>VXAZ01000953.1:1227498-1490918 GCA_013399875.1 Gymnorhina tibicen | reverse complement strand
TTTTTTTTTTTTTTTTTTTTTTTTTTACCTTGGACCTAGTTTCTCCACCTATAAAATACTCTGTGGATAAAGTTCTTGGAGGACCTTTGCCAAGAATGAAATACAGGTGCAAAATGGTGTTTCCCTGCTCTTGCTACTTTGACATTGTAGTTGTCATTAAAATAAACAGAATTTTTGTGACAGCATCAGTTTACGTGTGATGAGAAGCAGGGCTGAGTGAAAATTATTTTAGAAGCAGCATGTATCTTCTTCAGATGTGACAGAATATTGTAAAAATAAAAATATAGTAACTGGTTACATGTATTGTTTTTCCCGTCTTTGCTTCCCCTTCGCACCTTCCACTACCCGTCCATCCCCCTCTCCCCCCCCAGCAAAAATATATAGGGAGCGGGGAGAACATTCTTCAGATTAGACCTGTATTTTAAATAACCTTGGCCTGTTTGCAACTGGGAAAATGTTTTTTTTACTTGAGAGATTTATTTCTGTCCTTGTAACACCATGTACTATATGCATTGCACCTGTTCAGACATAAGCACAGCACATTATTATAGCTGTAGGGGTAGAAGCTTCCCAATATATATTTTTGAAAGGAGGGAATGCTGGGGAGAATAGCCCTCTCTTTTCAATTGTTTACCGAGCAGTCTCTTAGGAAGACTTCTTCCTCATCAAGATCAATTTTCCCTGCTCCCCTATTGTCTGGGGAAACCTATCTTCAGGAGCGTCTTTCTTGAAAGATCTCATGACTTTAAAATCATCAGTGGGCTTTGTGTAGTCTGCCTGTCAAAAGAGATATGTTTACACCTTCCCTGCATGTGTTAGAGCTATAAGGTTACGGAGCAGAATGGCTGATACGTTTCAGCGCTTCATGCTAATATGCACAAAAAATGTATTTATGATAATCCTATGGACTGTCTGAAACAATGCATTCCAACATCCTGTAACATAAATAAGAAAGGTGGAGCCAGCCGGCACCGGAGTGTTTATTTGCCAGCAATCCTGCTCAGCCCCGTGTACCTTTTGCTACGCTGCCTCAGCCTGGCGGTATTGAACCTGTTGCTGCATTAGCCGAGTTGTATTTTGCTAGATAGGGGAAGGAGGGTTGTCTGCTGTCTGGTAGGAGGGCTTTGTCTGTGTGCGCCTTTCTCTCTCTCCCTCTCTCGCTCTCCCTGTCTCTCGCACTCTCGCTCGCTCTCGCTCGCTCTCTCTCGCTCGCTCTCCCTTTCCCGTCTCTGTGGTTTGTAAGGTAGGTTGCAGTGTGTGTATATACACAACATCAAGAGCAGGAAAATGGACTCATTAGGGAGGCAGGCAGTCATTACCACTCACACTGTACTTCCAGGGAGACAGCGACTATGAGGAGACAAACTGAGGACTGGGGAACAAGGTAGGCCAGTCAACTTTTATAAAACATAAAAGAATAAAGCCTCTACTCTCCTTAAACCACCAGCAGTTCTTTATTCCCCCCCCCCCGCCCCCCCTCGATTTTTAATTTGGAGATGTAAGTTTGCCAGACCTATTTGCTAGCTTAAAATTCGGAACATCTATAGAAGGCCTTACCCTCTACAAATGTTCCCCCCCCCCTACTTATTTAAGGGTGTGCCCCCTTATGATTCACTTTAATTACTTTTTTTTTTAATCATGAAGGAAACAAATACGTTTGTTTTCCAACACTAGTTCCAAGTAAATCAATATCTTTCACTCTTTTAAAACAGCTCTCTCCGTATGTTTGTGGGTCTCTCTGCTTTTTCTTTCCTGTTTATGCAGTTCCATCTGTCCGTCCATATATCATGTTCTCCTTATTTACTGCTAAATGGGGGTTTATTAGTATTTGCCAATGACTTTTAACTGTAATGCCGGTGACCAGGGTTAACGGTGACTCTCGTTCTTTGTTTTCTATATATATGCACACTGTAAGTTTAAAGTCCAGGCTTGGCATACAGTAAATAAAAGCAAAAAAAGAGAAAGCAGGTTCCACTCTTCCTGACAGGATTTTTATTCAGAGATTTTGCTGTTTATCTGTTTTGGTGTGGGGGCAGAGGGGGTTAATTTTGCTTATTGTACATGTACTTTTTCCTCCTGGATATTTTTAACATCTATTTCTCATTATTAGCGTTTTTGCAGTTTCCTTTACTAGGAAGAAAGGAGACGTATATCCTAACTTTTATGTTGCTGATCTAATGTAACATTATGGAGGCATCACTGGGTTAATAAGAATTCAAACTTTCTAAGAGGGAGTTTGTATCCTTGGCTGCCCCCCACCCTCCCACTTTATGCATGGTTATGCTTGTGTTTCCGTGTGTACTGACAGGGAAGGGAGGGGGGAAGGGAGTAGATATTTTTTACAGTGGTGGCAAATTATGAAATCTATCGAGCCATTTTGTCCAGAAATAGTAACTATTTATTTACCATTTTTCATTCCACAAATATGCTGCTTATTTGTATTTTCAAACATTGAAGCTTTTCTCTGATTTGAATTTTTTTTCTTCTTTATTTTTTTTTTTTCTGGGGAGGGATTTGTGATGCATTTCATAGCCCATTTAGCACTGTCGAGTTTTTGGAGCCCAGATTTATCATGGGTTCTAAAGACTGCTTAAACTGATCCATTTGAAATGGTCTTTTTATCTGAGCTCTTGTCATTTCTGGTGGAGAGTAAAACTGCTACTCTGCTGGTAACAAAAAAGAAAAAAAAAAGAAAAGAAAAAAGAAAAGGGATAGTGGAAGTGAGTTACATAAAATGTTCTGGAGAATCCTAAGTAATTATATAAAATGGACGCTGATCAGTGGAGATCTCTGAACAGTAACAATCACCTTTTAAAATAGAAAATTATTTATTTAATAGTAAGAGGCGGACTTCTTAAAAACATGCATTAGGCCTTCCTTTTAGCACAAAGAAGTCCATAATGCAATATTCCTAACCCACCTGAGACTGCCTAGGAGATTCTCCAAAACCTTCAAATCCTTTGAAATGTTTCTTAAAAATCCATTATTTTGCAGCCAGAAAGAACTTCTGCTGCCAACAGGTTTTTTTTCTGTTGTTTGGGGTTTTTTTTTCTAGGTGTCCTTTAACTTACGAGTCCCCATTTCTACAGAAGTGCCTCCTCGCTGAACAAACTAAGTTAATTGAAATCCAGAGCAGCAGATCTATTCACTGGCACTATAACTACAGAAACTACTTGCTCCATTTTATTAGCAGCTATTCCAGAACATGAGTGAAACTTTTCAAGGTTTTATGTATCAGTGTGCCAAAAATTTGTGGCTTGTCTCTTAGCTGGGCAATGGCATTCATTGTTTACTATTTTTTTTCCTCCTTCTTTTTATTCAAACTTCTAAATTAATATTTTGTTGGTATACTTTAAATGTGTTTATTGCTCCAAATGACCTGTTAACTGTAGCAAGGTATTTCCTACTCTCCTAAAGTTTGACTCTCAGGCTTTGAAACTCAGATTGGTCGTAGAGGGGATGCTGAAGTTATGCCAAAAATGTAGGGGTCTTAAAGGTGCAGTTGCTGATGCTTCTGGATGGTGGTCAGCCTGGAGTGAAGCAGCAGGAGTGTTCGCAGCCGTCCTTCTCGTGGGATGGGTGAGGGGTTTTCAGGCACCTGTCATTTTGTCCTGAACCAGTGCAGGTGTATGTTCCTCAACAGCCCAGGTTTTTTGTAGGAGAGCCCATGGACCTGTCCTCAGGATTCTTGCATGTACTTTTAGCAGAAGCCCAGACTCATCTGAACGTTTTTGAAAAACTTTAAAAATGACTACAAGATACCTCTTGATTTTATGAAAACTCCAGGAGAGAAGAATTCAAGCAGAGAAAGAGAGTCACAACATTTTTCATTCTCCAGTAAGACTTTTTCCTAATAGTAAAACCTTCTTCACTAGGAGGATGTAATTTTCCTTGAACCCCAACTATATTCTAGCCAAAAAAAAAAAAAAAATCTTAGCCCTTTCAATAGCGCAAAGTCCGTTTGCAGTGTGGATACAGCAGCAAAGGGTGAAGTATGCCTAAGTAAACTTAAATCGGGCGTATGGCGATGTAGCTGGAACTCGGGGAATGCCAAACCTGTTGGCCAGGGGGGTATGGCCGGGTTTGCAGCGCGGGGTGCTCCGGGTGCCCCTGCCCGCAGCCCGGGCAGCTGTGCGGGGCAGGGCTGGCGCTGCTCATTGGGTCACACTGTGCTTTATTTTAGTGTTGGAGCAGACAGTTATCTAACACACCCACATGAGGAAGTGCTCTGGAGCAGTTATTTCATGCCTTGCCATGCCCTGTAGCTAGAGCAATTTTGGGCTGAATGGCGTGTGTATGTGCCGCTCTCACTCCTGTGAGACGAGAAGCAATGCTGTTGGGTTTTTTGTGTGTATGTTTTTGTGCTGGGGTTTTGTTGTTTTGGTTTCTTTTTGTTAACAGGACCAAAAATGGGATATAAGACAGTTAAATTCAAATACCAAACAAATACCAAGTCAAATTATTTTTAATAGTGGAGGATTTTGCTTTTCTTTTAAAGGAGGAAAAAATATCTATCTTGTTTATTTTGATAAAGACAGTTGTAGCAATTTCCTGAGTTGAATATATCATTATTGTAAATATTACTCACAGTTTTCCTATTTTCACATTTTCTTCATAGGCCCAGCTTATTCATAAGGGAAAACAGCTGCAGAATATTAAAAAAATTGTAATATTATTTATATAAAACTTTGATGTAAATAGGGAATAGTGTCCCCTGCTAGAGAATTCTGTGGGATGGCTTACAAATCCCATACAAGAGAGATTACAGTCTTAGATAAATTGTTATTTAAATTGTTTCAAGAAAACCTTGCTCATTTTTGCAGACCATATGAGGTTTTAAGCAGAATAATTTGAATAGAAGTTCTGTTTAGAAATTGATGGCATGCTGTGGCCTTATAGATTTCAGTTGGTTTCACTCCAGTCTGTTTTTATAGGACTTTTTTAAACTGCGATCTGTATGGTAAAGAGCTTCTGCTTAAAGAGATTCATAAATGTTAATGGGAATTTAAAGACTGAAATTTAACTTCAAGTTACTTAGTTTTTTTTTTTAAACAAAACTTTTAGAAAATCAAAATCCTTTATAAATGTCTTTTTTTTTTTTTTTAATGAAACAATGCACTGGAAAATAGTTACTTTTAAAGAATAACTTGTTCCCTCTGAAGGATTTGATGTTCACACTGTGGTGCACAGGGAAAATGATGGCAAATTGCAGTGAAACGGACTTCACTGTTCTTGTTAGTTTGGTCCAAGAATATCTCAGAAAGTAAACAAACAATAGCAACTGTGGAAAATAACTTGGATTTTTAATAATCTGTCTATGCCAGGTTTCTCTTGGTGAAAAGTGCTGTTTGACCATACACCAAATTTGGAGATACTTTTGTAAGATCTGTACCATTTTAATGCGAGGAGATTTCCACAGATGTATTAAACTTTTGGTGAGGAGTAAATAAAGGCAAAGGCTTTTGTCCAGGTGGTTTTTCCTTTGATAGTGTTGACTATATTCTTGGTTAGTATTTATCATAAAAGTTAATATTTAGTTCTAAAGGCACTGATCCAATTTTCCTCTAATAGGAGACTGGCATTTCAGAATGATTGCTGCTTATGTCTTTCATGTTTTCTTACATTTTTGTACTTAATCCTCCAGCACCATCATGTGCTATGACAGCATTTTGACTGCCCAGTGCTGGCGAGAGTTCTGTTTGCAGATGGGCCTTGTAAAATGGTCACCAGAGGCGTAGGGACATGTGCCACCTCCTCTTCCACAGCTGCTGGGGCAGCCAGGGCTGCTGCTGCTGCGGGGCAGGTTGCTACACATCCCTGAGGTTTGCAAGAAGAAAGAAGTTCAGCTTTTACCATGTGCAGGGAAGACTTTGTATCTTGAAGCAGATAGAATACAGGAATGGGAAGTTGGGCTAATGGGATAAAGCTGTCTTTAAAGAAAAAAAAACGACTGTTCTTCCAAGAGCTGGGTGTTGGCTTTGGTGAAATGAGTGTGGAGCGTCCCAGGCTTTTCGAGGGGGCAGATGTTCACCTGACAGAGAAGCGAGCACTAGGTGGTACTATGGGAGGAAAGGCCATGGACTATGCCAGAACAAAGGCTGAAATCCTTTCATGCCAAGAATGGCCTCTTCCCATCAGTGGCAACCTGCCCCGCCAGCCCCATGGGGGGCAGATTTGCAGCCTGTGCTGTACTTGCTGTTCTCAGGTACTGCTCCTCAAGATCTTTTACGGCAGATAGGGACTCTAACACAAACTAGTCCTACCTAATTCAAACACTGGCAGCGTCTGTAGGACTTCATTTTTGATACCTCATGCTGTACTTCTTTCCTTGTGCTTTTCTGCAGTGGGTGGACACAGATCACTAGGTAACATTTTATGTCCAGTTTGCACAAATGTAGTGACAATACCAAAGGCGAACCAGAACCCGTAGGGTCTTCCAGAATGTTTGAGCTACTATCAAACCAGTGGGTATGAAAGTCTGAATTAAAACCAGTTGGTAACTACAGCAAAGAAGAAGGGAAACATGTATAAGCAGTGCTTCCAACCCTCTGCAGAGCAGCTATGGGAAATCTTTTGCAGGACAGACATGGTGGTGTTCTGTAAGTTACACCTGTAGATGACCTCTTAATGTTACACTTTCAGAGTAAATTTATCTTGGGGTTGTGGTAGAGCTAAAAATGCAAGCAAGTATAGTGTGTTTTTTTTCTTCTCAACTAAAAGACATACTTTCTAATATCTTACTTCTAAAATCATCAATAGCTGCGTGATCAATCCCTTGAGGATACAAAACTAGGACTGGGAAAGTTGTCTTATGGACTTCAGAGTTGTCCTTTCAGCCGACTGAAAGTTAATTATTGATTTCTCCTTCCTCCCTAGAGATCCATATGCCTTTCTTTCTGACTAGAAAGTTAGTGGTCACAGTGCAGGAATGTGAAAGTAATCGTCATGTGGCAGTACAAGATTTCATGGGCAGGATGTCAGGAATGTGTAAGATGGAGGTTGACATGGGGAGAAAGTGAAGAAAGACGACTAGGTAAAAGCTTGTGTCCACTGTCATTTTATGTGGGTTGGATGTGGAGCTTGCTATTCTCCATGGCTCTGGCTCCTGAACTCCCAGCAATTTGAGAGCTAAGTGAGTCACAGGCATTAGTGACAGAGGAATGCTGATAATAAAAACAAAACAACAACAAAAAACTCAACCAAAAAATCTCATTGTTTAGGCACAAACACAAGAAAACCATGTTTAATTGCTGATGTGCTCCCTCTGCTGGTTCTGTAAAACTAACAAATGCTATTCCCAGGAGACCGGGCCACACCCTCTGGGACACTGCTTGACAAAAATTGTGCCAAATGAATGGCTTTGAGCTCTCTTGCAACGAGCAGTAGTAACAGCAAAAGAAGTCTTCTGATGAAGTGTGTAAAACCCTTGGATACCAGGCATGACTGCTGAGAGGTCATGAAATGTTCAATCTGTGATTCAGCCCTTTTTTTTTCCAGTCTTATATTTGATAAGTGTTCCTTTTCCTATGATTTCCCAAAGTTTGTATTTTCTGTTTTGCTGCGGCTGCTTTTAGGATTTTTCCCATCTGAAGGGGTTTTATCAAATGTTCTCATTGATGCTTTTAGTTTCAATTTTACTGTATATAGTATCTGAAGAAGCCCTAATGTAGTTTAGGCTTTGGCAGCTTCCAATTCTTTCTGTCACTGTCAGTTAAATCTGCTTGTCAGCTTTGTACTGTTGTGCCCACTTCATCCTGTCCTTTGGCTTGAATACCGGCTGTTTTTTCAGGATACTCTTGAACATCCTTCCTCATTGTGATGAATCTGTATTTCTTTTCCAAACATAGACTGAATTGTTTAATATGTTCCCTACACAGCATATTTCCCCACTAGATAAGTTTTTAAAATCCAGCATTTTGCACTTTCATACTATGAAAAAATGTCGGTCCTGGGTAAGATTGAGTACTGGAGAGAAAAAACTGAAAAAAGCTGTATTAATTTCCATAGAATATTTGGAGTGTGTGGAAGATTTCTGACATAGTAATTATTCAGTAAAAGATGGTCCTGTGTTTCCCATATTTTCCACCTATGTGGACTGTCATGAAAAAGAGCTTCATCTTGCAGCCGTTGACACACCAGTGGGAATCAGCTGTGCAGAGCTGTTGCAGGACTGGGCTCAAGTTTTCCATGTAGAGTAATGAAAAGTTTCCTTTCTGCAAGTCTCATGTTTCCCATCTAGGTGACTGCTTATTAAATCTTTATCCAATAGGGACAATAAACCAAACAGCCTGGTGGGTAGCTAATTGTCTGGAGTGACTCAAGTCACGTATAAATCTCATTTGTACTCAGTACGTTGACTCTCTCTGGCCTCGTCGCTCTCTCAAGTATTCATTCATTTTGAGACATCTAGAATGTAATGCAAAGAAAAGATTTCCTGGTCCTTCTGTCTCAGCATCTCGGAGGATACTTGTAGACCGATGCTCCGTTATTTCCCTTTCACGAGCCACGCAGTTTAGGATCCCCATCCTTCTGAAACATAGTGCAGGGTACTGGCCCCCGTGTGGGCAGTCACAGCAGAGACAGCACTGAGACCTCATCACCCTCCTCTCACCAGGTCCCTGGATGGGAGGAATTGGAGCAGGGGCTTGGCACCTCTGTGATAGCCTGCCATCCTGCTGTACCTGCTCTGGGGATAAATAGAGAATGCAGCGCCTGGGGCTACCAATCTGGCACCTTTTGCTGGTGCTGAACTAATACAAGTGATTAGAAGCGACATGAGTTCCCGGCGAAGGCCCAGCCTGTCCTGGCGGACTGTTTGAAGTCCAAGCCCTGTTTTGTCATTTCCAGCATTTCATGAAAATGCTGCTTTTATTTTCCTCTCCAAGCCACGGCCAAGTTTTGAAACTTCAAAGCTTGCTCCAATTGGATAGAAAAAGTGTTTTTAAGATGGCGACATATCCTAAATGAGCTGGTTCCTTCTGAGCTATACCAACCTCAAATCATTTATCTACCAAGCCAGTCAGGCTCATCCTGAAACATTTCACTGCTGTGAAAGCAGCTGCTCCTGAATGAGATTAAAAGCCAGTTGTGCTTTTGCAGTACAGTTAGCTGTGCAGAACTTTGTGTCGGACAAGAGAGAGCTCAGTTATTTTTTCCCTAGTGCTGGGCATTTCTGGATTCTCGAATTAATTTGCTTTTTCTGCTAGTCTCTGAGTCCCTTTTTACAGGGGACTGGATCCCATTCCAAGCCTTTCTTAATACTTTTGTAGACAAACTTTTTTTTCCAATGTGTTTACAGGGATCTTAAATATTTTTGTCAGCACAAAGTCATAGTGCAGTATCAGAAGTTTTAATCAGATTGCAGTGCAGTCATTACTGTATGCAAGATACTGGTGAGTATAAGCTGTGCATTAGGGAAGCAGGATTCAGAGTTTGTTTCTAGTTTTCTGTGTTATTTTCAACCGATCATTTCATTTCCCAGTTACCTGTCTTCAGGATAGAGATAATGATGTTTATCAGTTTCTGAAAGCAGATAGGAGGGTGTTAGTTATAGCTATACTAGCAAGTTTTATCCTTCCCTCTTTGAGTTTGTGCCTTGTTATCACCCTGAAGCGCATTACAACTTCTTTCTTTACTCTAATGGCTTTCCTTTAGCCTCCCCATGAAGTTTTTGAGTATTTGTGGTCTTTCTCTGGCATGTCAGACTGGAACTGACACCTGAAGTCTTGGGGTTTGGGTTTTGGTTGGGTTTTTGTTTTGTTTTAAAAAGATTTTTACCACATGGAGGTTAAGAGCTAGTATTTACTTAGGTAGGTTGGATGTCAGGAAAACTGTTCTGCCCTGCTCACGCAGGCTGTATTATGTTGGATCTCAAGTTAATTTTGCATGTGTTTTGAGCCATGTAATTTCACAGCATTCAGCCCTAGGTTGTCTTGACCAAACTCCTATTAATAATTGAGCTAGCTCAGTTAAGACTGTCTCTGTGCTGGAGAGAGAGCCCTCTTGTCTAGATCACATCCATATCCAGCCCTGTGATAATTTATTCTGCTATTAGAATTTATTTAATTTTCATTCCACATCTTTTGCAGGTAAAAAAAAGTTGAAAGCAAAAAGGAAGTGAGCTAAAATGAACTTTTCTAGAGTTTCCTGGTGAAGTCTGCTTGTGCAGGAACACAGTTTAGTAGACTGTAGGCTGTTTTAAAGAGTTATTAGAATCTGGAGTAATGTTACTATGGAACATTGGCTTCAGTGTGGTAGAAGGATACAAATGGAGCATTTAGGAAGGAGGTTTGTGAAGAATGTGAGCAGCTAGAAGAAATAAAAGCTGAGATGCAGGCAGGGGGCAGAGCTGTTCAAAGAAAATGAGGACAAAAAGTCTGAACTTCATGCAAAAAGAGGGGCTAACTTGGTCCCACTGGCAAGAGAGGGAGAAAATTTTAGCAGCAGGATTCTGTATGAGTAGGACCAGAGAGGGGTGGGGACAAAGCCACAGCCCTTTCCTTTTTCCTTATGAACAGTGAGCTGGAATAATCATCACACAATAATCATCTTCAGAGGACTGTGCTCTTGGGATAAGAAGTTCCACATGAAATTTCTGAGCGTCTGTGTATCTGTCAAAATGTTTATGGGTCATATTTTGCCCTATGTTATACTTTTATAAAAGTGGACCAATTCCATGAAATTTAGAAGAACCAACCTTGAACCAAGAGCTGAATTTAGCTTTGTATTTCTCGCTACTGGCTGCAGCTGGCATATGTCTGAAGCAGTAAAGATGATGCATGGTACTCCACAAGTGATTTGTGACCAGAAGACAGTTTTCTTTAGGACAGTGCTGCTGCATTTGACCTCATTTCTGCTGTGTTAGATACTGTCTCCCTTGTGGCAGCATACATAGGTGTATTAATAAGATTCTTCCCAGATCTCTCCTCGAAATCTCAGCTTGTGGAGTTGACGAAATGGCTTGCTTTTACGAGGTGTTGGTGATTGTTCTCATAACGCTCAGACAAAGGCTGCAAAGAATTTAGCATCCAAAAAGATACCATTTTTTTTTCTCATCTGCAAAGGTTTAATCCTGAGACCCTGTGTGATTTCTTTTGTTGTTGGTTGTTGTTGTTGTTGTTGTTTTGGTTTGCTTTGTTCTCATTCACCAAAAAAGTGAGGTGCCAGTTCTGTCTAAGTCTTTCCCAGGCTTTTTTAGATAAAGGAGTTACACATGTCCTTCAAAACAAAGAACAATTCTCAGCTGAGTTCAGCAGGAGGAGGGAATGCTCACAAAAGGTTCTAGGACAGTTTAGCGATAGATAGCTGTGATACAGATAAATAGCACTTTGCATTTCTGAAGAAACTTATTCAAATATCTTACAGTGTTTAATGAAAGTAGTTTATTTAGTTTTGCCTAATTTCAGTAGCTGAATCAACATTATTATTTCCATTTTTTAATCAGAAACAATTGAGGCACAGAGAGAAGAAGGAAGTGAGGCCTTTCTTTCTTCCTTCCTCAGTGTATTGTACATGCAGATGGGAGTTGGAAAAGTAAAGACCATGTTCCATGGACAAAGGAAGCTCAGATGATTCTTGGCTATGTTCAAGACTGTTAGGCTTCTTTTTTTTTTTTAACACCATTGTGGTATTGTAACACATATGCAACTTCTTTGCCATAAAAGTCTTGTTTCTACTTCCAAAATGAGATACAAAGACTCTACAGTAACTGGAAATTGGGGCCAAATACATTTAATATACCAACATGTCAACAAAGTCTTTAACAGCAGAATTTTTTCAGAGAAAAAGCTTTCTGGTGTTTTGTTTGCTTGTTATTTATAATTACTCTCTTAACTGAGTTAAAGTAACTTCAATTTTTTTTGTTTTCCCACGGCTGGATTTCTCTCAGCTAGATATATCCCGATGAGCTCCCGTGTTAGCTTTAGATGTTAGCAGTAGATGTTCAAAACTGGACCAGTCTGTCACCTCTTTTTGTACAGTAATAATCACAGGGAAAAGTTATATCTGGCTGAAATACATAGTGGCGTTGCTTGATCCATTAAATAGTCATCAAGAGAAGACCAGAGCTCCCTATCCCATATTAAGACAAACGTGCCTTCAAATGATTCCATCGCTCTGAACTTCTTGTGTGTATGTCTGCTCTCTGTGCAACGGCTCTTTATGTCTAAGAACTGCAATGTGGAGAGAAGAAAACAGCCCAGAAGGGTTCTTTGGACACAGACATCTAAAGGAGATTGTTATTTGTCTGTTTAAACTTGTCAGTGGGGACAAAGCATATGCAGGCAATGAAGGGAGCCCGCAAGTGCTGGATCTGGGCAGAGCACAGGTGTGTTGCTCCTGAAGCATCTCTCAGAGAATGAGCAGTGGGAGGAACTGAGTTGCTTGTATATTCAACCTGAAAACTGTGCAAGGAATAGCTGCATTTAACTTTTTGTTACTTGAGAATGAGATTCTCGAGATCTTGAGATCTCAGTTCTTGAAAACTTGCAAACAAGTTTTGGGTTTGTACCCTTCTCTAATATTTTTTCACTTCCCAGGAGCCAGTTTTAATGTCTGTTGATGCTTAGAAGACCAGATTGGAAGGACAGCAACAGAAAGTTTTATTAGCCAGCACAATTAATACTTTCTTCCTTGAGAGCCAAATTCATCTAGTGTAGTATGTTGACAAAAGAAAAAGCTGGAATGCACAATAAGGTTTTGCCTTTATCAGAGACATATGGACTCACCATAACTGGATATACTTGTGAGACTATAACAAAGAACACTCCTCAGGCATGTCTCACATTTCAAGGGTTGAAGGGCAAATTGGATGAATGTCCCTCCTAAAAACTGGATGAACCAGCTTTTTCATATGCAATTTCCAATTTCAATAATCCCCAAGAAGCTTATAAGAGCCAGGATGGAGTCAGTAAAACCTTGTCTTATTAACCTCCAAAAGGACACAAAGGGGTTTGGATCTCGAGACTGGTCGGGATGCCAAGTGTACCTCTCAAGTACTCTCATACTGTCTCAGCCTGCTGGAACTTTTGGCAGACACAGTGCAGTAAGGTTCACAAAGTAGATGAATACAGTAGAGACCAGGTTTACTGGGATAATTCCCACCTGAGAAAGACGAGTCAAGCTTCTTTGTACAGGAAAGGCAGTAAATATCTTCCCCTCCTCTACATCCCCGAAGTAGAAGTTTTTCCCCTGTTCCCCTTTCTCACGTACATGACCTGTTTTTTAGATTGAATGGTCTCTCAGATTCATTCTGCTGATAAGCACTGGTCCTTTGAGAGATCCTCAAGTCAATGGTATTTGAATCCTCTTTAGGATACTTTTGTCCACTTTATATGCAAAATTCAGACACAGGGATATTCTACAAAGGTTCCCTACTACACAGTTGCCTCTACATGCTGTTGTGGTAATAAAAACTGGCAATTTTTTCTGTCATTAAGCACCTTCAGTGTTATGCATTTACTTTAATAAATCAGTTTCTGGATTTGTTTTTGAACTTACTGAGGTACAACTTTTACCATATTTAATTAGGATGTACGTAGTCTTCAAAAACTCCAAAGCAGTGCTTTATCGGATGCACCATTTTTCGTCCTGGGTGCCATGAACCATTATGTATCTATATGGGTTTGGGGGAAAGATGGGTTAAAGAATCAACACCTATGTAGGCATTAAGTCAGCAAATCTAGAGGGTACTTACTCCTTAACCATTTTATTGAACTCACATCTTTGTGTGGCCCTTCCTTGGTTTTTGATGGGGATCACTGATGTGTTTAGGGGGAAATTCTGCTTGGCTATCCTGTTTTCCCAAAGATCAGTGAGGTGGGAACACAGCAGAGAGTTTGGAATCTGGAAGAATGACAAGCCATGTATATCTCCAAACTTTCTGGGAAGCCTGAGCAAATGAGCTGAACTTCTGGGTGACCCTCTCTTAACCGGAACTGTTGAGGCTCCTTGCCTTGTCAGAGAGAATCTTGCTTCCTCTCAGAGGAAGTAATTTTGCGTCATTCAAGAGAGACTTTAATGGTCTATATTCTATTTTTTAGGAAATATTCAGAAAAAAGCCTATTTTGTCATATGCATAAAACTGTAAAGCTTCAAATCTTTACTGCTCTTTGCTGATTTTATAAAGCTTTTACTTTTCTATATCCTTACTCCGAACGCCTGTATATTTAACCTTAACAAAAGAAGCACAGTAAGCCGAGCAAATGGAGTGGTGTTCAATTTGCTTCCTTATTTTCTGCCTCAGCAGGTCAGGAACCTGCTCCTTGTGGCAGAAGGGGCCATATGCCGTGGTTCCTGCTCTGCAGTGTAATCAGATCTGCTGTGTATGCACAGTAAAACCGAGCTGGGCAGAATTCGGGCAAGGTGCACCAGGCTCACCACTTGTGTGCAAGAGAACTGCAATCATGCCCATGCTCAGGAGCTCCAAAGCTTCTTGGAATCACTGGATTTGCTGATGATGCACCATAACTGATTTGGATGTTTGGAATACACCCAATATATCCCAAACTTGCTTGACTGAATTCATGGTAGTTTTCTCAGCAGCTGTGCTGGCATTGTATGGGAGTAGGTTCTTCTGGATAAGCAGCAGTAGGAGAAGGTCATGAGTGAGTTAAGTACAAATCAAGGATCCTGAGTACAATCTTCAGATGCTGAATTTATTTATTTATTTATTTATTTAGATTCAGGTACTATTTTTAATAACCTTAGATATGGCATGTGTAAGAAGAGGTGACAAATAAGAGGATGTTTTGGGTCCACTGTAGATGTTCTTACTGACCTGGGTAATTCACCTCTGCTCTTCTGTTCCCTAGAAGTGAACTAGAGTGATGGGAGAACCTTCTGCATGCCTTGAAGCTTCATGAACAGTTTGTGAAGTGCTCTGAAACCTTTAGGTAAAAAAAGCTGGGGATAACACAGTAATTATTGCCACATTTAACTTCCCTTGATCTGAGAGGAGTGAGCAGAAAATGCAAACACATGTGTTATCATGAGAAATTAAAATGTAGTAATTTCAAAAAATTTCCCAATAAGGAAACCATCTTCATTAGCTTTAATAGTTTCCCTCCTTATAGTGTTTTGCCTCATCATGTCATCAGTGGAAGAATACACAAGTGGAACAAAGGGTAGTAGGGCTGAAAGGCAAATTTTGACGCTTCTAAACCTTGTACCTTGCTGATGTAAATTAAAGTTTTAATTCCAGTTGAGGGTTGCAGTTCTTTGCAGAGTTGCAGAAGATGAGCAGAGATGGGTATTTGGATAGAGAGGAAAATGACCAGCAAGTGTCCACCTGGGTTCTGCAAAGGACCTAGTTGAGAGGCTGATCCCCCAGTGATGGATGAACATGGCTTTGGCATGATGAGAGATGCTGATAAGTTGTTTATGTCTTAACCCCTGGCAGAGAGAAGGGTTCAGGAGGATGAGATTTAGAAGTAGGATAGAGGTGAATATAAATTAGATGGAAACAAAGGGTGAAGAAGAAGAGGAAGGCACAGTTCCATAGTGGTGCGTAGGTTCCGGTGTTTGTTCTGGAGTTTGTGGTTGAGCTGAGTGTCACCAGCAGCACCGCTGCATTTCGTGTGCTCAATGTAAATAGAATCCATAAATAGTTTTGTAAAGTGTGAGGGTTTTGCTTGTGAAGTCACTCTTATTGTGACTCTTGCCTCTGCCATTTCTTTCCTTACCTTGTTGGTGGGCTGAAGTTACTATTGCTTAGCCCAAATTCACATGTATGAATATGCTTTCATCTCTTGCTCTGTTGCTTTGTTTATCTGTCTCTGTCTATCTCTCTGTGCGCCTGCTGCTTGTCTGCCTGCCAGTTTTTTCTTTGTCTCTATCACTTCATCATTGAACCCATCTGTGTAGAAAATGGGATATTTGGCTGTCTCCTATTTTTTTTATTATTATTTTTTTATTATTTTTGTCATTTTGTTCCCTCAGACTTACGAGGATGAAACTCGCACTCCTGGGGGTGCCAGGCATTTTAGATCTTGCATTTAGGAGGAGCCGTGATGCTTTTTGCGTCTGTTTGTCTGTCCATCTGTCTGCTGGTCTATAATAAGCTGTGCAGCGAGACAGCAGCTTACTATCTGTGTGTGTGAAATTAGCTAATTGGTGTTAGCAGCAATATTTTCACATGTTTTATAAGCAAAGTGCAGCAAGGTATATAAATGTAGATATGATCCAGAGACACACACACATACACACACGCGCGCGCACGCAAGCCTGTCGCTGCTCATGCATAGACGCTCAGAAGTAATTAATGTTAATAAGATTTTAATGTGCTTGTGAGATCATAATGAGGAGAAATGAATGCTCTGATTAGAAAAAGGTAACTGTGTGTGTGTTTTGGCTTAGAACAAGATTTCCCCTCTTTTTTATAAATCACAATTTCAGAACTTGTTTGTGATTGCATCAATCGGTTTTTATTTTCAAATTAGATGTCTGTTTAGCCATTTGAATGATTATCCAAATAAATGGGTAAAACCCTGATGATAAGGAATCGTGCAGGTTTTTTTTTTCCCCTTAGAAAGCGAAGCTACTACATGACAGAGCTGGGCAGCCTCATCCTTCTAGCATTACATTTTTTTGATGCTGCTTTTAAAGCCTCATCAGCAACTGCTCTCAGAGACTGTGCTCATTTTTTACAAATAGAGATGTTTATCTATAGGTGTCTGCAGTGCATAATCAGCCACTGAAACTATTGTGCCAAGGCACATTCCTGTTCATCAGTAATGATGAATCCTCAGAGTCCAGGTGATCACATGATACCTTGATTATATTTTGAAATAATTAGTTTAGGAGAGCAGAACTGTATTTATGTATTTTTTTTTTTCCTTTCATGAGTCGGTTTCCAAATAAGAGGGATGGGAAGGTGTTTGCAGGAAATATTTTACAAGCTAGCATGTTTTTTCATCCTGGATGCTGTGTAGTCACCAGACCCCAGGCTGGCTAAAATCCAGCTGGACACTAGGGGTCCTTCTCTCCAGCAAATCAATGAAAATACTGTCCAGAGGGCTTCACTTTCATTTGCATACTTATTTTTGTTATTAATCCCTCTGGGATTGGGATTTTTTTTTTTAATTGACACTGAGAGGTTAGATACTTGGTTTTAAAAACATCTAGAATTGAAAATGCAAATTTGAACAGTCTGTATTCCAGTGCATCCCATGTTGCCTACTACCCACATTATTCTGGTGGTGCCTGGCTCGAGTGGTGTTTTAAAGTGTTAGATCTACGATTGAATCCATGGACTACGGTTCATTTCCAGAAAGTGCTGGGGTACCGCAACTGTGGTTGTGATGAGAAATGTTAGAGCGTGGTGATAAGACTGCAGTTTCCAAATTGTGCTGAACAAAAACCAGTGTCAGTAAATACAGCTTTGACATGATTTGAAGTCTCTAAAGATGATGATGTGACAGTTCGTTTATAATGAATGAATTTATTTTGGGGAAAGGAAGCGGCAGGCATTATGTATATTTGTTTATTCCTCTAAACACTCCTTTCAGCTAGCTGCTGTACAGTAGGGCCTCTAACACTAGTTTATCATTCTGATAGCTCAGTCAATGAACTTAATTTTATGAGGTACCTTGGGATATTGTCTGCACGAGTGTGTGCAAAAGTGTGTCTGTGTGGGTATACTCAAAGCGTCACTGAAACCTGCACATCCGTGCAGTAAGGCCAAACCAAAGTATTCCCCAACTGCTGCCACCATCCAGGTGAGTTTCAATGACCTCGGATGGAAGAAGGACATCTTTACTTCTCCTAAGTACTTATAGTCTGAGAAGTGCTTTACATTTTGACCTAAATAAAACGGCAGTCTGAGCTCTCACAGTAAGGAAGCGACTAATTTGTTTTTAAAATAATTGATCCTATCTGTAGGTAATTTTATGAGAATATTTTGAGAAATATCAACCCTAGTTTAGGGTTAGTATTGAACTGAATTAGTATTGAATTAATGGGATATGATTCATTTCCAGAAAGTGCTGAGGTACCACAATAGTGGTTGTGATGAGAGACAGTAGAACATGGTGATATGATTGCCATTTCCAAATCATGATGAATAAAACCAGTATCAGTAGATTATGGCATCGACACAATTGGAAGCCTCTAAAGATGATGTGACAGTTCAAATCCCACTTTGGGATTAGTATCCATCTGCGTTTTTTTCATTGCCTGTTTCTGGTTGTTTCCTGTATGTGTGAATGTGCTGGTTCCCAGGAACTGGCTTCCACAAAGTTGAAGAGTGAGAATAGGAGCAAGATAGTGATAAACTCCAAATCCACTGAATTGTCACCTTGGAGCAGGAAGCAGCTAAGCAATGCAAGGAATGTCTCTTTAATTTGGGAGGTTTTTTCTGTGTTCTAGAAGGAAGATGTTCTGGAAAACACTCAGTTTAATGTTCCCAGCATTGGAGATGAAGTAGCCGAGCTCCCTTCACCTATAGGCTGAAAACTCCGTAAGGCTTGGGGAACTCAGAAGAGCTGAGGCAAATTGGTTAAGTGCATGAAGTTAGTATGCAAAAATGAGTTGTGCTGAGTCCTTGGGGGACTGCTTTAATTCAGGAGTAAATTAGTCTTAGACCAATGTAGCTTAACTGAATAAGGAGCTACAGGGAGCTTTGCTGTTGAATTAGAGCATCTACTCACAGCTTCAAGACAATTAAATGTGTGCACATTGGTGTCAAACCTTTAGTTGATTTGCCTTAACATTCTCAATATCCCCATGCAGGCTTGGCTTAAGAGATAGATAAACTGTCCCAAGCAATTAATTCTGTACTGGGGATCCAAAACAAAAAAAAAATTTCAGTAGCTTGTTTACTTTGAGGGAAATATCGTAATGCCAACTATTGCACTGTTGTTGACAGAGCAGTACTGATTGCCCTCCCTCTCCTTGGACACCATTGTTTTCCTGTGCAGTTGTTGAAGGGTCCACAGATACTGAAGATGGCTTTCTGTTAGTCAGTTTTAGTTAGTTTGTACATACAAAATTCCAGTATATAACATACTAAAGTCAGAGATACTGTGTATTTGCAATGAATTCTATAATTATTACAAGAAAAGCAAGTGTATTTGCAAGTTCTGTTTCTGCTTTACTTACATTTGACTACTCCAGCGTAGTTCAAAGATGAGAAAGAGGGTTTTGGGATGGGTTTGTTTGATTGTGATGGGAGAACAGAATATAGTGGGAGCATAGTCATGACAAGCTGCCTGGGAGAAACTCATTTTCTCTTGAAGAGGCCTATGCACAGTGTGAAAATAGGAGCTCATAATTGTATGTTGAGATTGTGCTGTGAAGAGTCTTTTAGAGTATGTTTGCCAGCCTTACTTGTATTACAGCTGTTTAATTTGACTTTATTCCTAAGTACACATATAAGGTTAAAATGCTGTTAATTCATAAATTTCATAATTAATGAATAATTGTGAGTTAGTTGATAAAATCTCCATGCTAAGCAACATTGGATTTGCACAGTGAAAACTCTCTGCATAAGGATGAATTTCAAAAATATCTGTAGGTTCTAGTTTGATCAGGCCAGTAGAGAAATAAGTAATCAACTTGAAAGCTTCACTGGAGATAGTCCCCTGCTAGCATCAAGGAGGGGGTGTTTGTTCGAGTATTAACTGCTCTGAGGTTTTTTCATGTGAAAACATACATCCTGAAACTGTCAAGACTTAAGCTTTGAAAGAACT
The DNA here is from genome assembly GCA_013399875.1 of Gymnorhina tibicen. Classification (NCBI taxonomy): domain Eukaryota; kingdom Metazoa; phylum Chordata; class Aves; order Passeriformes; family Artamidae; genus Gymnorhina; species Gymnorhina tibicen. Next base: position 1,471,233 of record VXAZ01000953.1, on the reverse strand, counting down.
AATTATCTCATCTTACTTGCCCAATTCCGTATTTATGTTTCTGAATAAGTAGCCGCTTTTCTACCAAAGTGCTTAATGCCCAGAAGCACCTGCTGAAGCTGCTGGATGAAGAGGACTTCTAGCAGTATATGCAATTAGAAGAGCAATTTTAGATAATAGTTGGCCAGAAGGCTCTTAGGTCTAGTGAGCTTAGAAATTCCGGATAAGTGGCGTGACATTTCTGCCAAAAATGTTATTTTAAGAAGTTGTGTAATTGCAGATTGTGATATTTACATAAAAGTAAAAAGTATGGCTATCTGTAGGAAGGCAGGAACTGTTAAAGAAATCAAGTTGTGTTTGCATGTTTTGGTCATCTCAGCTTCTGAAAGTACCAAACCCTTTTGAGGTAGGTAGGGAAAGCCTTCTCATGAACAAGTCTGGAAAAAGCGAGCCATGGAGGAAGTTCCTACCTTACTCTGTCATGGCAAATTTGGCCGAGTCTTTGAACCATGTAGGTTTTCAATCAGTTTGAGTTCTGTTTGACTTAGTAATGGATATTCATACTTAGCCATATGAAAGAGATTTTTTTTGTTTGTTTTTAATAAGCTTTTCATCTCACTGTTACTTTGCACTAGTTATTATGCAATCTACAGGTTGATTCACACATGAAAGGAAATGGCTTAATTTTTCTGAAGTTTTATGTGTGGATACTGGGAAAGCTGTTTAGATACTTGAGGTTTCAAGTAATGTAGAAGCAGACAGCACTGAGCAATTAGACAGAGTCAGAAACATGAATCACTGTGGTGTGGATTTGCTTCCTGGTATGTCAGTTTTGTTGTCTTGTGGACATGTGTCTTGTCATTAGCAGAATTTCAGTGGCTTCAGGGTTAGCTGCAGTCATCACAGAAATACACAAAATACTTTATATGTGTGCTTACTCCTACACTTACGCCCATGTTTACTAGGAGTGCATTTGGAAAGAATCTGAATGTGTAAGAAGGGTTTGAATAATGAGTTTGAGTAATGGTTCAATTTCTTCGAAAAATGTTAAAATTTAATCCTGGTCTCATTCTCCAAACGATTCTGCCACCACATTTGTAGGATTAGGCCTTTTTACTTATGCCTGTATTTGTCATTCGAAGAGATTTGCAAACTTCCTGTGTTTCCTGACGCAATAGATATTATGCATTTACCTCTCTTTAAGACATGATTGTTATTTTACAGCTCCCTGTCAAGTAGGTGAACTTTAATTGATGGGAAGAGCCTTTGTGTTCGTGTGAAGGCCTTTCAGATCTGCAGGTCACTGTGGGGTTTGGGGCTTGCCCATAGAGTCGCTCTGCATTACACTTCTCAGCCGTGCTGTGTGCCATCCACGTGTTGGCAAAGGCAGCACAGCAGCATCTCTTCTGCTCTGGGGCTCCGTACTCAAGATGCATCAGACCACCCTGCTGGCCAGCTGTGTCTTCTGTGTGTGATCCTGGGAATCAGACACCATGGTGCTCAGCAGTATCTGCAGGGTTTTGTGCCTCCAAGTGAAGTCCTGAGCTCGGGGAGATCTGCCAGCAGGCATTTTGTCTGGAGTGACAGCCCAGGTAACACAAACTGCTGTGTGAAGTTTTATACACTGGGACAGATGAGGTGCCTGTCTTCTAGGCAGGCAAAAAGCTGTGAAGTCTGACCTGGGAAATCATTTCTCTGCAGTCTTCTGTTACGATATTTGCCACAGACTAGAGCAATCCATTGAGGTATATGAGCCACTCAAGCAGCTAGAAGCTCCCAGCCCTGCTGCCAAGATTCTTATCTGACCACATGATAGACATTCTTCCTCAGGTATTTGCCCCGAACATCTGAAAAGCGCTTCAGGCAAGTGATGTGGCAGGTGGTAACTTGGTTCTCTTGGTGGTGGTAACCCAGCCTGCTCCGCCCCAGCAGCTGCTGCCAAAACACTCACCCTGGCAGGATCTGCACCTTCTGCTCAGGACAGGGAAGGAGACCCAAGGCAACAGGAGGCAGGGGTCATGGGGAACAGAGCAGGGAGTGGGATAGGGGTAAGAGGAGGGGGTTTTGAGGGGGTGAGGAAGGCAGGGAGGGAATGAAGCAGGGACCAGTGCCATGGGATTAGCCATGACAGAAGGGCGTGGACAGCGATTTGTGTAAATAGCTGGTTTAAGAAGAATCTGCATTAGAAGGATGGGAAGGTGATGGGGTGGAGAGGTCTGTTTTGAAGGGAAAGTAGGAACAGTACAGACATGTCTCCACCTGTGCACACTTGGGGTTCATCACAGAACTGGGAGATCTCATTGCCAGTGTGCTGGTACCAAGAAACTTCATTGCTTTTGGAGAAGTTTGAAAACACTGAAAGTAAATGGAGTTGAGGCCCACTTACTGGATTTTCTGCTCCCTTGATACAGTAGTACAGTCTTGATGAATGTGTTTTTAACATAATTGTCAAGTTGCTGTTAAAAAACCAAAATACTGTGCCCTGGTGCAATTGATTTCCAGCATTCTACCTTTGCTGCTGCTTTCGAGGAGTTTTGTACCTTTTATTCATTTTTCTTTGCCTGATAGTGAGCAGATGACCAAATTTTTTTGAATTTCCAGCTGCTACTCAGGCTAGTGGAAAGGTCTAGCAGGTATTGGATTATGTTCTAAAGACTTTCTGTTAGTCTCTAACATAGTTCTTTTTGTGGATGCTTCACATCTGCTTTGAAAGCACTACCCATAATTTGTCTGCTTACATCCTGAAAGTTCCTCAAATTGAATAGAGCTGAAAGATTACTTCCTCTGTCCTTGGAGTTACATGTCTCTTTTTACAAACCTTAGAAAGATGATTGACTCCTTGTTTGTCAAATATTACTAACTTATATCAAGCTTATAATTCACAGGAACTCTAGATCCTTTTCTGAAAAACTGCTGCCTGCTCAGTTATCACCATCTTGTATTTGTGTCATTAATAATTTCTGCCCAGGTACATTACCTGTAGTCTTGTTGAACCTCATCCATTGCCTCTTGAGATTTCTTTTATTTGCCAAGCTGATTTTGAGTTTTATTCAGCCACTCAGTGCCCTCCTAGGTTCATTTGTCTGCAGGTTTAATAAAAATGTTTTCTATTCCATCATCTAGGTTATTAATAAAAAAGTCAAATAGAACAAAACTTAGGGCAGAAACCCAGTTGCTGCATTCTTGTATTTTGATAATTACTGCGTGGATTCCCTTATCCAAAATAGATTTGCATCTGTGTGATACCACAGATATGCTTGTTTTGTTCCTAGCTTGCATATAAAAGTATATAAGATGTCAAAGGCCAAAATAAAGTCAAGGTACATGACATTTGCTTTCTACAAGGTTTCTTTTCCTGTTGAGAAGGAAATCAGGCTGTTTTGGCATGATTTGTTCTTAAAGCAGTGTTGAGTGCTACTCATCTTTTATGCTTAGGTGCCTAAAAGCTGGTTTGATTCATTGTTCACTAGTTTTTCTGGGAATTAAGCTTAAATTCTGTGGTCTGGAATTCCCCCATTCTTTTTTTTTTTCTCTCTCTCTCTGCATGGTAGCTACTAGATTTATTCTTTGAGTCTTTTCTTGCCTTCTACAAAGTCTCAAAGTGTGTTTCAGACAATTCTTTAAGGAGACCAGGATGAATTCATATACAAATTGTTTGAAAAATACTTAACTCAGTGCTCTCTAATTTGTTTGCCATTTCTTCTGGAGTAAGACCATACCCCTCTTTGTGAGTATTAAGTGAATTATCCGTGTCTCTCCACTTGAAATTTTGAATGAATGGTGGTAAAAAAAGGTGTTAAGCATTTCAGCCTACTCACATCATCTGTCAGTTGAACTTCCTCTACATTGATTAATGAAGCCACATTTTTCCTCATCTACCTAAATGTGCTAATAGAATGGTTTCTTGCTGTTCTTGACATTCCTTCTTAATTTTGTGCTTTGAACCATTATGATTTTGTCTCTACATGTTTGTGTAATTTTTATACTTATGTATTCTGATACCCTGTTTTCTTCAGGATTTTTTTCCTGTCTTGGTAGCAGTAAAGAACTCATACTTTAGTGATGTTAAAACCCTGCTACTCTCTTTCTTTCGTCTTTATTAGGATAGCCTGTACTTTTATTATTACTGTATTGCAACATCATTACTATTATTATTTCATTATCAATTGTTGCTTGTATTTAGCTGTTAGATTTTTTTTTCCACCTGCCCATTTTAGTCCTTGTTAAAAGATCTTCAGTAGGTTAGCAAGTTAGTGCCCAGGCATCCTCCTCCTTTTGTGTGAGGTGGATGTCTTCTTGTCCCTAACCACATTTCTCAGGGTCAAATGAGTAAAATCTCTCATTGGAGGCGCCAGTTGTATCCATGTGTGATGTGGTTATCTCTAGTCTTTGCGTCTTTGCCTGATCCCTGCCTCTGCTGTGAGGACAGTGAGGGACACTGATTCCTTCAGCCTCGCTTCTAGAAAATTGTAGTCGCTTTTGAACCTTGGTATCCTTCAGGTGGTTTTTGTAGATTTTTGCTTTATTCCTTAGGGTCTCTTTGTTGTACCTTCTTCCTGTGTTGCCTCCCTGAATTGGAATGTTCAGGAGAGTACCCCGGTCTCACTTAAAAGCCACTTAATTCCATTGTAATCTGAATTTACTGACTTAAAAGTGGTTTCTATTATCAATATATTACATTTCTTTTCTTATATTTCTGGTTTCAATTTTCTTCTTAAACCCCCCCTTCTTTTCTTCTTTTTAAAAATTATTTCTCTTCTCTCAGCTTGCACATTCCTTGTGGCCAGTGTGTGTGTTTTCTCATGTCAGCTATGTCTTAATAGATTTGCTCTTCTTCTCTCACTTTTCCTCAGACGTAATTTTCTGGAAGTTTTTGGAAGTTTTGCAGATCAGTGCCATTGCAACCATATGGTTTCCTATAATTGTCCTCTAAAATTAAACTTTTTTTGCGTGATTTCTGTCCTGTCTTTGTGTGAGTCTTCTCTGTTGAGCAACTTTGTTCATGCTCATTTTCTGTTTCAACCTGTTGTGAACCAGATGAAGGTTGAATGCTCTTCCCCAAACTTTAGTCAGTTAATAGCCACTTCAGAGCATTTGAACCCTACCTCTAAAGGCAGTGACAGATTTCTGTCGTCCTGTACTTTTCATGTGTCTACAAATGTTTAGAGACTTGTGTGGAAGGAAATCTGAATACGATTCTGTAAGTTTTTCCTTTTTTCCTTTTTTTTTTTTTTTGTTGCCTAGTTGGTTGCTTGCTTTGGTTTTAATACCAAATAATTGGAAAATTCCAGAGAAGATAATATTTAAAGTGCCTGTGCAACCTGATTGCTTGTATTAATTCCTTTAGAGACCAGCTGCTATAAATGATGTTTGGGTACAGGTTGCTTAACTTTAGTCATCTTCAAGGAAAATGCAGTCGAGACAGCTATTTAGTCTCCCTCTATTATCAGTGGAGAGGAGGCGAAATACCTCTAGAGAGCTATTCATCCTAAATATATTACGGTTTTAGGATGGGATTAATGGCTCTCTGGAGATGATTATGGTGGCTTCAGTTAGATATCTAACTTTTAGGAGGATAATAGTTAGATTATATGCATCTTAGTCCCATGCCTGATCAGATTTACCTGAAGAATATTTCTACAGTCCAAATATACAACACAGAAAGATAGCATGCCTTGTCTTATTTTGTAGAGATTTTGTATGCTAGAGTTTGGAAGAGTTGTATCTATTTTAAAATACTTCCTTTTTAAAATGTTACTTTGTCTCCTTACCTCTTTGAGTGTGATTTGCTCCTTAGTTTAGTTTGTGGTGAAGAAACTGTTTGGGTTCTTTGTTTCTGTGTGGTCCCTTTTCTATGGGTCCTGTCTTTTGAGACTTCCCTTCAGCCATTTGCTCTTCAGTATTGCAGGTGAATACTGTTCCATGTCGCCTTCCTCACAGATGACATGAAGACTAATTAAACACAGGTTTGAGTATACGAAACTCTTGTCTCCGCGTTAGTATTTTTAGGTGACTATTTACTTGTATTTCAGAGTATTTCGTGATGCAGCCACTAAAAATAAGTGATCCTGAACAACAGATTAGACATATTTGTTGTTTTTTGGGGAAGAGCTAATGTCATTTTGGTGTTGCACAAGTTTCCCTCTTCATCTCTGTACAGCCGTAAGGTGTCCATGACACTATTATTCTGGCCACTCTGTTGCCAAAATCTTGTCAAGAATTCAGTGGAAAATTCGGAGAAGAGCAACAGAAGTTAAGAGGCTGAAGAGATTGAAATATGAGCAAAGATTACAAGATTTTAATATGTACAGTTTGGACTAAATGATGACTAAGACATATGATAACAATCTACAAGTATTTGAAGGGTGTAAAATATTAAGACAAAAAAGGAATTATTTTAAGATGTTCAAAGGGGTAAAACTCAGCAAGGAAAAATTTCAGTATGAATCATAAAAAACTTCCTGAGACTTGCATGAGCTGAAGTCCTGGAGTATACTCTGCACGAAGGTGGTAAAAAGCCTACAGTGTCACATGGCCCAGAGATCACACACGTGAGTGCACACAAAAGCTCTCCAGTCTGGTTTTCTGAGAGCTGCCGGGACCAAGTGATGCTTCAGCGGTTGCTGTTGGACTCTGAGCAGGCGGGTTCACCTGTGTCCCAACTTCTGCTTTCCCAAGGGCTCCTGCAGGATGAGCTGCAGCAGCATGGAGGGTTCATTCTGGTGGCAGAAAGCTGCCCTCAGCTGCTGTTTTTATGGAGAAGCCCTTTTTCCATCATATGGCTGTACATGCAGCCATCCATTTGATAAGCGTAGGCAGAATCAAGCTGTCACTAGCAGAATATATGCAGAAGACTCAAGGAAATGTAATGAAGAATAGCATTTTGGAATATCCTGGCAAAGGATTAACGTGATATGTTAGGTGTTTTCTTTTTCCTTTTATCCTCTTCTTTCATCTCTGTAAGTTGGTGCAATCACATTAAAAAATGGTTTTTTGCAGACTTTTCCCCTGCAACTTAAGAGTCATCAGCACGTACTTACTCATTCTGGTAAAGGCTGCAGATTTAGACTGTATGTTTAGTTTAGTTAGGAGGTTCAAGTGAATTGTAGTGGACTAATTTAAGTCTAAAAATATTAAACTGTCATGACCACTGTATAATTGGGATGGTATTTTTGCTAAATAGGGACTTCTTTACTGTTTACAGCTGGTTTTGCACTTCTAACAGATACAGACAGAAGGAGTGAGGACTACAGTTCTTGCTCCCCCCTCTGCCCTCTGTTCCTCATTTTTATTTTCCTGTGTGCAAAACCATCCTGCATGCCAGCTTGGGAAGCTGGCATCCCTCCTGTTAAAACCAAACTTGCTCTCTGTTGCAGTATAAATAGTGCTTGCTTCCAACTTCAGAGCAGTACCCAGTGTTGCATGCATTCTGTAACTCACTGGGAAGCAGTAGCTCTGTTAAAGGGTTTTCTGTGTATAGAATGGGTTTGTGTTTGTGGCTTTGAATTCACTGGACAACTCTGAGCAAACATCTGGGGATAGGCCCTTAAGCTTGTGTGATATTAGGTTACTGTAATATTTTGGTTCTGGAGTGGCTGAATATAAGAAGGTCCTACTTCACAGGTATGTACAGGAAAAAGCAAACCAAATGCCATTCTTTATAGTACTCCAGACACAAAGCTGGGAGCACGCCCAGCCTCAGTAATCCTACATTATCTTTAAGCTGCTGGAAGTGAAGGGGGGAATTGCACCAGGTGAGCCAGATATGTTTTGCAATGTCCTTTAGTTTGCTAGGCTGGGGATTTTGTTTTCATAAAAGCACCTTGTTTTGCTTTGTGAAAGTACTTGGCTTGGCAAAAGGGGAGACTTTGGTAAGACAGAGGCCAGAGAGGAAGGCTGTTGAGGGAAGGCTGAAGGGATGGGCCATTTTCAATTGTAGAAGAGATTAGTTGAGCAAAACCACTACAATCTTTGCTGACAGCACGTGAGGTTTTGCTGTGACCTATTTAGTCCTTCTGCTATTGAAAAATGTCTTTGAAAAAGTTACATGATAGAAAGCAGTTGCTGTTTTCCTTAGGCTCACTAGAACTGATATCTTCCCAACTGAAAATGCTGGGCTGTCTGCCCCAGTCATACTCTTGGGAAGAGCCTTTCCATCCTTAGGTATCTGGCACACGTGGCCACCTGCAATCTAAAACCTCAAGATTAAGAATTCTTTTATCCTTCGGTCAGTTGTTTCACTTCCCGAGTGTGGATGATCCGCTTCTGCACCATCAGCCGTTGTTTAGCTTCAGCCTGGATGCACCAGAGCAAGTGTTGCCGAGAGGGATGCTGGGTTTTGGGGTTATGCTGTGTTGCTACAGATCATGTCACCTCAGTGGGTAAACAGTCCAAAAATAAAACCAGCAAATGATACAAAAAGGAATCCAGTTATATTTTTAAATCTCGTTAAGTTTCGCTCCTCCTTCTCGTTTTATTGGCAGAGATATCAGGGGAGGGTACACCTCCATCAGAGAAGAGGTGAAAAGATTTGCAGTAGCTGTGTGGGTGAACACCTTTTTTTTTTCTCCTGTGGGGATTAAGTGGGAAGGGGTTTAGGGTCTCCCACACCGGTCTCATTTGAGGAAATCCTTATTTTATCATGTTTAGAAAACAGCTGCTGATTTAAGATTTGTTACTAGTAGCCTGCCTGGGGTTTCTTTATTTAGTTACTCGGCTCAAAGAGCTGCTGTCCCAAGCTGTCATTTAACAGAGAGGATTGCTTAATGTTGCTGTGAGCCAAAGGTATAGGTGGGTGGACTGTCTTTTGAACCCTGAGCTTGCGCTGTGTGGTAGTGACAGATGAGCAGGGGTTGAAAAAAGGTGAGATTCCACCAACATGGGCTTTGGGGTTAACACGTGGTGTGTCCCCAGAGCTCTGCATGACCTTAATTTATGACTGCAGAATACTGGCTACAAGAGACTGTTCTCTTCAGTCCCCATGTTTCACTGTGAGATCAATAACTAATCAATAATGTTATTTTCTGTTATTTTTGGGGTGTCCCTGACTGCCTACTCATCCATTCCAGGGGGATAGCTGAGATGTGGCTGGATAATTTTGTTGGAACTCAACCTGCATTCTCCATCCAAGCATTTAGTGCACCCTAAGTCAAGAAAGGCAGCAGGAAAGGATATTGCATGCCTTTGGGTTTAGTACACTTGGCATTTCCATTTAGTACCACTGAGCATTTCCTTCCTTACCACGGCGGGGTTTTGTTGTTGTTTCTCCCTAGCTTTGTGCTCCAGCATGCTCAACACCTATGTGGTTAATGTTTTTTCTGGAAGTGAATTATGTCTGGTGGGATAGCTAAGGCCCTATCCTGGATATGTTTCCACATCATGTTTAGAGCTCATGCTCAGATTATGGTCCAGTCAGGTTTTGTTTCTTTTAAGTTGAAATGGAGAACTTTTGTCTTAAGTTCATCTGTAGTAAATGTTTTACCTCTGTCAGATTTTGATCTTGAAAAAACTTGTTTTTCAGACAGTAGCTACAGGTTTGATAGAATGGGAGTTATTATGACTCTCTTTATAGCCATAATCCTGTGCTGTAAGAATTCTGTTTGTCTCATGTCCCCTACTTAGGGTTTTTATGTAGTTATTTATACCTTGCCTACTGGAACTGGGATGCGTGCGGAAGGGGCACGACTCCCCAGTGTTTGGATCTGCAAACATGATGGTGCAGGGAAAACTCCAGTTAGTTTTTAATGAACTTCTTCATATATTCAGTATTAAGATATTGCTGAGAATACAAGCCTTGACAAGTAGAAGTATCAGCTTTTTTGTCTCTTTTTTTTTTTAATACTCAAAGCACTGAACTTAAGCACACTTGAACTCAGTAGGTAGAGGAAAACATGTGATTTCCCTAAAGTAATTTCTGTAAAGTGATATTGTAAGATGGCCTTGCAAAGGCCAAAAATTGAGGTATTCCCTGTGAAAATTATGACCCATAATTACAGAAATCCTTTAGTATGTACAAGTTGTGACTATTTTTTCTCTGAAAACACCACTGTTTCTGTCACTTCACTACAGGTTTCTTTGTGCAGTAGACAAAGAAACATAAGGAAAATAAAACACTTTGCATCTGGGATTTAAAAAAACCCAGTATTTTCTTTGTTCCAGCTAATCTACACTGTTAATTCTAAAAATGAAATAGAATATTTTTCTAAAAACTTAGTATGCAGTTCATGCATTTTCATGGAATGTCCTTAACTATTCACTGACTCACTCCCTATTCATTTATAGCTAATATATGGCACTTTTATTGTGGTTTCTAAAGTATGGAGGTTATGTGAGTCAGATGCAATTTAGAATAGAGATTATCTTTAAATAATCAAAAGCATGCTTTGCCAAAAATACTAAAAAAAAGAGGAAAGAAAGCATTCAGTGTTCTCAAAATATGAAGTGCTTTCTAAAAAGACTTTTTTTTTCAATAAATAAGAAGGAAGAAATGTTATGTAAACCTAAGTGTTTGGCAGACATCTGTTTACTTCCTCCAAGGAGACAAGGGGTTTTAAGATTTTCTGAGCTCATGAGAAAGGCACATCCTTGAGTTCTTGCACCAAGGACGTGGTGGAAAGCATTTTTCCTTGAAAATTTTCAGTAAGAAGACATAAGGTTAGAGGTGGCATGAATGATAACTTTCTTGAAGAATTTAATCAAGGACGTTATGGAGAATGTGGGCGTTTGGATCTCTCCTTCAAAAACGGCGGAAAAAATCCACAACCAAATACCTCTCTGCCTGCCCCCTTTTTTTTTTTTAATTCTTCTTTTTCTTTCTTAAGCTGATTCTGGTTCCTACAAAGTTTTTCATTAATGATACAGTGTTAGTAAGGGCAATTGTTAGTATTTTTGCTGTGACTTTGAAGTTCCTTTGTTGTGACAGCTGCTAGGCTGGCATTTCCTGGACATCAGTGGGATATGATGATAGCTTGCCTGCTTCCCTTCTTTCTGATGGGTTTTCTCAGAAAGGATAGCAAACTGGTAGACTCGGATTCCTATGTTAAAAAAGCAGACGTTGGATCGTAGTGGGCTAGAGTTGAGAGAAATACGGCGATCCAAAGAATTATCTTCTGTTTTGTGACATAATCAGCAGTGTGATCTACAGGCAGAATCAAAAGGATCTCAGACTTAGGAAAACATTCATCCTCCTGCTTACATCCCCCCCTCCTCCCCTCCCATCCCCACCCCCCTTGCTTTCTTTTTTAAGAGTTTAGTGCAGCAACAAGTAGTGCTGGCCTGTCAACCTGATGCCAGCCTAAGTAGAAGCCACATTATAATAAATGCATATTTTCACTATCAAAAGATAACATACTGTTGGCTTAAAAAAATTCCAAACAGCCTTGCACAGAAGGGTTTTCAACAATATATTAAGCCTCATATTTTTCAATTACAACAGGGCTTTTTTTCCTCTGCTGATCTTTTTTTAATAACCCAAGGAGAAGATATGTCTTGGTCTGGAGCTTTAATCTGGTGCTTTGTGTACTCTGATGACCTCCTAATCACACTCTCCATGACATGTCAATCTGCTGCAATGGAAAGTGGGTGATTTGGGCTGTCATGGAAGTGTTGATATGCTCATATATCCTGTGCACTTAGGACAGAGGAGTTCAAAGAAATGCATTAACCAAAGGAATGAAATGTTATGGGAACCCATAATTCAAATATCGAGTGTCCCTTTGCCAGTTCATGAGTGGTTCTTTATCTGTGTTATGACTTTAAATGTGAGCACCAGGTGTGAAGATTCCTGTTTATTTTTATTTAAGCAAAAACAAACACAAAATATTTCAGAGCTGATGCAGATGATGAAATGTAAAGATGTGAGATGTGTTTAGTAAATAGTCAGGGTGCATATGTCTAAACAAGGAAGGAGTTTGTAGAATGTGGTTTTAGTTTACAATGCTCTCCTTTCATAACCATATAACCATCTGCCTCTGGCATGTTCCTTAAAATCTGGTGAGCTTTCACTTCAGTCTGTAACCTTCGCTGCTACAGTGGTGTTTCCTTTGCTGAGCTAGTGGGATCATCGAGATCCCACAAGCTGTCAACATCTGCAGTGTTACTCTTCATAAAAGCTGAAAGATAGGATTAAGCTTTGTTATCAAATGGAGACTGGTCTAGTGCGCAATTTGAGAGGCGTGATGTGAATGTGGGTCTGAGGGCAAGGGTCTACTCCCCTGGGTACTGTTAGGACTTCCCCTGTGGTCTGAGATGTGTTACCCAACTGCTCTGCCTGGAATTTCCCATCTGCGGTGTGCAGGTAAGGACACCTGCCTTTCTGGTGACGTTTGTGTGGCACATCTGACTGGAGCCTGTCCAAGCGACCACTTTCACCTTCATAATCCAGCACCTTTTATGCTATTGTTTAGCGAGTAAGGCACAGATTTATGACTGTGGAATTACTCTTGTTTGAGGAAGGCATGGTCCAACATCTGAAAAACACTCTTCTGGTTTTCCCCGAGAAACAACATCATTGTTTAAACTTATTACTGGATCTTTCTTCTGAAATGTTTTACTTAGGTTTTTCATCAGCTGTTCAGTTTCAGCAAGAGATTAAGAGATGTAGGTTTCTGGGTCTGCATCTCAATCCACTCTTGGCTTGCTAGAAATCCTGAGTGAGTTAATTTGGCTGCCATGCACTGAATCTTGACAGATCTCCTTGGATCTTCTCAGTGCTCTATTGAATACTGTGGTGAAGGAAGCGGAAAACTTGCCCATGGATACAAACTTGAGGCCTTAAAATTGCTGTTCCACTTTTCTTGTCCATAAATTGGTTACAAGGGTGAAAAGAGATTAATGATCTATACGGTGTTTTAATAATTTGCACGCCTCAGTGAATATATAATGTGGCTTTTAGAGTTGTGAATGTTTCTTTTTGATGCATGGTCTTGGACAAGGGGTTAAAGGATCAGGAAGGCTGAACTCAGGTTAGTGGTTCTTGTGGTTTTGTGAGTTTTTTGGTGCCGAGATTTTTTTTTATTTTGTTGTGGGTTTGGGGTTTTTGTGTTTGGTTTTGGTGGTGGGTTTTGTGAATTCTTCAATTTTTTTTTAATTTTTATTATAGATGCTTTTTGAAGAAAAGAAACTTGAAGCTCCTTGTCTAGGCTGTTCTTGAGTTGTGGTGTAGATGCTTTGAGGGTATAAACCACAGAGGAAGTTGGGATAAAATAGCTACTTAAAAAGAGATTAAGGGATTTACTTCAGTGCCTCTATGGGTTGTGATTTAAAGGGAGAAGAACCTAATTTTTCATATTACAGCTACTTTTATTAGCTACAGGTTTTAACTTTTTGGAAAGATTCTCACATCTTTCTATCAGCCAATTTTGGGAGTTAATCCAGACCAATCAACAGAATGGTATGTTGCACTTGATTTCTTGGTAATTTTAAAAGCTTTTCAGCGTCTAATCTGTCCAGTATAACTCCCTAGTCTTTTGCCACAGATGGTATTGATCAGCAAGAATAACAGATAACTACACTTAAACTCCATTTTCCAGAGCAAAAAAAAAAAAAAAAAAAATTGAGATTGGGGTGTGGAGGGAAGAAGGCATTACATAAACCAGGATTAAATACAGAATGATGACTCAAGATGAAAAGACTTGAAACTTCTACTTGTGGTTAGTTAATATTTTTTTTTCCTGCAGAGTTATATTTGGGACAGGAGCTGAACTTTGTCTTCCAACTTGCTTTGCCAGTGTTGATCACAGCTTTGTCAATCCTTGAGTTTGCTGGCACCTTCAGAATTTTACAACCACAGTACTCAATACAGTATTTTTGTAGTAGTTCTTTACTGGAAACTGGTTTCTATGTGGGAGATAAATTGAGGATGGCATGCCATTGGTCAGTTGAGATGGAAAGCTCAGTACTGTTATCACTTTAGTAAATGGAGGATTTTTCAGTAGTCCCAGAAGAACAAAATTATATGCAAGGGAGTTGATGTTTGCATTTGAAAGGGTTTTCTCATTGGTTCTTATTCACTTATATCTGCCTATCCTGTTTGAAAAACACCTTGAACCTCCTTAAATTTTCTCTCAAAAAAGCTTTACTCCAGAATTATTGTCCATTTGTACACATATATTTTGTCTTTTTCAAATGTCAGCTCAGTATTTCAATAGTAGATTCAATCATGCCTGAAGTTCTTACAATCCATTTTCAGTAGTGGATCATCCATTAGGAAATAATGCCCTCTGCATTTTTTTTCAGGCTTGATTTGTCTTGGGATCAGAAATACCCAAAGTCTCTTTTGAAAATGAGTTGTAATCGAAATGTGAGGTTTCTGTGCTGGCCCATATGCATCCCTTCTGTTCATGTGCGTTTGGGCTACTTGTCATGCCTGGGAAAGAGAAAAGAGAATTTGACTGATCCTGTGAATGTAGTTGCTTTCTTTCCTCTTTGACATATTGCTATTTCTTAGACTAGTTGGAATGTTCTTTAGTGGGTTCCTGTGGAAGTCATTCAGTGGTAAAAATGTTTTCTTTCTTGGGAAATGTTTAATAAACATGAACAAAAATCCAACACAATCCAACCCCCAGTGGTTTCTCTCATGTAACTTTTTCTTATTTCTTACATTTCATTGTATTTGCTTTTAACCAAAACCAGCTATCTTTAAGTCTACATTAAGCCCACATTAAGGTCTAACTTCAAATTTTGGTCTAGAGTTTGGAAATAAAAATGTCTGATGTCCAGAGAAATATATAATTTTTTTTCTGTGTAAATTAAACCCCACTTGATGGATTAGGTGGGGTTTTTTTTAAGGTATATGGGATAGTAATGTTGTTGGAAAACAAGTGGAAAGGACAAAAGCTTTGAATTTAGGCTGACAGGCTGTAGTCCAGAAGTCTTAAAGTACTATTTGAAACTTCTGGAAGGTTTTGGTTGAATATTAGAGCTCAAAATGCAAATAAGAAAATAAATTAAGAAATTTTTCAAGTTAAAGCTTTTCAATCTGTTTTTCTCCTTACTGCCTTCCAGCATCATGTGTTTTCTCTTCACATTCCATTCCCTAGAAGCCTCTACTAGTTTCAGAAACTGTTTAAATGCCTATTTTATGACTAGCGTAATATTCGAAGGTCTCACAACTTCTGTGGCACTGAAACTGTAGCATTCCCTTCATTGCAGTTCTCTAAAAGTGAGGGAGAGGCACAGATGAGAAGAGTAGCTTCTGTGCACGTGTCCTGTAGCTTTTGTCCAATACACCATAAGTTTAATCCTAAACCGCCGTTGGCTTTCAGCATGGAAAGCCCTACCAGCTAATCTGAAAACAAATAATTGTTCGGTCTTCCGTAACAGGGAGTGATACCCCTCTCACCCTCATATTTACTGACAGAACTTCAACGTGGTTGGTTGTGTGATGCTGACGGAGAGCAGAGCTGGTTTTTTCATTTCTTAGATGACGAATTGAAGCATGGTGAGGTTGCCACTTGCCACAGCATTTGTTCAGAGCCTCTGGGTGAACCTGATGCTCCGCAGCCTATGGCTGGTGCTCGGGAGCATTGATCATCCTTTTATGACAAACTGTTAGTACATAGAACATGTGCCAAGCCATTGTGGAGAGATCTATCACAGCCACTTAGGAAATCTTTTATACAGTCCTCTCACTCCTAGGGAAGAAAAAAAACATCTTAAGTCTCGTCTGCTTTGAAGTGAGGTTTCTGTGTTTATACATTAAAACACAACCTGTTTGTGTTTTGGAGCTTCAGAAAAGTTCTAATCTCTACAAAGATTTGAACTTCAGAGGTCTGTTTGGTACCTTTACAGAATCTCTTTCAAGCATACACCTTCTTGAGTGAAAATACACTATGAACTTACTGTAAAAGGGAACAGACTGAGATTGAGAACAGCAATTTCCTGCCCAGGTGACACCTAGAGGGCAAGTTCGGGATATGGTCAGGCACTGTTCTTGGAAGCACCTTGTGTCTGTGAAAGGAGAGGAGAAGCTGAAACTTATCTTCTTACTATCTTTTATGAAATAAAAATACTGGAAATCAGAAAGATTTTGCCAGCTGTGAATGCAAAAGTCACAGCAGGATGCAGTTTACTGGAGGCCCCTGGTCCCCGCGTTGTCATAATCCTTCAAGCTGCGAGACAAAACAGGAATGTAAAGCCTAAGTGCTTGATTTGCTCCACCTTCCCTTTGCATCCCGAAGCTTTTATTTTCAAGAAGCCAAAAAGGAATTGAGATTTCAACTGTATTGTTTAGAGACTAAATCAGAAAAGTTGCTCTCGGATTTGTTCTTCTCTATCCCTCTGAAATGAATGTATGCTGAAAGAATTAGATCTGGTGGAAGTTCGCTTGTGCAGTCATCGTAAGTTGGTGAAGGATTGTCTCTGTACCTTCTGAGTTTGGAACCGAGGCCTCATTCCAGCTCTCATTGCAGAAGTGAGAACTTCTGAATTTGCTTCAGTAGCACTGGGCCCAGTATGAACCTATAGTACCTGTGGTACTTCTGAGATGGCTAAAAGTGATGATGATGATGATTTGTTATGGCAGCTGGTCTTCCAACTGCTCCTGTCATGTTCCCCCTACTTCAATCTCCTTGTGTTTACAAGGGTGCTAAAGAAAGCTGGGCCAAGCCTGGGGTCTCCTGGACCACCTGAAGGTCTGTTTGGACCTCTGTCTCCTCTTAGAGTCCCTTTCCTGTTTTAAAGAAAATTATACTTGCTTCCCTTAAAGTTTCCTCCACTCTCCAGTGAAGCTTGGTAGCCAGGAAAAAGGCTTGCAAACAACTGTGTGCAAACAGAATGTGATCACCTCAGAGAAACTGATATTTAATGATTATTTATTGGTAGTATTGCATTAGTGGAGACTGAATATGGTTTCACTGGGATTTTTCTGCTTGGTTTTTTTTTTCCAGTATTTTACCAGATCTTAGTAATGAATCCCTGGGTTTTATAGCATTCCTCAAAAAAAAAAAAAAAAAAGGAACCCCCACAAAAACACAGGAATGGTCAGCCGCCGTATGATCAAGTCACTTCAAATGAGATGGGGACCAACCATGTAAAAGTCCTTTTTTTCAGTAAGACAGCAAAGTCTCTTGAACAAGGGGAGATTTCTGCTCTGGTCTAGGTAATGCTGAGGCAATGCTTTCAGCATTAAAGGAAAACAAAGTTTCATAAAACAACTGTATTTTAAAACAAGATAGAGAATCACAACTTCTACTATGCTGCCCATGAGGAGCAGAGTCAATGTTCTTTAAAAAGCAAGATTGTAGTGAATAAAGACTTTTGTTTCCTCCAACACTACGTTAGAAGGACCTACTAAAAGAGAGAGAAAATAACTAAGCCCTTGAGCTTACACACATTTCTTGAGGGGAATCTATAGAGAATTGCAGTGAATTCAGCTGAGTGCAGGGTGTGAGGAGACAGACCTGCTCACAGGACTGGGGCCTCCTGACTTCATGGACAAGCTGTGAATCTTTTTATTACACAAGCTCTGAAGTGCTCATGCACTGAAAATTGGATAATGGTTTCTCCCATTAGCATCTTTCAATTCTGTAACTTTTATCCATATTAAGTACAAAAACTTGCAGAGAAATTTCTCTTTTTTTTTTTTTCCAAGTGAAAGACCTTTTTTTTTACAGGAGGTTTTCAATGATTGTAATAATCTACTTCTTAAGTACCATTCTGCCTGTTAGCATTCTTTGGGCTGAGAAGGTGGCAGTGCAGTTCCCTAATAGGGAATTTTATCCAAAGTTCAGTTTCTGTTGTGTGCATCCACTATCCTTCTGTCCTACCTGAAGTACACAGTAGGATTGTACTTTTTGTTTGTTTGCAATGGTGGTCTTAGAGAAGGGTCTGTCAAGTAAGGTCCTGAATGAGGCTGAAAGGATGGAAGGTATTACTGAGTAATGATGGACATTACATGCTTCTGAACAGATCTGACTCTTATTCCATTTTCTTTTCATAATGAGTGCAAGCAAAGGCACAGTTAGGCTTCTTCAGTGGCATTTATTTGATCCTGGTTAAGTAGGGATTTTAAGAATTTTTCTTGAAGCCACTGTCTGTGCCAGAAGAGCATGAATTTAGACAGAGGAATGAAATAATACAAAAATATCCCTTGATCTTACCAAAGTAGAATATAACCTGTCTAGGCACTGTTTGCTGATAATTTGCTTTTTTAAGGTGTGCTCGTAATCAATTCAAAAATACAGCTAAGAAGTTACTAGAATTGCACAGAGAAGTATTTAGAGTTTAGGGAGTGGTGAAATCAAGACTGAAAATTTCATTGCCAAGGGAAGACTGGCAGCTTAAAATCATCACTTCTTCCATCTTGCTGTTGTGAATTGTGTGTAGTGCTTTTTTAGCTGAGTGCTGAAGAAAAGAATCTGTGTGTTTTGTATGTTTGGTAGACCTTCAGTAGAGGTCTACCAAAAAACCTCCTTGTTTTATGTATTTTACACTGTACATTGATGTCTCACACAGCAGTAGAAGAAGGAAAAAACAATAAGAAAAGTGGTAAAATATTGATCGTGGAAGGAAGAAGTAAAGACATGCTCGTACAACTCTGAACATTCTTAGAGCATCTCAGGAGGAACATTAAAACCAGAGCATTGTCTAGCTAATTTCATAAAAAAAGGAATAGATTTCATATGGGTGATACATCAAATGGCTTTGTGCTATGACTTATGTGGATGTTGCTGTGGGATGCACGATATCTTGGAATAGTGGAGGAGCATATATTAGACTTTGTATCTTCTGCACCTGCTAGAATTTTTTTCATAGGTGTTGGGTTTACCTTGGCTGACCCACATATTTTTAAAAAGTTACACCTTCGCATTTTCTCTCTTGGAGACAAAGCGGCATTTTTAATGAAAATGTATTTATCTGCTACTAGTGTTTTTTAGATTCAGAAAAAGGAAACCTTGAATTAAATATAAAATGTGTATAAGTGGTCTACTGGTAAACTTTCTGAGCTGTATTTTGTCCTGCAACATGATTCAAAGTCTTTTAGCAGCTTTTTGAGGATTCGTTCCTCAGTTACATCTGGTTATGTACATACTTTTTGGCTACACTTCAGAATTTCCTCACTCCACAAGGCATCCATAACAAGGGCAGAACTGGAGAAAGCCCTACAACATCCACCTGTGTGGGCATGGAGCATCTTGTGAGGAAACCAGGATATGGGTGAGCAAGAGAAGAAAGGCTGCTACATGTTCACTTTGGTTTGGGATTGAGCTGCTCTTCTGAGTATTTTCTTCGGAATTGTAATGAGGACCTGGGCCCTGTGCCCCTCATTCTAGCTCATATCTCTGTGGCCTGGGAAAATCTGGCCTCCCTGTTCTAACACTGGCCTTTGGCAGTGAGCCAGCAGGAAGAAGAGCATTCAGCAGAGAGCTCCAGGTTCAGCCTCCGAGACTGAGGTGCTCACCCTGTGTGTGATGCATCCTCTCTCACATCACCTAACACAAAGGGAAGAAAGCCTGTCATGGTCCTGTTTTGTTGAATCCAACAACCCAAGAGCTGTTGTGTTCATCGTGAGCCAGTTCCCATCCCTGCACTCAGTGTCAGAGGGTCCTCCCTGGTGCTCAGCTCCCTTTCTCTTGAGTGCTGATGGAGGGATCCCGTGCGTGCCTTGCCTCCGCAGGGCAGTCCTTCGGACAGCTTTCCTCCCCTGTCTCCTGCCTCTGCTCACTTCAGCGCTACCCCGAAGGCAAAACCGTAGTTCAGTTACTGTTACTGAGTGGGTAGTTTATTATTACGTAGAATTTCTTTGTCTGAAGGTCTGCTATTCGTTCTGGGTGGAAGTGTTTGGCTCCAGTCACATTTATCTGTCTGTGTCCACATTTCAAGGATTTCCATGCTATTGACATTTCCATTACAGGAATTTGAAGAATGTTCAATTATATACAGGCCGTGAAACATATTTCCTTTTTTTTTTTCTTTTTTCTTTTTTTTTCTGATGTCTGCCAACTGTTCTCTGCCAAACTTTAAACTGGGCTGCCATGGCTCCTAAGATTTTAATTTTTTTTTTCATATTTGCTATATTGTTACATACACACGTAGTGCACGCACAGATAAAAGCTCATACCATAGTATTAGAAGACAGGACCAGATTTTATCTGGAGGATTATTGTAGGCCTGTTTCTAATTTATATAATGTTTTTGTTAATACCAATACCTCTTTAAAATGCCCCATAAAATACTGTAGCATTAATTTAAATAGAAATTTCAGTCATTTTAGATATCCCCCCATTATAACAGGTCAGGCTTTTAACAGATGTCTCAATAACTTTGCTATTAGCAGGAATATTTCATGAATTAAAATCAGGCCTCTTTGTCTCTGTCACTCGTTGAAATGACCTACATATTTGGCAGATGGAGAGGACTTGCTTGTGCATTAGCACTGCTGGGGCAGGGTTTTTTCAGCTGTGTATTTTTGGAGAAGAGAGGAGGATTTAACATAAGTTAACATAGTTTATTTTTTATTAATACCATACTTCAGTTGCTCTTTACAGAAAAATCATATTAGGCACATCTTGCCTTTTAAGCATAGAAAACATCTAGGACATTTCTCCTGGGCACCAGACTCCTGTCTTAATGTAAACCCTTCAGTGAAGCAGTGGACAACTTTTTGCAAGCGTATGGACTAATGGGGCTGGAGCAGAAGGTGCAATAACTCAGCTGCTGCAGAGGTCCTAGAAGGAATCTCCTCCAGAGACCTGAGTGCTTTCCAAGCCTTTCTGGGGTGTTGATTTTTGTGATTAAGTATTTTCGTTCCCCTTCCCGGCATAGAGAGAGCTTTTAAGCATTATGCTGAGGGCTTCACCTAAAATGGCTCTCTGACACATTGCTGTGCTGGCACATGACTCTGTTTTCTTTGAGGAATCAAAAAGGACCTCTTGAGCTGAGTGATGGCAGCAGAGCCCGAGTCCTGCTGCGAAGAGGCAAAACACTAGAGAGAGATTTAGTTGTAGATGTGGCCTGGTTATCTACTGCAAAATCACCCTCTGGCGTCCTGTGTATTACTGCAGATAGAAATGATTTCTTATTATTTTTGTTGTAAGTTTGATTAAAGTGTAACTAATTACACGAGCAAGTAGAAAAGCTTCACACATGAATGTGCTGCCTGAGCAAGCAATACATCCCACAGTCATTAATCAAGAGGTAAAAAACACGCGGAATCAAGTGAAGTTACTTAAGGGATACATTTGACCCGCAATTCTGTTTATGCTAAAGCCCCAAGTCAAGGAATGATACTAAGTTTCTACAATTTCCATTGACATCAGAGAGAGCTGCAAGCTCTTACTATTTTTTCAGATTAGACATTAGACTATTTGCTGTCAAGTGTATCAGTATTGTCTGATCCAATTTAAGGACATTTAGCCACCAAGTTCAGAAAATAGCAAAATTACTATTTACAGCCATTACAATGGTACTCTATTCCCAAGGATTCTCCCTGTTTGCGAGGAAATTTAACTTTTCCTGCCCAGTGAGAACAGCCTACAGGCCAGCTGGCAGCCAGGAGTGCTTTACCAGTCATCTCTCAAACCTTAAGGATATTCCAGGAATTGAAGAGGCAAATCAGGAAAAGTGTTATGTTATCGTAAACCTGTCATAACATAATACTGTTCTCCAGGCCTGCACTCTTTAGGACTCCAAGTGGGAATATTAGTTGAAGTGGTTATCTGGTGATTGTGGTGATGAGGATGATAGCAATAAATACAGTTCTCAGTTCTTAACTAAACTAGCTGCTTAGGATAATATGAATAAATTCATACAAGGGACCTGGTTTCCCTTCTTGGAATTTTAGGTCTTCTTCTTACTTAATTAAAGCAGAATCTTCAGTCTTATCTAGTCTAGTACATTTAAACTGAAGTTGTACTGTTTTAAGGAGTTTCCAAGGGTATAGGAGCTGCCTTAATTCCACCTGGCCTGCTCTGTTATATGGTTTGCACCTGGGTGCTATCAGAGGAAAGTGTCTGAAAAGAAAGCATACACCTTTTCAAAGGAAAACATCCATTCTTGAGGTAAAAACAGTAAATCATTGGGTTAATAATCATCTTGCTGTGTATTGTGCTGTCTCTGAAATGGGAAAGGAGGTTTCTGATTTATTAGAGGTTTTCCTGTAACAGGGATGGAAACACAACCCCACAGAATATCAGTGGATGTTTATTATTTGTGTGTCTAAGTAAAAGTGTTGTCTTTTAACTCTTTTTCATCTCGTACAGAGAATGGCTGTAAGGAGTGTGAAAGACACTTAGACAGAGACAACAGGGGGAAAGGATGTGGTACATCCTGCGCCCATTAACACTGTCAATTAGCACCATTTATCTTGAAATTTGTCCAGCTTGGAACACAAAGTATGTACGTCAGGGTTTGGGCCAGACAGAAACATAGAAAATGATGGTATTTGTGGAGACACCAGCCAATGTGGGGGAGAGAGCAAAGGCACACAGTAATTCTAGAAAGGGCTGCATTTTTTGTGTGTGTGAAAATTTGATTATATGATTATTCTTTCAACATAAACACAATTCTCTAAAGACTTATTAATGCTTCAGTAGCATAGTGGAAAGACTCTAGTGCAGTCCGCTTTAATAGCTTTCTGGCTTGAACCCCAATACATAATGTTCTAGTAATAGTTTATGGGTGACTGCAATAAATTGGTAGCAAGTGTTTTCCATTTTTTGGCTCTTCTTATCAGTTCTGCTGGTGGAACATTTTGTTTTGAGAATATTGCAAAGGCAACTGATCTGCTTTGGATACGCGCTCTAGAGTTTTGTGTCTTTTAAAATATATGTATATGTGAGCTTTTCCTCCATGTCCCGAGATGTACCGGGATGTAAAGCCGGGGGCCAGTAAAATGTTACAGGGGATCTGAGCAGTTGGTTAGACCCAGCAGGACTCCACCTACCCTAACTAATGTTCAGTGAGTACTGCCAAAATGCAGAGCTTTCCTCCCCCCCCGCCACTTCCCTTCCCAATACTTTCATTGTTCTAGTCTTTTCATGCAGCAGTGGAAAATTTGTTCCTGTCCATGCAGGAATAAAGATCTTTCACACAGGTTCACTTTAGACCCAAATGGCTTTTTGAAATAGAAAGAAACATGGAATATTTTACACTTAGTGGTTAGGGAAAAGAGCCACTTTTGATTAGAGATGGGCCTTATATGGTCACCTTTGATTTCTATTGGATTTGGAGCTGAACTTAACTGTAATTACAGAGTGAAATTCCATGGCCTCTATTATGCAGGAGCTGTCCCTCTTGGTCTTCAAATCAATTAATTCACAGCTCCAGATCATCTCTATAGCCAGGCTAATTGAAACAGCCTGCTTTCATCTCCATTCCCAAGACTCGAAGAAGAGTTGGGTAGCTGAACCCAGATCGGAAATGTCTAGCTGCTTGCTGTATGTAAGAGGCCAGACAAAAACCACCAGCCTGATTGCCTCTGGATTCCAATCCTTTGGATATGATAAATAAAGTCAAAAGTACCGAGAGAGTAAGCAAACGTTATCCAGTGGATTTTGCCACTGAACATCCTGTGCTTATTCCTGGCTGCATTTTATTTCTTTAAGCAGCTCTCATGCTGACTCTTTGCACAATCATCCAACATAGCTTGAATATTAGATTCAAAATGAAAATAGGTACATTTCTCCAAGATAACATTAAACACATGTAAAATTAAAGGACAGCTGAGTGCCTCCTTCATTCCTTTAATCTTCTGCATGTACTGGAACATTTGTTTTATATAAAGGTTATATTTTAAAAATACTGGACTTGAGGCAAAAATCAAATTTTAAAGAATGTAAACTAAAGTCTGGAGATCACTAAAGCACAGAGTGAATAGATACTCAAGAAATATTTAAAGTAACTGAGTGTGGACTTTGCCCAGTTAAAGTATCCCAAATGACAGCAGGGGAGTCAGTTTGGTTGTCATAAAAAGCTGCAGAGAGCTGGAGATGAACAGAAAGTACTGAAAATCTGGCCTTGAGACAATAAATGGAAGTGCTAAGTGGATGAGAGTGAGCATTGACAAAGGAAGTTGGAAATGGAGAAGTGCAAAATGAGGGCTGTCATACCAGAACCGCTTCTAACGGTGTTTGCACTGTCATAAGCCTAATAAATGTGGATGTTTCTTCTCTGGTGCATATTAGCCATATTATAAAAGCGTGTTATGGACTCACAGAAAGAGAAGAGCATCTGAATAAAAGGGTTTGCAAGTTGGACTCTGACCACAGAGCCTTAGTGCTACTTCTGAGCAGGTCCCATCCTGCAGCTCTGCGCTGCTTTCACTGCCTGTTGTGAACATGGATCTTTTTTTTCTTGTTGTTTACTTATTTAACCAAGTTATTAAGATAATCCCATCAATTACCTTGGAATGCTGCCTTAAACAATTTGATTTCCTTATTTTCCAAGGGAAAAAGCCCCGAAGCCATGTTCAGATAAAGGTCTGGGAATCTGTTGCCTATTTCATTCATGTAGGGCCTGCAGTTTTCCACCTTTCATCCTTTGTAACGGAGGACGGCTTTCAGGCCCTGCTGCTAATGATCCCCTAGGCTGGCTCTTTCTCTCCACAAACTGAAATTCATCCCACTTCTGACTAAGGATTCTGGGCAGGGTTGTCCAATAGGTAATTTCCTGTGGTAAACATTACGGTAACTGGAGTTATCATTCCAGAGCACTGAACTTTCAGTGTCTTTTATTAGAGCATCACAGAAATCATGCAAGAAGGAACAGCAGTCAGATGTGGCCATTGTTACTAATTTCCATTGTGCAAAAGCAAATATACAATGTGAAAAATGCAGAAACTAGATGGTCCTGTATTTGTAATCATTTGTATTATTAATATGCCCTTAAAATAGATGTGCAAGAACAATCGTGCAACTTAAAGACCAAAGAGGGTAATCCAAGAAGAATACTTAAAACCCCACTTCCACAAAAAAACTTGCTTTTTTGTGCTTCTCTTATTTATGAATTAGTTTGTTTATTTTTACTGAGGATCAGTTTTGCAAGTATATGTTTAGAAAGCTACTCACATTACAGACAATCAGTAAGGTCTAGTGTAATAGGTAATAGTAAAATGAGCATAATATTTAAATTAGCAAAATTCAGAAATGTGATGATGTAGAGAATGAGCAATGAGCCCTGCAAGAAGATTCAGTGAGGTTTGGTTCAAATTACCTGCTCTGGCTTATAGAAGGCAATAATTTTCTTGATTTTGGGAGGTTTTTTTGATAGGTCAGAAGCAGGGAATTTGTGGAAGAATGTTCTATTCTTGATGTGTGTTCCTTTTACATTTAACTGTATTTCTCCACAGCATAAAGTGGTCTACTTACAATGCCATGATGTGTTTGGAATAAACAGTAGAGTGCTATATTTCACTCTAAGTTCTGTCTATAGAAAGTGCTGGCTCTCAGATCAGCTGTTTACATTTTTCTGAAAAAGCTTCCATCTGTTACGTCAAACTTGTTAATATACGTCCTCAGGATACAATAACATTAATGCTTTAAGTATCCAAATGAAATGTCAGAGTCCAGTTGCAGATACCAATTTCAAATGTGTCAGTGTCCTGAATCCACCTCTTTTTACTAACAGGCCATTTAATAATCCGTGTAAGTATCTATGGATGTCTAAGTCTTTGAAGGTCTGTGGGGGGCCAGATGTACAAATGCAGTTACAGCATCAAATCCTCACAAAAGCTTTTCCACCACGCTAGCATGACCACATAAAATGTAGCCTCTTTTTTTTTTTGGCTTTGCAGCTACGACACCATCAAGACCTATTTAGAGTGAAAATAGGCTTGGTAAGAGAAGTCTCCGAGCTTCATGTTGTTCCCAGTGAAGTCAACGGCAAAGTGATTGCATAAATATAGATATACTTCACTTGCATGTATATTTTGCCCCCCATTTAAAAAAAAAAGTGAAACCCCATAGACTTTACAGTTTGTTTTGTTTCTTCTTTTTGTTGTGGTTTGCATTCCTTCAATTTAAAACATAACTGAGTCCTTCATATTTGATTTCTTGTATGAGCTACTGTAATTTATTATTATAGTGGCCATTCAACTAGAATGAAGATGTATGCCCCTCTTTTGATCCTTGTAAAGATGAAGGGTGAAATGTAAGTTTGTTATATTACCTTTCTTGTTTCTACTCTTTTGTATCCATGGTTTTTTAATTTACATTGCATTGTGAATGAAAACTCTTATCTTCTGTAATGTTTTTTTCCTGCCACTCAAATTTTGCATCAACACAAAGGGTTTGTTCTTCAGTTCGTGTTCAGTATTTGGTCACGTTCATTATGAGGTGTATCTAGAATACACAGATCACATTCAGAAAATATCATTTCTCACTGTGTTTTCCTTGAGATCTTATTATTAAGGACTGGTTTTTAGTGGATAGAAATCCATTCTATGCATAAAACTGCATTCAAATGAGCTTTACACATCTAATCATATCTATTTTTATTCAAAATTCTCAGTGATCAACAGTAATTTCAAGTACAATGGTTATAGATCGTATGAGTTGTAAACACAATGACGCTGGTTAAATAGGATCATGCAGAGGGTTAATAGTCCAATAATAATTAAAATAATCCTCTTCAATTCCATAATAACTTTGGCCACATGCCTTCATCCAACCCCCAACACCACCCTCAAATACTCTTTAAAAAAATATTCACATGACAGACAATCTTGTGTAACAGATTAACTTAACATATCTGGAACATTACTCAGATTTTTGGGCAATGGCAACCCGAACATGTTCATAAGTTTAGCTTTTTTTTACAGCATCCTGCTGTTAAGTCTTGACTTTTTCTAATGGGCGGGAACTTACGTAACTGGAAAGCTCTGCCTGTCGTGTCTCAGGGAGGCTTGTTTAAGTGTGGGCATTGGAGGCACTCTGCTGAACAGACATACCCAGTGTTTAAGGGGCTCTCACAGGTAAACAGTGTTGTAAGGACTGAAATTTTAGGCTCACATTCTGATTTGAATGGCCATGATACCTATTTGATGGATTATTTTAGTCGTGATAGTGGATTGCACAGATGTGGTTGCAAAGGTGGATATACAAGGGAGGTGTTAAAAAGACAGGATTTTTTTCATTAAAAAATGAGATGATGTAATGTCTCTGGGTTAGAAACAGAAATTTAATCATTTCTCACAGAAGACTGGAAGTTAGGAAGCCTTTTATTTTCCTCTGTTCTTTATCCATCCTGACTTGTTTTTCTGATAGCTTTTGCCCTCTTGTAAAGTAGGAATCCTGCCAGTGAGATTTGTGGCGGAAAGTATTTGGGGTGCCAGCTATTATTGTTGAAGTATGATACAGCCTTCAATTTAATGTCCCATTTTTTTTAGGTGACCAGACCTAAAAACAAAATAACTCTCTGCTATGAATGGGATTGAAAGTATAAGTCCCATTTATTTTTTGTAACAGATTTCATCTTGCCCATTGGCAAAATAATTGGCCTCTGTAAAGAATCAGTAAGTAAACAGCCAAGCAATTTTTGCTGGTACATATTGTAATTCCCATTTTAAAAATTACCTATTAAAGATTGCCTTTGAAATAAAAGCTATTTTGGTATATCAGAGGCATGTTGTACTAAACGAAAAGAGGGAAAAGAAAATACCTCTGTCATTTGAAAGAGACCATTTAGCCTCTGAACATATTTGCTCCACACTAAATAATAGATGTTATTCTCAGAGAAATAGAAGATGTTCTGTATAGTTCTATTGGAAACTGGTTTTTTTCTGGATGCTTCACCCATCCACCTGCCCCGAAAACAACAAACAGATTTGGCTAGTATGTGTTGTAGGCAAATTTTAGGTGTGTCATATAAATTATTAATTTAATAAAGTTAATATTTAATTAAGTTTTTAATCATTAACAAAAGTGGAAAGTTCAGAGTTAAGATATTCTTCTTCCTCCCCATAAAAATAAACATTAACAATCAGTCTAATTCCTATGCATAATGTTGGCTTGGAAAGTTAACCATAGTAGATGGATGTGAAGATATTACTCTGCAAAGTATTAAGATTACTTTCATGCCCTTAAATTGTTCAAAAGCATTATTGACAGGATAGTACCTGCAGGAGGAATTATTAGTGTTAGCATTATCAGCATATGGATACACTCATCATATAATCACTGAGAGCTTTTCCCTTTGTTTTCTCATCCTATTACCCGGAGAAAGACTCAAAGGCACTGTGGTTTTTCGATAGGTAGTTTTTGTTGAACACAGCTCTCTGTGCAGTGGGCAGGTCAAATAACTGAATTTTGCCTGTATGGAAGAAGGTGGTAAAGTCTGTGATGCAAATTATTCCTAGGAAAGGCCATTCCACTACTCTTGCCCTGGAATATCCTTCTGCTCTTTGACAGGTGAGCTGATCGGGTGCTGCTGTGCTTCCCAGCGGCAGGATCTGCGGTCGGAGCCCAGCTCCTTCACATCCTCTGCCTCTCTCCCCTCAGCCGTGAAACAGTGAGAGCTGATCTTTAGCTGCTGCATTTAGCTGCTGATTCTTCTCTGCTGAGAAGAGATAACCATTGCTGTTAGCACCCTGCTTTCATTTTAAACAGAGGGACCTGTTTAAAGGTCCTGGCGTTCCTAGCACCGGCTAACTGCGAACGGCTCTGCTTGGGATGAGCCTGTAGGATTCAGGCCCATTTGCCACACAGCAGTGCTTTGTTTAAAAGCAAGACTTCAGTGCTTTTCCATGTACCTGATGGGGTGCTTTTTGCCAGGAACTAAAGAAAGAGAAGAAGCCTGAATTTGCAAAGTCTAATTCTCGTTCCCTTTAGAACTTCGAGAGTAATTGAGTGAAAGTGCTGGTATTTTTTCATGCAACTCCATTGGTATCCTGTGATTTCTTTAGAGAACTCCTTCCCAGGCTTTATTTGGCAAAAACACTGAAATACATTACTTAACTTTCTATGCATAGAATGGAAGCTCTTAGTCAAAGTCATTCTTTTGTGAGAGAGGCAAGACAACGAATTTTTCATTCCCAGTGTCTGTTTTAATGTTGGAGGAGGCATCACTCTAATTATGTGTTAACCAGTTTTCATTTTGGAAGAGCTATTTGAACTGCCACTTCACAGTTACTTCAGAGCTTCAAGGTCCTATCATGCAGTGTAGTGCCAGATTTTTCTGATGCGTGCAGATCTGCAATAGAAAAGTAAAACATTTTTGGATCCCTAAATCTGATCTTTGAGTTGACAGAGAAAACTATACAATCATTTCTGGTTTTTTAAAGTTATTTCAGCCACAGGCAGATTCATTTTCACCAAGATTCAGAGGTATTTCCTTTTCTGAATAGTAGGACTTGTGATCAAAGTCTGATAGCAGACTTTTACCATCTTCCTTGTAAAAAAAAAATCTCATTTTGATGTGAGTTTTATTTATTGGCATTATTTATATTGCATATTCCTTCTGGGCTTGCACTCTGGGCTTAGACCAGCACAAATCTCAGCTAGACCTAGAGACTTACGGCCATTTGTTTGGTCGCCAGTACCTTTGGAAATGTCTGAATACCTGGATGCCAAGAACCAGTGAGTTCTGTTTGTGTAATTTGTCAATACACTCACAGGTCTGGCAGTGTGCACCTAACTTTCCACGTGTGTGTGCTCACTAATCAGCACATACAGACCTTGGCCCATCTCTGCTTTTTTGCCTCATAGGAAAGAGGAAAGAGAACTGGGAATAGGAGTACTTTGTGATGGAATAGGGATATATATCTCACTCTTCTAAACATGCGGCATTTGGTCTTGGCACCTAGGCTAGGTGGAAGGAATAGGCAGAAGAAAGGGTGACACTTCTTTGGTGATTGACTTAGCCAGGTATTTGAGAAGAGACAGAATTTCCCACTCAAGAGACTCACCTTGTTCCAGTGGTGAAGGGAGCAGCCTAGGCCACAGTGTCTTTTAGATGGCCAAAGTTAGGTGAGATGACTGTATCCTAATGCCTCTGTGTTTTAATTTCACTACTTGCAAAGTGAGGATAACCTCACTAACTAGTTCTGTTTGGCTTTGCTTTAAAGTGCTTTGAGATTCTTGATGCTGGATTTATGCAAATGTGAAGTAGCATGATGTTTGGAATTGCTCAGTTAATGGGGTAGATATAATACTGGGATTTTTTGCTTTATGTCATTAATAGAGAGGAAGGAAGGCTTTGTTGTTAAAGCAGTGGAGTGTAACCTGAGATAAAAGTTCAACACTGTACTCTGTCACAGATTTCCTGAATAACTCCAATCTGTGTGCCTCAACTCATCTGAAAAAGTAGTTCCTGCTCTTTCACCCTTTGGCTGGCTTGTCTGAAAAGTTTTTTTCTAGTGACGACTGTCTTCCAGTCTGTGTCACTGCAGTGCCTAATACATCAATCTCACTGTGCTCTCAAAACACTACTGCAGTATAGATCATTTATTATCAGAAAACATAGTGTCATATCATATGACATGTTCCAGAAATTTTGGTTAGCGTCCTTTAACATAACGGGACAAAACCCTGCATAATCCATTGACCTGTATTAAATGAAAGAACAGTGCACGTTTGAGAAAAACATAGAGAGAAGTTATATATAGGTTCTATTAAAATAATATCAAGTGGATCACATGTTTTGAGGGGTATCACTTCAAGAAACAGATTTTGCTATGGAAAGTATTTGTACTAAAGCTTTCTTAATTTGAAAGCTCTCCTGTGTAATAAACAGTGAGTTAAATTTATCCTTGAATCTCATTGATTTTGGAAAGACTGAAGCATCGTTAAGTTTGATCCACAACTATCCCTTCAGTTTTGCTGGTGAATTTTCAGATAAAAGAGGACACTCTTTTGGATTGTTTTTTCAGATCTTAATCTGTACAAGCTTTATATTTGTCCTATAAGATATGATGCATTCTTTTAATGGAGATATCTGCTAGCTTGCAATATAGCTCCCAACACAGTTTTAATCCAAATACTCTATATTGATGTTATCTCAGCTAAGGCTTTTACTAAATCTACTGTCCTCATGTCCTTAAAGCAGAATGAATGTTAGAACTAAAAATGTGCTGCTGATCTGAACATCTCAGTCCTCATATTGATTAATATAATAGTTATTTTTGTAATATTATTAATTTTTAATTAGACCCATTCTTGTTACTTGGTTTCTATGTACTGGTTTTTATGCATTAATCTTTATAAAAAATAAATACTGTATCTGTAATGAATGATAGGAATGACTGGAAAAAATAAGGGGAAGAGCGATGTCAGGATTGAAGAAGTTTTGTGGGTGTCATATTTAGTACTGTTTCAAGTGTGTATTTTTGTTCTAATTCCCTTTATGTTTAGACCAGACAAACCTATTGCAGCGTGAAGGAACTGTTTTGTGTCCAGAAGTCATTGCAAAGTGGCAAATATTGAATTTTTAATGTTCCCCACTGAATATAACTGGGGAAAGATACATTTTCTAAGAGGTTTTGCAGATTGTTTTGTTTTGTGGTTTTTTTCCTAGAGGAAATGTGAACTAAATTTTTCTATTGTGAGGCATTTTAGGTATGCCATGTAAGTCTTATACGTATATTGGAGTAATATTGAAAAATTCAGTAAACTACAGGAATAAAAAGAATGGAAAATAGGCTCAATTTTGTTTTGTTTTTGTTTTTAAAAATAAAAATGTTTTGAATGTCACTTGACAAACATCCACTGATGATAGTGGGAAAGGCTTTGGAACTGATATTTTGTCAGGGATTGTAATAAACAGAAAGAGTCCTTTGTAATAATACTGAAAATACTTCACCAGCAGAAAAAAAAAGCTTTTGCTGTGATCATCTATTTTTGCAGAAAACAAATTTGATATTTACTGAAGTCTTAGCATCTGTCTTAGCAACCTTATTATGAAAGGACTGATAGATATATTGACAAATTACCTAGCAGAAGAAATACAAAAAGCTAAAAACTGATTACAAACAAGTTTTCTTTACTTTCGATGACCTTTTGTTTCTTAACTGGGGTATCGTGAGCTTCAGAGCCAACTGGAGACCACTTGTCTTGGAAGGTTATCATCCTTCCTTCACTCTGTTACATTCACCTGTCCGTTGATACCAGAAAAATGTATTTCTGATAAATGTGAATGCTTCACTAGTTAGAGGTTGAAAGCAAGTGTAAAATTTGCACGAGGACTGCTCCTGGGTGTTTTGACATAGGGCTGATCCATGTCAAGCTAAAGGATTCCGTGATTTTCCCCTTTCTGGCCCTTACAGGAGCCTGCTGGCGTAGCTTTGATTCACTTTGTAAATAGAAGGAGCATGAAAACCAGTATACTTCTTCTCCTAACTAAGGACTAAAGTCAAAATCTGCCTTCCAGTGGTAATTTCTGAACACCAATATAACCAAAGTAGCTATAGCAATAGCCAGATAACTGGGATCCCTGCTCAGAGCTGCTTTCCAGCTCTCAGAGGAAAACTTGGATCTGCTTTGGCTGAGCGATTCTCCTTTGGTACCACCTGCTGCTCATATGCACTGGGCATCCTTCCCAGGGGCTTCCAGCTAGCATTGTGTAAGTACACACTGGAAAGGCTGCATAATTCATGAGGACATAGCTAACTTATCTGCCTCTTGAAAAATGTCCTGAAAGCACTCCTAAACTCAAAGAAAGATCCTACTTTGTCTTCTGGGTCTAGTGAAATACAAAAGGTTTTGGAGGATTTGCTGTATGTTTTGTTGCAATTGTTTCCATTGTGAGACTTCAGCAATTTTGAATGAAAGTCCTTTTCCTTCAGCTGACGCTTCCAGAGGAAGATTTGAAATCAAAAGGTAAAGAAGAGATGGGCATTGTGCATATATCCCTAATGCTGCATCTTTTGTCTACTGAAGTATTTGTAAGCTAGCCTTTAAGTTCATCAAAGATATATTTTAGTGTTTTCTCTACATGTTTTCTGCTTATCCTTATTTTCTGTAGCATTAGGTATACTGAGAAATATATGTATTACTTATACACTCTTCTCTATGTGTCAAACAGAATTTGTAAGTCATTTATGTGAGCAGTACACAGTAAACCATTCTCACAGAGTGTACTAAATATTAAATATACAGCATAATGTGCTAATAAAATGTTGCTAACATAAGTAGGCCACCTAAATTAGAGACTAAGCCAACTCTGTGATTAACTGTCTCATCTCCTGAATTGCACCTTTGCAAGGCTTTGGTAGGCAAAAAAAAAAAAGTTGTAGTACATAAATATTGACAAAATTGTTAGGATCTAAAACCAGGGAAAAAAACAAGCTATGTTTGACCATTATAGCAATTAAGAGTAGATTAATAAATATGTTCTCAGATATCACATTGTACACGTTTGTATCAAGGCTGAGGGAATATTAGTGTGTGAATTGGCACTGGAACAGGCTCCCCAGGGAAGCGGTCACAGCACCAAACCTGGCAGAGTTCAAGAAGCATTTGGACAATGCTCTCAGGCACATGGTGTGACTCTTGAGGTGTCCTGTGCAGGGCCAGGAGTTGGACTTTGATGATCTTTCTGGGTCCCTTCCAACTCAGCACATTCTGTGATTTTGTGATATGTCTTCATTAATCCAGGGCTTCAAAAGCAATATTTTCTATTATTTCTATGAAATGCTAGTTAAGAAAAGTTTTGAGATTCACAACCATGTTTCTGCCGTGGTGATGATGATGATATTACCATTTGGCCAAAAAGTTGTGACTGTATGATGGCCTGAGGTTACTGAGGAGGAGATTGCATTGTTTTACACTGCTCAATGCTGGGGACTTCAAAGGGTCTGTGCTAACTTCAGCAGGTAGAGAAATGTCACTTGTTCTATCCAGCAAGGAACTTTGAACTTCCCTCATTTGCAGCACATCCCCTGGGAAGGCTGTGTCGTGTTAGCACAGCATTAGGCAGGACAATGTGTCAGAAGGGAGGACATCAAGATGGGCCCAGCTGGAGGTCCGGCCTAGAGCAGCATCTCGTCGGAACCTCAGGCACCAGTGGCGATGACCTTTTTTCACTTGTGGCACAGCTAAGGTTTGCTTCAGCAGGGTAGCTTTTTCAGTAAAGAAAATGTGATTGTGCTGGGGCTATTTTATCCTTTGTTGTAGAATTTCTGTCTGGAACTTTCACCAGGTTCTCCCTCTGAATCTAGCATCTTCCTAGCAGATGTACAGAAGCCGGGGAAGGTGCATATGCCTCGCAGGAATCTTATTTTTGCTCAGCTGCAATTCAGAAACAGCCATCCTATTCACTAGCAAACACGTGAATACAGGATCTTTATACTAAAACTCTTACTTCTGTATTTAAAATTCCAGCATGGTTTGGTGAGAGGAAGGTATTTGGGGGTTAAAAAGAAATGTGTATTCTTCAAAACAACTCCATCTCCAAAAAAAAAGACCACAGCCTTATAAAATACCTGGTTTGTGTCCTAAAA
Organism: Gymnorhina tibicen; assembly: GCA_013399875.1. Taxonomy (NCBI): domain Eukaryota; kingdom Metazoa; phylum Chordata; class Aves; order Passeriformes; family Artamidae; genus Gymnorhina; species Gymnorhina tibicen. Next base: position 1,436,885 of record VXAZ01000953.1, on the reverse strand, counting down.
TAAAGCATGTATTTCATGCTCTAAAAGTCTGAGGTTTGTAGCTGAAAAAGATTAAGTAAATAATTCAGAATTTGTTATGTTTACTTGTTAATAATTAAGCAGGTTAGTCTGTGTACTTTTTATAGGCATTGAACTTTATTTATTTATTTTTATTTACTTGGCTCATGTTCTGATTTTTAAATTTGAAGAAGTTTCTCCCAAGGAAGAGATCATTAGAGAAAAGGCATCAAGGAGTTAAATACAGCACAGGAAACAAAATCTGTAGGGACACATAATCTCTGGAGAGTATGGAGAATTGTCATCGCTCACTTCCCTTCTGCATTCCTCCAGACTAATCTCTAGTGATTTAAGGGAATTAAATTTTCAAGGTGATAATGATTTTTTAGACAAAAGCAGCACCTTTGATTCCTACTTTCTATTTCCAGTGACCAGAGACAGAGAAGTGTCTCTTTGGCATGAGGTGAAATTTGGTTCATCTCAGTCAAAGGAAAGTTCCAGCCGTTTGTTCTGTTTCAGAAATAGCACAGAAATTTGAAGGAAAAGATCAGTAACAGACACATCTTGTGTCTGTTTTCTTGTTTCTTGAGTGAGTTACGGTCTGTGGAGATGTTGTGAGCTGACAGATGTACAGTCTGAAGTCCTTGTCTTTTTAGGAGGTACAGAGAGGCCACAGCAGCATGAGTTGCTCTCCCAGACACATTTAGAACCATCCATTGAGAGACTGCATCCTGTGGCAGGTGATAGTTTAGTCCAAGTGGATCAGTCTGGGTACCTCTGCTTTCAGTGGTAATGAACAGGCCAATAGCTTCCCAGGCTCCTCTTGAATCTTAGTATTTGTCACTTGAGAAGAGAATGTGATGAGAAGCAAAATGATCCTGTGTTTTCCATCCAGTAATTTTTGCTTGCTGTTTTACATAGTCCGGACCTAAGCATAGATTGAAACAGAGAGTGAGAAGAGGTTTGGATTTGGGTTTGGTTCCCCCCGCCTGCCCTGCCCACTGCTAATCACATTCCCTTCCTACCTTAAGTAAAGCCACTGCCTAATATTTTTCAATGTTTGAACTGTTCCTTTGGTCTTGGCAGAATAAGATACCATTTGATATTTTCACTCACCTTTTCCAAAGGGGAGACAAAGCACAGGGCTGTGTGAAAAGTCAGTTGAAGTGATCGGCGTTAAAAGACAAAAGCTGCTGAAATGTGAGAGTGAACTTTGGACTGTATATTAAAAATCAAAGATTTAAAAAGACTGTTTATGTGAAAATTAATAGCCTGATTTTGTTGACAGTTGAAGTCTTCATCTGTTACCATGGCATGTTTTAATTCACTGTCTGCACTGGTATTTCCTTCTGAAGAAATACACAGGCTCATTGCTAGTACCTCTAATACTAAAAAATGCCATTTGCTTCTCATGTTTCAGGTGATGATTTCTGTTTAAGTAAACTTATGGTACATGAAGTTAAGGCATATGAACCTCTCAGACAGCGTTACAGATGCTCCCTTTTCTCCATCACGTGACCATTGGCTTCAAAGATCATTTTGTCATGAGCCTAGACAGTTAATCCAAGTCTTCCACAGAGATAAATATGGGCAGGCAGTATTTTTCTAATAGATTTTAGTAGTGCACAGGGAACTTAAATTGTTTCCTGAAAGACTTTTTCATGTGTGAAGAATGGAACTGTAACACTGTTGTTTCTTTAAATTTTTTCTGTACATGTATGAAGCTTTCTTTCCCACAAAAAAGCCAAATCATGTCTAGTTCATGATCTTATACTTGCAGACCAAGTCAGTGGTCTGCTGTGGGCAGCTGTCTTCAGAAATTCTTCAGACAATGTCTTTGTCTTGGAATTTAATGCTAGTCACTTGGTTTATTCCCTTTTTTTCCCCCCAGACAGACAAGCTTGACTCTTGAGAAAAGTTAAAGAGATCTCAAGTCTAGTTCTCAGTGAACCAAAGTCCATATCACAAAACACATTACTGCAGTCAGTAAGAATTGCCCTGTGGTTGTAAGTCCAGTGAAAGGTTGAACCGGCCACAAAACCTGACCGCTGAACATGGTCCCTTAGTTCAAAGCTGAGGGGTCCTGGTGAGCCCATGTGAGACAATCTGTTCTCCTGCCAGAAACGCTGCCCTGAAAATGAGGGCATTTCAAGCTCTAAGTCTGCCAGATAAGACTTTTCCACAAACGTTAAATTCTCACACAAGTCTGATATTTTTTAAGAGCATTGTTGGGATGCACTGTCCATTTTGCTGAGAATATACTTTGCCCAAGTTTCATGCCAGGTTGAATCTCAAAAGAGACCAAGAGATTTATGTGTACTCTCACAGTGAATCATGTCTGAGATCCTTTTGGCTCCTCTATTCTTAACATTAATAAACAGTGATTTCTTTCATTAACTTTGCTGCAGGAGTATGATGATTATGTTTGAAAGGAACTGAACTGGAGTGCTGCTAATATAATTTATCTTACTCTTTTAATTTTGTTCTTAAATGTAGAATCTTGAAAAGAGAAGAGTTACCATCCTACAGTATTCTTCCCCCCTCCCCCCCATAATCTTGAGAGAAAAATGTAAATAAAATTTACACATTCTTTACATTTTCTTGAATGGAACATATTTATCTCGGTTTCACTTAATCTGATGCTAGGTCACTGAACAGTGGTTTTTTCATTAGTAGCAAACGTCAGAAATCCATGCAGCCTATAAGGCATCACCATAAGGAAATGAACAAGTGTGTATAGTTCTTGTTTGCATTTTCAGTTGTACAGGATGCTCTTGTTACTGTAAGCAATCAGCATAGTGGAAGAGGCATTTTTCATTTAGGACTTTTAAGTTATCCATTTTTATATTTCTTAGTTTTGTGGTAGATCTCATTCTGGTTAGATATTTAAAAAGCAGAGTTAATAAATGTACCTCATTTACTTCATCCTGAAAAGCACATTCTTCTAGGAAATCACCATGACCTCCCTCAAGCCCCTCTGAGGACTGAGACAGACTTACAGCTCTGAGCCCAGTAATCCTCTAGTGAGCCTATGCTGTGAAGTATTCACCTCTGCTTAGTACGTGGAGTTAACTTTCATGTAAAAGTGAAAAAACCAAAGTGGTTTCCTGAGTTGTATGCAGAGTTTTTCACTCCTCTGATGTAATAAAAATGCATCAGATTTTGAGGGTATTATTTGATGTGATATAATTTGAATCACCAATAAGCTGTTGATCTAAGTTAAACCACAAGGTTTAAACATGGAGGTTGGAATTGAAAATAAAGTGTATGGTCTGGAAACAGCTGTCTTGGTCCAACAAATTACCATCTCAAGTATAAGGCTTGATTAATTTAAATCATGTATAAAAATAGATTTAAAAACTGTAGCAGAAATGTTGCCACTAATTAAACTCAGGCATTCAAATGTTTAGAAAGGATCAATTAATGATTGCGAAAATAAAATAACTGTAACAGTTATACAGACTCTTGTACAGCACTTTCTGGCAAAAATCACAGCTGACAAGAGGGCAGCTTGTCATCATGAGTAGTTGTACAAAATTTCAAATGCCAGTAGGCCAGAGAAGAGAAACTGAGACTTTTGACTCAGATTTAATCATTTGCAGAGCTCAAGGAGTCTAAACACTGCTGGAGGTTTGACTGATCAATGGGTTTTAAAATAGAAGATTTTCTCTTGCACCTTGTGATCAGATTTTCCCATGCTCTTTCCATGCTTTTCAGCTCTCCCAGGCTCCCCAGTACCACCCTCTCTTACTGGGCTCGCTCAGCAGAGCCAGCACTTGCTGCAGCATGTAGTGTGCCAGCAAGCACAGAGTGGTTCAGCTGGTAGCTGCAGTAGACATTAGGCAAACAGTACAATTTTGTACCTAATAGTATCGCTTGAATCAAACATATCCTCGTGCAATCCATCCAGCAGCATTTAAAGGTCAAAATCTGATCCTCATTACTCAATATCTAGGCCTTCTGCTTTGCTTTGTTCATTGTCTGTGCAGAACTGACAGACTGTTCCAGACCATCCTTGTGTAATGCTGGAAAGTCCTAACAGCTGCTGTCCAGCGAGTCTGTCTCTATTCAGGCAACTGCAGACCTTAGGAAAGCTGAAGCATTTGTTGCACAGCCTTAGATCAAGCAAAATAAACCTTTTTCCCTGAAAACAGGGGAAGCTGCCATCCAGCAGACTGGGCTGAGTACACTCAGGACTGACCCGCATGGGCTGGGGCATTGCCATAGGGAAATTTCTGCAAATGCTGCTGAGGCATCATTTGATTGTGATGACCAGAGGTAGAAAGCACCCAGAAAACAAGAGGAAAATGACAAGATCTGAAAAGAAATTGTGAGCATGTGTCAGAGAAAGAAACAGAGGTATCGCTGTAGTACTCAGGAACTGGTGGGAAGTCAGGCTTGGAAACAAAACGCCGAACCTGGGTTATATCTTCTTTATTTGAGAAAGCAACACTTTGTGTGCTTTCTTTCTAAATATGTAAAGGTTCTCCAAAGATGAGTTCATTCTGATAAGTAATCTGTTCTTACCTGTAATCCCAGTAGTTAAAATGTCTCCATGACTAGCTATGAAGAACCTCCACTAGCAAAATATATAGATTATTTTTATAATATATAAACCATTTAATAAATTTTAAATTATTTTAATTATTTGTGTAAAATTATATTTTTAGATAATTTTTTTTTATGTTGTTATTACCAGTAGTCTTAGTTAGTCCTGCCATACTCAAGCTGTCATTAGCTTTGGACGCAGGTTCTTAGGTGGGAAGTCAGCACTTGGGAACAAAGGGATCTCACTGCTCCTGCGAGGAAGCAGGAAGCCTGACTGGAATGGATTTGAGCACTGTAGTCTAAGTGAACCTCTTATAATAGGAATTGGAAACTATGCCAGTCTGGTCCCTAAACCATATTCTGAACTGGTGAAGGAGAGTGCCCAACTCCTACTTCAAGTGTTCAAAATGCTTACTCTTTCCTCAGCTGTGTGACAGCCACTTCTGAACATTTTGTAACGTAATTTACAGTATATGATACCAAGTCTGCTTTTAGTTCTTTTTTTTTTTCAGTGCAGCCTATGGAGAGGTTTTCTGAACATTTTAGTCATTAAAGCCATTTCTAGTTGAAAATGTGAAAATATTATGCACGTTTTTCATTAAAAAAAAAAAAAGAAACTCTTCAGACTCTTGACCTGTTAGAGAATTTACCTGTAACTTTTTCCAAAATGCATTTGAATGACAAACATAAGTGGCAAAACTTTGGTTGTGACACGCATTTGTTTTTATCACTAAGAGGAATGAAACTACACTTAATGGCAAAAAAAGAGATTTACTTTTTTGAAGCATGGAGTCTTAGAAATAGCTCTCTAATTATTTTGTGTCCAGCTGTATAGCTTTCCTCTCTGAAGCATGTGCATAACATGACATTTCAAATACTAGTACATTGAGTTTATTTGTTTGTCACCTGTGCACTACATGTGAATGTGTAGGACTTTGTTTTGTCTTCTTTCAGATAGCTGTATGTTTATATATATACAGCATTCCACCCACTTCCCCACTGAACACCAGCTATTTGACTGTTATGGAAACTCAAGGTTTTTTGTGTGCAAATCCCTAAACATAAGCATTTCTTTTCTTTACAGCAGCATAAGAAAGAAGTGTTGAGAGCTGCTCTTAACCCTTTTGGAGGCCAAAGTCAAAAGGTAAAACCAGATGCTGATGTTATTGTTTCTGAAGGTGTTGATATTATAATTGTTTGGAAATGCTGTTTCCTTATCACATCTGAACTGAGATTTCCCACAGGAGAAAAGGAGGGATACGGTAAGAGGAATCAAAACATTATTAGACCTCTTTAAGAGCCACCAGCATATCTGGGCATAAATTATACAGGTAAGTTACAACTGGTGAACTGCAATTATCTATTTTACTTAATATGAAAACATTGGCGTTGAGAGTCAGTGGGACTTTCAGTAGGATTTAATATTGCTAAGGATTTAATGATTTTTGTCTCACTATAACTTGATAGTTTTTATGATATATAAAGTTTTTTCAAATTACAGTAAAACAAATCCTGTAGCTCTTTTCTCAGGCAAGAGTCCCTCAATGGGAGTTTTGCCTGAGTGAGAACTGAATGAGGTCTAAATAATTAGCAATTAAAATATTCAGTTATTGTGCTACTGTATATAACAAAGCACTGGAGGTATTAAAAATTGCTAATCTCCTCCTTATTAAAATGTTAACTGCTAAACATAATACAGTTTTGCATTTTCTATCATTCATTTTTGCAGTTCATTAGTAGAGGTGAAATGTTTGTGACAAATAGTCATTTGAACTTTTAAGGGATTGACTTTGTTTTCCTGGCATTTTAGTTAATATTTCCAACTGAGTTAATTTACAAACAGAAGTTTTTGCGTAAGCCATGGATTTTAGTAAAAAACTTGATCATGAGTAACTTCTCATATGCCATTCATGAGTATTTGCAGAAGAAAGCAGATGGTAGGCTACTCCTCAGGAGGCAGGGCTGGGCAGTTTGGGTATCCCGATTTATATACATTTTGATCAGCAGCTTCTCGTAATGAACTTCAGTAACAGATTAAGGGTTGCCCATAGCGTTTACCAGACAATTTTCAGTGAGACACTGGCGTGTGAACAGTTCAGCAACGGGCTAAGGAGCAAAGTTGTGCACCCCAGGTCTGTTAATTAGCACATGAGCTCTTTATTACCGTGCTGGTTAGTGGAAGGGCCAGACTGTGCTCTCATCCTGCTTCACTGTGCAACAGAACGAGTAGGATGCATCTACTGTCTCCTTCCTCACGTGGCAGCAGAGGGAGTGTGGAAAGGGAGAGTGATATTTGGTGACAGAGAACAGAGTGGTAAGTGAAGGTGGTAACTGGTAGAGGAAGAAGATGAATTAATGAAAGAATTTGGTGACAGGTGAGTTTCCCGAGGGAAGGCGACACCCTCAATGCCGTTTCTCCCATAGTCACTCCCTGTAGGAGATTTTGTTACTTGTTATGCCTAAAGGGTTTTTTTCTGATCTTTCTGTAGAGACATTTAGACCTAGGCATTTAATTGTGCCGTATAACTGCTGGCAGTTCAGGCCATGATTCTGCAAGGATTTACACATGTATTTCCCTTACAGCATTATGAGTAATCCTGCTGAAATACATGAGATTAATTGCAGGGCATAAAGTTAGGCATGTATATTTGTCTTTGTAGTAAAAGAGGTGTAGTTACGTTTATTTATTTATTTATTTACTTTCAGGGTGGGAAATTATTTTTAAAAATACATAAATACATGGGATTTTCCACTAATTTTGTAACAATTAAAGAGAAGGTAGATGGTAGCAAAATAAGCTTTCTGCTTGTTCCCCAAAATCACATTTTTGTCAGGTTCTCAGCTGTAAAGTATGGAAAAGAATAGGCTGCTATCATCTTCCTTTTTACGTGCACAGTTAAACCTCCAGCTAGATGGAGATGATCATATAATTTATTATAGAGGAGTGAACAGGACAGAAATCAAACAGGAAGGCATGCGTGCTTGTGTCAACTCTTGTTTATAATTTCATCAGATTGGTGCACACCTCACACATTTTATTTAGTGATAAGATATGCAAATTATTCTGGAGCCAGCAGCAATACTTTCACCTGAATGTCAAAACTGGCAGAGATTTTTAAATCAAACCTCAGTAACAACCTGTATTTTAAAGCAACTATTCCTAAGAGATAGCTACCAACTACAGAGAAGTAAGTTCAGAATTGTTTCCTACTTTCCTTCATACTATTTTCCTTCCTCTCTTGTTTACCTCCATGGAGGAACAAGGCTGCAGGCTTACCTGTAAATACTGGGTGTAACTATGGGCAACAGTGCAGAGGAGCTATAAACGTATGTGAAAGTTTGTGCAAAGCACAGGAATGCAGCTTGAAAATGGGGAGACTTTGGAAATGAGAGGTACCAGAGGAGATACCTTCTGTTTCTCCAGATGCCTGCATCACATCTTCTGTGAAGGAATGGATAGCACAAACTCTTCATTTCGACTGCTTCTTCTGTCTTTGGTTTTCGTTTTCTTGCATTTATGTCCTTAAATCAGAATGTGGTAGTAGAAACCTGTGGATGCAGTGGAACATTTGGATGACAGCTTTGCCATGAGATCGAGAACTGAAATTCCTCAAAGCTGTGGATATTTAACTGCTGGGGTTTTGGGTTTGAGTGTACATACAGTCATGAGAGAAAGGGTGTCACTGAATATGCAGCTTGGGATTTAAATGTTAGATGTGTTTATTTTTGGAATGCTTGTTCAAGTCAGTGTGCACTGACTGTAAAGTGATAATCCTGTGTATTTTCCCCAGATTCAGTTCCTCCTCTTCTCTCTGTGGATGTGTGCACATACCTGTCCAAACACTTCCATCTGATGTTGTCCTAGGACTTTCTTGGCTTGTTTTCTTCTTGTTGTTTTTTGTGTGTGTACCTAATAAACCAGAGAGCTATCTGGACTGAAAACATCCAACAAAGGGTAACAACTGAAGTTCCTGATTAGAAAGATACGACCTGTCCGTAAAATGTAAGTCCCATAATACATTCTCATGGATCTGGGTCCCATATCTCACAGTCCCATATCCCTGAAGTACTCTTTGTGAAAAAGACAAAATACTCAAGGCTTACTGCTTGTGCGGATTTGGGCCACTGCAGCAGAACATTTTGTTTACAACAACTAATTCTAGGACCTACTTTGGTGTTGTGGATACTTAACTCCTACCCACTCAAACAGAAGTACTTCAAAATAATTAAAGTAAATGAATAATCCATACACAGAGTAAACCCTTTCAGAGGGAAAGTGAGTTTATTGAAAGTAAGAATTTGCTTTTTTTTGTTTGTTTCTGCTAAACCATTTATTTCAAGGTCTTCTTTAAAAAGAAGCCAGTGCTTTTGTTGAAAAATAAAAAGTAAACCTTGATTTTTGATTGTCATTTCTGCCATGGCTGATGAAGTTCAAACATTGAAAACTAGAAAAAAGCAGATGGAATTTGTCTTTTCAAGCTCAAGTCCAGGCAGTAGTGTAATTCCTCTCTGCAAAATGCTTACTGAGGTAGCACTGGAAGAAATACAGTGGGTGTTGTAGTATGTTCACTTTTAATGCATTGCTGTAAAAGACTTTGAAAGATTTCAAAGTATTTGAGAGAAGTTCCCTGATAGGCTGTAGGAATTCTCCTGGTTTAGTTTTTCACCTGAATGGATGCACTTTAACCATCTGTTGCAGTCCTGGTGCCATGGTTGCAGCTACCAACATTGATACTTGGCCAGTTGCCATGAGAGTTGATCACTTGCTTCTGTATAGGGAATAATTGCCTAGATCTGATACCAATAACCTTATTAATCCTACCAAAAACGAAGCATTCATATTTGCTAAATGTTGATACTGGAATCTGTCATATTCTTTCAACATCAAGCTTCACAGGAAATCTCTGCTTCCATGCAGAAGCCCTCCTTATTACAACTCCAGGAGGGGAAATTCAGCTTCTTTCTTACGTTGACACTACATTTGCTGGTTTTTTTCAGTGCTGAATTTAATTCCAGGCATCCAGTAGCATTCCAGAGGGAGAGGTGACCAGCATTGCAGCCTGCACTGCTGTTCCTCTGCTTGTGATGAATAATAGCCCACTGGGCTGGTTAACCATTACACTGACTTTTCCCTGTTCCTTCGTAGCTGATTTGTGCCCAGGGGACATGGGTTACCACAGCCTGGCTGCCAACCCAAAGTTCAGTATTGTGTGTGCATGTTTATATTTACCTGCATGCATATCTGTTGTGTTATCCAGCAGATATTCCAGTAAAACTAACGATGCCAGGCCAGTGTGCCTGGTTTTTCTATACAAAAGGTAAAAGCTGGAGGGGTAATGTTTTACTCTCCCTCCTTTGCTGTTTTTTTCAATAATGAATGTGAAAGGATTGGCCTCTTAAATCAACACTCTGGCACAACAGGTTTCCTCGTTCAGTGCTTTAAGCGTGGAGTTTCAGGATGCTAAAATTCTCTTTCTTAGAGCACATTTGAATCATGTGGCCTGTGATTTATGTTGATTTGCCAGGGATATGGCCTGATACCTCCTCTATGAAAAAGACAGTGTCCCTCTTCACTGAGAGTGAAAAAGTAGGGGCAAGGAGTCTGTGCCACGTAAGTTTTTTGAGATTTAGAACAAGGTGTTTAACCACCATGGTTTTTGCTCAGATATATGTCAGGGTCAAAGCCAAGAAGAAACACGTTCGTTCTCATTTTCAGTCATTCTCATGTTCTTCTTCATCTGAACTGCAGATCATCTGGTAGTATCTGGATGATGTGGCACAGGTGCCACTTGCCACTTCTGCCACATGGAACATAATTTGGTTTTAAATTCTTAGTTCTGTGCCAGTGACTCACTTTACGTTCATTGGAAAGAAAAAACAGCAGTTTTGCTGTCCAGATATCACAAGTACTAATCTTTAATATCTCTGGTGTTTGTTTTGGGAAAGTTAATTTTCTTCAGTGGACAGCTCAGGACAGTGACTTTCCGCTTCTTCTCCTGGTCAGATTTTTATTCCATTGTCTTTTTAAAACCCAACACAGACTTGGCTTCCCTTTTTTTCCATAAAAGTAGAACTTGGGTGGACAAGGAATTAATTGTAAAAGAGAGGGCTAAATCCTCCATCTGGTGGTTCAAGATTTTAACTTCAAACATTATTGTTTCCTGCAAAGTTTAGGAGATACATCTTTCACTGAGTAGTACAGTGAAATAGTTTCCTCCTTCTCTCCTTCCTTCCCTCTCTCCTTCTTTTTTCCCTTTATTTCTCTTCTTTTCTCTTTCTCTATTCTTTCTCTCTCCTTCTCTGTGTTAGTATCTCCCTCTCTCTCCCTGTCTCCTCTTTGTGCAGATGGACATCTGGTTTCCTGTTAGACCTGAATCAGACATTTGTGTGGGGACATTGTGATGCTGCTGCTGAACCTGAACCTTCCGTGTGCTTTTGTGGTTCATTCTGTAAACCTTCCAGTCAAAGCTGACCCTAAGTTATGCAATAGTTTGATGAGCAGAGTAGCATTCCTGCATAACTCGGTGTTCTCAGCAGTGTGTGTCATTAAAAGACCAACCCCTATTCCTCCTGTTCCACAAATGAAATGGCAGACAACAAAATGAGAGACAGCAAGAAGTCAGCAGCAGTGGGAGCTGGACCATTTCTGTGGCAGCAGCACATTTTAGTGCCAAGAAGATGAGGTAGATCATTTTGACTCTGAAAAACAGCTTTGAGGCCATCTTAGTCATTCCCTTTGGTTCTTTGGAATCAAACTTGTATCATTCTTACTGATATTAATAGGACTTGGGGGATTATACAAGTCTCTATGCCTTCCAGAGACATATCTTTAGAATGGCAGAGAGAATTCATGAAAGTAGGCAGAGGCTCTTCTGAGAGAAAAGCGGCTGAAAACTTGTATTTTTTCTGGCAAGAAATCAATATTGAGAAAAAAATAAAGAAGGAAGAAATGTTGCTACTTATTCACTCATAGAGCATTTTAATTACATAAGTTTTTATAAGTCTGAATTGCGGTCATTTGCTGCAGAACTTTGATCTGAAACTTTTTCCTTCCTCGAAATTAAAATGTAATGTTTATACAGTAATGTTTATAGGCAAATTTAAATGTTTGGGGTTTCTTTTATGAGACGGGACTGCCCCAAGATCTCAGTATATGTGTCTAAGTGTTCTCTTGTAAGTTATGTTTTAACAGTTTGATTGATATCTGGCTAAAACACAATGTTCCAATCCCAGCTGCTTGGCTGGGCTGTAAACATGAGATGCACTTATTCCATATAAACTTTAAGCCTCCTTGAGATTCCAGAGGCCACCAGACTGAATCGCTCTCAGGTTATCTCCTCCACCAAGACTGGAAACTCTTATCATTACTTCAGAAGTCATCAAGAGAAAGTGTCTTTCTCTTTGCCAAGACGTTATATTGCAGCAGAGATTCAATTCATTTAGTGGTGAGTGAACGTCTCTAGATCTTGGAAAAAAATATTATTACCTGAGCAAACTCTTCATGTTTGAGAAACAGCTTTTCTTTGGTTATTTTGCAATTAGTTTTAAAACTCTTCATCCTCCCACTATTCTTCATTATAATTGGTGGCTCTGAGCAGAGAGATGTGTGGAGGCAACATTGCAATGTGAAAAACCTAGTTATTATCCAGGCTGATCCAACTAAGCAAGCCCACCTTCCTCCCAGGCTCCTCAGAAAAGTGTGCAGCTTTTTCCTAAGCAGTTGTCTGGGGAGGAGATTTTTGCAAAATGGCCACATCCATCTATCTCTCAGGGAGATCTGCTGCCTGTAGTTTGGAGAGCTGCCTGTGGATTTTTGAGGAGACAGTTGCTCGTGTATGTACACTGAGCATCAGTGGCCTGCAGGTGATCCTGTCATCTCTAACTCTAGGACTGTGCTTTAGTAAAATAGATTAATGTTCAGTTGCCCAAGCTTTGTTTATGTCACTACTGAAAGGCAGCAGCAGGTGAGAAGTAACTTGAATATGCCCTCTCCTGGTGTTGACCAGTTGTGTTAAGTGCTGTTTTCATTCTCCAGTTAGATTTTCCATAATCTAGCCTTGAAATTATGAGTTCTTTAAATTTTCCAGATCTTCAAAGTCATTCTGTAGTGTTTTAAGTCATTAATTAAGCTAGATGCTGGACTTTCTATTCAAGAAGTGATATGACCTCTTCTGTTCTCTTCTTAAATACAAAACCTCATCAGTTTTCTGAAGAATATATGTACCTCTAAATAATTTCCATCACATAATTAAATCCATGTTTATCTGAATATTGAAGTCTTAAATGGCAAAAGGAAGAATATATTGTCACTTTGAAAAGAGGTATCTTTTCTTTCTTCTTACATAGCTATTAACAGTTTTTGCATAGTAGTTAAACTTGTATTTACATTTTCAGATCACATTTTTTTGGAACATGGTGCTGAGAGGTAAAAACATCAGTTAAAAAATCACACCTCTCCTTTAGAAATCTTTTCCTTAACTGCAGGTAATATGGGTGTTAGGGTTAGTTTGGCATATTGTAGGAAAAATACATATAAGCCTTGAGCTTTAATTTTGAAACCTGTACAGTCAAAGCTATCTACAGTTTATCTGGATATAGCTTGCAGAATTACAGAGTTTAGCCTTTAAATAAAATCTTACTTTACTTTACTTACTTCTGTTTTGACAGTCAAGTAATTGTAAAATGGGTGGTTTTAAAAAAAAACCAAAAAGCATGATTTAGCAGAAGTTTTTCCTGCTTTTCTGATCAATTTTCTAACCAGATATGTTTTTTCTTGAAGTCTTGCCAATGGCAAAAATAAGGAAGGAACGCATGGGCTCATGCAGAGTGCTCACTAGGGCAAAAAAAAAAAGAAAAAGTAAAATCCCTAAACTGTGTCTGAAGAAATGTCGTATTTCTCTGACATGAATGAAATGCAGAACTTGCTTCTTACTGCTTTGAAAAAATCAAATGAAGTAACCTCTCCATTTACAGAACAATTTCGCTGTGTGTTCCACTTCCATTTCTTATGGAAATCAAACAGCTTTGTTTTTCAGCACTTCTCTTGCAAACTTAGTCCCTTGTGCACACACACAAAAACCCCTAAATCCATGCATCCTAAGGAATCAAAGATTTGGGAAGGTACATTTTTCACAGGTAGTTATAAATATGTATTAAAAAATTCCTATTGCATGAATTTCTTAAGGGGATACTGCATGAAATCACAAAGGAAGATGTTATGGCAAAAAGCACTGAAGTAAACTCGAATTTAGATCTTCCTAGTAGGAAGACTCTGACTGAACTAACACCATTGCACAGATGCTAAAAACAGAGCAGTTGAGGTAGAACTGGGTTTCAGTCTGAGGCTTTGCTTTTGACCTTTTGCTGGTATGGAGTTCTAGGACAACACTGGTGTCGTCTTCAGTTGCCTCTGGAATCTTTTTAGTTGTGGAAGACATCTGCTCCTGAAATATGACCAGAAGTCTTCATTCGTTTGTACAACTTCAGGGTATTAATTCTTAACAAAGCTCTCAGTGAGCTAAAAGATCACAGTAACTCCTACAGGAAATATTCGTGTGGATGATCCCTGAAAACTAGGAACAAATTATTTTATTTTATTTTATTTTATTTTGTTTTGTTTTATTTTATTTTATTTTATTTTATTTTATTTTATTTTATTTTATTTTATTTTATTTTTTAAGAGCAGGGCTTGGGGAACATCTGTGGGGTTTTTTCGGGTTTCTTCTTTTCTCTGACGTACTGCATACACTAAATATGAGACAATAGAACTTTTTCCTTACACAAAGCTGTCATTGTTTTGAGGCCATTCTGCTCCCTCTGAACCTGTATTGAAACAGGTGCCTCACTTGCTTGGCTCTCCTGGAGAAGTTTTATGGATTAAAGCACCACATGTACCCTGCACAGTGGCACTATTAACAGTGTGGAATGAGGCTGGGAGAAAAACTCATATAGGAGCTACACACCTAGGTGCAGTTAGTAAACAGAGATAGTTCCCCTCATTAAGCATAATTAAACCTAATATTGACTGTAAACTGTTACTTACCTTAAACTTCTCTGCAGACATTGTGGGAAAGGGATTAACTTAGCAGATAGGTACACTAATTACTACCTTCTTCACATTAAAGTTACCATCAGCAAGGCCTATATTCATAAATAAAACATAGTAGGGGATGTGAGACTGAGAAATATGTAAATTCATTTGCAGAAAAAAAGACCAAATTTAAAAAAAGAAAGTTGAGTGATGCTACTGGAAGCAAAATGGCACTCTTGCTAATTACCATGAAAAGTATGATAAATCATGGACGTGTATCCTTGACTTCTGACTGATAGAGCCTGCAGAGTGCAATCTCTCATGCGTAGCTGCCTCTGACTGATTTAAACCCATACCACTATCGGCTTTGATGGGAAAGCACAAAAGTGTGTTATTTTATCTCCTTGGGTATTGTTGCTACCTCTTTTTCCTGGAAATGACTTGCAATTATTGTAAAAATACAGTCTGATTTCTTGTCTGCAGAAGAATTGTTGTTTGATGCAATTGACAAACAAAGGCTCCAAAGATGGTCTACTTATGGTTTAATAGCTGCATTTTCAAATGCAATTGATCTGGTATATTGAGACAATTATAGAAATATAATAAAATGTCAAGGGAGGGGTTGCTTTTGCTTTGTTATACTTATTCTCATGGGAGAGATCTTGAGTCCCACAGACAAGATTAAAAGTCAGAATCAGTTTAATTTATGAATTTCTATTTGTTTTCTGTAGAATTTTAAGTGAGTCACGTTGCTGCTCTGTGCTTCGGCTTTTTGATCTGTTTCCTCCCAAATTTCATAGTTTTCTGCACTTAACAATTGCTGCAAGGGACTGCACACACTTAGTTAGGATTATTCAGATGAGAGGCTTGCAGGATGAGGCCATACTATGTGTTATCCTGTCAGTGCTGTTACTGCTTAATCCTGTAAATACCTTAAATTTGAATACATAATGATGAGGTGATTGTTGTTTGTGGGGTATTTTCTGTTTTCCTTGTGTATCTGTCCGGAGTACTTTTTTGGTTGAGCCATATCAGAATAAAAGTCCCTTTTGCTGGTCTAGCTCCGACCAGAATAATCCGAGGATGGATTTGTTGTGAGCTTCCTGACCAGAGCATTGCCCAAGCCACAGGCATAGGAGAAGCTTGAGTAGACTAGTATTTAATGTGCAAGGTGGAAATTTACCATCACAGTGGTGTTCTTATTATGTGGATATTTTAACACAAAATTATTATTGGCTTCTACTGAGTATTAGCCTTTAACTTTTTACAGAAAGGAATTTAATCTTTGTAATGCTCATAGTACTGCATTTTGCTGAAGCAAGGAGAGGGAAAAGTGAAGTTGTTAGTCGAACATCTGCAGATAGGTTCTAACCAGTGAGTACCTTATTTGTTTGTTAATATATTTCATTTCTCTTTCTGGTTTTTCTTTTTTTCTAGAGAGATTTACCCCATAATATTGACATGATGTATAGGTAGGAATGTGTAGTTCCCAGGTATGGGTATTACGCTTCAAGAAACAATGCTTAGTAATTAACAGTGTTTCCCTGCTCTGGTAACCCTTACTCTTTGCAGCTTTTTGTGTAGCCAGCTGCAGTGTTTATAGATGTTATCTTCATATGCTTTTTGCAGTTTCACTGAGTTTTGACAGCATAGAATTTCAAGAAATATTTTAAAATTGTTTCAGAGCTGCAAATTACTTTCAAAATTTACATGTGTTAATTCTGCAGCGACATATACATCACAGCAGATAGTTAGCAAAGCAAAGAGATGTCCTCTGAGCAGCTGTCCAAAATTATTGCTAGCTAGCAAAATCACAGGTTAAAATAAGAACAATTTACTGGAGTAAATACAAATTTAAGGCTAGTTTGTTCCAGCATAAAAAATATTTGCATCACTTCTCT
This sequence comes from Gymnorhina tibicen, assembly GCA_013399875.1. Taxonomy (NCBI): domain Eukaryota; kingdom Metazoa; phylum Chordata; class Aves; order Passeriformes; family Artamidae; genus Gymnorhina; species Gymnorhina tibicen. Next base: position 1,420,409 of record VXAZ01000953.1, on the reverse strand, counting down.
TGTTTGGGACTACACAACTGCAGCAAGGAGCTTTCACCTGGGATTCAATTTGAGGAGCTATTTGTTCTGACTGCTTCTTCAGAGAAACTTAGAACAACTCTGTTATGGGCTTGTTGCTTTTTTTCCTGGTTCCCTTCCACATCTTTTCAAAGGCAAGAAAAAAGGGTCAGTGTACAGAAAACAGAGAAGTAGACTTGAGACATGGATGTTATGAGGCTGCATGGCCTTTATGTTTCTGTTTATGATCAAGGAGCCTGGCCAGACTTCTCCAGACTTACCAGCTATATGTTATGGGGAGTCTTAATCACACTGTGTCTGTAACAGTGGACAGCCTAAATCCTGGGCAAGCATTCCAGCATTTGGCCTGTTAGTAACATCTTCATGCTTCTTCTGATTAGAAATTGAAATTGGGTATATCAGCTTTATAGGGAAAAATTGCAAACAAGAATTTTTGATAAACAGTAAATATTAGGAAAGCCCCATTGCGTAAGAAATGGGAATATAAACACCAACCATGAGGAAATAAATTATTCTACTTTGTATGTTAGCATTCTAAAACTAAACTGTGTTAATTCCATCTTCTGCCCAGCCAGCTGCTGTCTGCTGGACACAATAGTAATCGATCTCTTTGCTCTTGTCCAACTCATTCCCTCCAGTTCTTCTAAGAGTGCTCCTAAGATTCTAGCAAAACAATTATCTAAGTTATAATAAACTTGAATCCCGGTCATCTCTGCAAAGCATAGGCCAAATCCTGTGAATACGTACTGAGGCAAAATTTACACTGATGTCAAAATTAGGAGCTTTGTCACTTGCAGGATTTCTGTCAGGCAGAAATTCCTACTTAATTTCTTCCCCTGTGGTAAGGATGACTGAACACACTTACAGATTGTTATAAAATTTAGACACAGAAAATCCATTTTTTAAAAATTAAGGCATATATTTTTATGAGCATTCTTTTGTGAAGGGAGTGTCTCATTTAAGTGATAATATTTCTTAAATAAGAGTTAAATGTAAGTATTTGAAGATTATAATTTTCATTCTCATCAATATCAGGACAGCAGGATCCCATGACTGACTTAAGACAAAATGACTGAATGTGGACATATTTCTGCCAAGTACAATATAAAAATAGGAGGCCAAGCTTTAAAAGACGGATGATACTTTTCATATGAATTTAAGTCATATTTTTAATCAACTGGTTTAAATTTATTTGAGTGAGGCAGAACGTGTCTGTTTAAAATACTCTTCCATTTTCAACTGGGTGTGTAATAGGTTTCAGACCTTTATTTAGATACACTCAGGTCTGAGAGAAGGTGTATGATTTCTCCATCTGAAGTTGTTCCTGGTGGAATGCTCTCCTGAATGACAGTAGTAGAGCTTATGTCATTGTCCTCATATCAGAACCTAACAGCCAAAGTGCGTGGCTGTGAGGACACTTCACCAGCATCTTGGCATTTTCTGGGTAGATATCAGTAGATTCAGTTACTTGTCTTCTGGCGTGTTAAATACTAGTGTGTTTTGAAACCTGCAGTTCGTTGCTTCTCCTGTTTCCTATTCATTTTCCTGTTTATTCTTATCCTTCCCCCATAAATAATTTTCTCTAATGTCTCCTTCTCTGTTTCCTGTTTTTCAGTAGCTCTTCTCTTCAGTGGCTAAATCCCTCAATTTTGTTGTCCATCCTTACTCAAGTAAAACACCTCTTGAAGTCAGTCATGGGTTTATCTTCCCATGTTTTGGGCTTTGCTTGTTGTTGGGTAATTGCAGTATATCTGTAGCAAACTCTCTGTATCTCAGGACATAGGCTTCAGCCAGCGTAAGGTCGTTGATTTTACATTTACTTGTAGAATGAATCTGCTTGCTTCCAATCCCCCATTTGGAAGCTTGTTAGCAATGTGCATGCTGCTCTAACATACAAGCTCTAATCAGTAGGTGGAGAATAAGTAGTCTTTTGTCTGATAGGTTAGTAATTTTATTTTATCCATTTAAAGACAAAGATGGCAATCTGCTTGTTTAACGTTCAGTAAGATCTCAATGTTGAGTGTCCAGGAGATATGAAATGCTTAAAACAAAATAACTTAGGAGCTGAGGAGATAATTATATATGAGAGGAAATACTGGGAAGGGCAAAGAATGCAAATGAAGGCAGGCCAAGATAGATTCAGTGCCACAGACTAACTCCCCATTTACCCCTCCCTCAAATATACAGACAATAATCCTCAATAACCTATGCGAGTTAATGAACATTTTGCTGCATCTAAAATGTTGATGCAAGTGATCATTACTTCTACTGGATATCCAGGTGTCTGAGCCCACCCTGGTTCTTTGGAGTCCCAGCTTACACTTTTTTTTGTGTTGGGTAGAAAGTAGGAAATGTTTTTTCGTTGGAGAAGAAAGATTTCATTTGGGTGTTACAGTTTTCTGTTACGATTATTCCTTCCGCAGTGAAATGGAACATATGGGCCTTTTACACAAAAAGTATAAACTATGAGTGTCAGGTCGTTGTAAGAGATAGTCCAAACTAAATGCAGTTGTCCATAATTAGTCCTGTGCTTCGTTTCTCCCTTTGCTGAACCAAAAAAACCTCTGACCACTTTGTCTGTTTCCAAAACTGGAGACTTTGTGTGTCTGCATCTCTGATGTGCTGTTAGTCTGCAGCAGAATGCTTACAGATGCAAGTGTTCTTACCCCTCTTTCCCTTAGCATCTACTATTGGCAGTGGGACTTGGGTTTCTCAGTTAAATGAATTTTTGTCTGCTCCAGTTGCCTGTTCTTCTGCATGTCAGATCCATTACTTTTTTGATTCAGTGGATTGTGGTGCTTTAAGGACATAGAGTAGCTACAACATGCCTGTGAGTTAACAAACTTTAAGTATTTAAATCACATAGGAAAATGAAAAGTGGTTTCTCCTGTGTTTGGAATGACTAGTAGCTTTACAGCCATCAAACTGAGCATGGAATGACCAGCTGACCCTTCCACTCTGTATGTTGACTGGTGACTATAAATGAGAAGTCTTTCCACCCCTGCCATGAGGTTATGAGACATGACTATGTAGTAATTAATGACACTGTATCATTTTTTAACTGCTACAGAAATATAATATCAGATGCTCAGATGGCATCAATTGGCTTAGCTCCACTAAAGGCAACAAAATACGATGCCAGCTTATACCAGCTGAGGATCTGGCCCACAGTTAAAAGGAAAAAAGGGACAGGCTGCCAATATGGCAGGGAACATATTGAGATTTATGGTAGTGACTTAATCAGTAAAAAGTTCTGCTTGAAGTGGTTGTCTCTTTGCACATTAGCATTAGTCACTTGAGCTGGAGATATTTGAAGCTCTAACACAGCCTCTGCGGGCACATTTGTGCTCTTGCACTCTGTTCCACACTCTATGCTCTTAAATATCTGAGAGCATCCCACCTCACTCCTGTTCTTCTAGTTGGCAATCTCTCTTCAGAGGTCTTCAGAGATTCTGGGCCATATATATTTTTTAACATGATTTTAATTTGGATGACTGTATTTTTTCCTTTTTCCCTATATTTCTGGTGTTGCTTTCTTAATCACAGCTAGAAACGGGGAATTTCATGTCTTTTGTAATTCTTATCTAGCTGTCCTGTTTTCATTCAAGTATTATGTTAATCTTGATAAGAACAAGAAAATCCAGTTTGCAGCCTTTGTATTCAACTATGTATGTCATTTTTTTTACTTAGAGATAAGGTGACTGTACCTAATGTAATACCTGTAAACTTTTATCTGCTATAAATATGATTGAATAACTTGATGGATAGAAATTCTCTTCTCTGTATTACAAAGTTAGTGAATGAAATACTTATTAAAGATGAAATGGCTGTAGAATCTCCGCAACGTTTTTCCCCCTCAGTAACATAACTATTGTAGCATTTGGTTCATAATGAGTGCTGTCTCTAAACTTGTGAGCCATCCCCAGTTCTGATACCTTGTTTTTGATTGTTAACAATGTTCAGAGAATATAATCTTAACAATATCCAGAGAAAATAATCTTTTGGGCATGGCAGTTTCCATGCTTGGTCCCATCTGTAATGTAGGTTATTCAAGAAACTCTGTGACCCATTCTTGTAATACAAAGCTGAGGAAATACTTCTCTTTTGCGCTGAAATACCTGCGTTAAAAAATGTAACGAACTGATTGATGACTTGGAATTGGATCTACAATATTATGTCCAGCCACTTTTGGATCACACCCTACAAATATATATTTAAGCAGGATAAACTTTCAGAAGTAGAGGTATTTGAATTTCTAAAGCCTGCAAAGTTTGTTGAGTTTTAAACATGTAATGAATTTTCTCTTCTGTGCTCTAAAAGTACAGAAAAATAAACTAATCATTAAAACCTCTCCAGATACAAAGCTCAGATACAGTTTTTTAAGAAGTTTCAAAGGATGCTTTGAATGACACTCAGTCTTTTACCATGGTATATTTTCCTGTACTTCAAAGTAAGAGTGAGTCTTCTGTGGCGTCTGTATCATGTAGGTGCTGAAAAGAGTGCTGGGGCAGCAGGACACAATGTTAACCTCTTTTTCTTTTAGTCTGGTGATTATTCTGGGTTTCAAAGAATCCAGTACTGCCTCAGCTGGAGGACTGTTGCCTGTTTTAGGAAAAAAATATAGGACCCAGTCCATCTCTTACTGAGGTCCTTGAAAATATTTGTGTTTCAAACAACAGTTGGAAGTTTAAACTTAAAGCATGTAGTATCTTCAAATCCCATAAGCTGGTAATTGTAAACAGTACATGTAAACTCTTGAGAATATTGTAAAGTACTTTTAAGAAAGGTATGAGTTGTATTAAAATATTGCAACAAATAAAAGCAATATTTATTCTTATATTCTCAGTGGGGTTTTTTTAGAAATTGCATGTACTTTGCAAGTTTCCAAATGATTTATATTTTTTAAAGAATCTTAGAGAGGTTTTACAAAGTATCATTGTCCGCATTTGATAGATGGGGAAACTGAAACACGGAAAGTTAAGTAATTTTCTCAAGGTTGTAGGATAATTCACAGCTAAAATAAGGGTGGATTATTTCTTGGCATTGAGTGTTTCATGCACTGTTCTGCTTCTTCTCTGTGTTGAAGAATGCTACAGTACCTTTATGATACATTTTAAAAAGAAACCCAACTCGTGGTCTCATGTTTACAAGTCTCTTTGAAAACCCTTTTCTTTAGCTGAACATCTTCCTCTTCTCTCCTGACCTTTCAGCAAAATTAGATTTTCATGCACACAAACCCCACAATAGAGTGGAAGACTGAATGCTATCTTTGACTTGCCTGGGATTAGAGTCAAAACCAGAGGGCAGAATCTAGCTGAGAAATATTGAGTTTAAATTCTTATAAATGTACTTTAATGCTTCAGAATTGTTTCCTGTATATTGGACCAGAACAGAAGGTTAGTAGGAGATAGATGTCCCCAGTTATAAATAATTGTGACAACAACTAACAGTACAGTGCACTTGAAAGAACAGTTAAGTCTTACTGCAAAATGCATCCTAACTACAAAAATGACAGCCTGCATGGTGCTGTGGATGGAGGGCAACTTGTACTGCTATTCAGAATAATAATATTAGCTTGTATCTGCTTAGAATATCCCAGAGTTTTGTAAATATCTCCTAGAAAGTAATCTAGTGTTTCTTATTCTGGTACTATATAGGAGTGCAACAAGACATAGTTCATAGAAATTTTAAGTCAGGTTATAGTACTTCTGGGGCACGATGTATAATTGATATTCTTTTAAAATTACAGTAGCTTTTACCTTACAAGCACAGTGTTGATGGTACACTTTGTGATCTGGCTGGCACCGGTAAAGACTGTGGTTAATCCAGTTTCTTATTTTACAGAAGTCGCTGCAGAAAAGGATACATTCTTCTTTCAGACTCCTCAAAGCTTTGCTGAGGTGCACACACTTGATGTAACTTGAAGGAAAGTTTCAGTTTACAGAAAGCATAACTTCATCCTACAGTTGTTGCCAAAATAGTGAATCCTGGTCTGTTCCATAATGTCAAGGAGCCTTTACTTAAAGAGAGTTTCTTGAATCACTGTTGTCTTTAAACTCTATTGCACACTTCTGTGGGGTGCTTTCTGTTCTTGGACACCCTAAGATAAGTCTTCACCTGCTACTAAGCCATTAGAAATCTGGAGCTGCATTTACATTTTAGTCCTTCCTAAATGTTCTCATCATTCTCATGCCAACATCAGCCTTAAGGAAGACATTCTCCTCTGAATTGAAAGACACAGTTTCCCCTGCCACTGGAGACTATGTTATTACATCTGGTGACAAGTAGCTTTATGTGCTTATGTTCTTAGGGTTACTTGTCACCTTTGGCCCTCCCAGATCTGCATGTGGAACAGTGGAATAGATCTGCATGTGGAACAGTGGAATAGATCTGCATGTGGAACAGTGGAATGAATAGGTGGTGTCTTTTCAGATTTTTCACTTTTAGGTGGGATAAGTTACTGTTGTCACCACCTCTTTACCAGAGGGTCATGTTTATTTTCCAAGTATTGGGATGCATTGAGTATTGTTAGTATGATTCCTGTACTGTGTTTCAATAGGAACTTCTTACTTCCACATCTGTGGAACTGGAGGTGCATAAAGGGGAATCCAAAGCTTGTCAGTATCTGTCAGCTGCAGATCTGGAAAACCTAAGAAATGCATCATCTCAGGCACAGAGAGGGAGGATGTACCCTGCACTTAATATGGAGAAACATGAAGTAACCTGTGTTGCCTTCTAAGTATTTTGGAACCAATCACATGAGTAAAGCTGAAGTGGTAGCCAGTATAATGCCTTCTTGGACCTTCATTACTATGTAAGCTGAAGTCTATGCAGAAAAAACAGGTAAGAAGCTTTACTGACACTGACTTTTTTTCCTGAAATAATTGGTCTATCAACTCAAGACGAAAGTAGCTTTAAAGAGGTGAGAAATGAGCCTGTGTTGACAATTTCTATAGCATTTGTAGCCTTTTCCTCTCCAGCCTCCTGCCTTTACTAGAATTATTCATTGTTTATCTCACTGAAAGTAAAGTTAAATCCTAGTTAATGAACTAATCTCCTAGTAGAACTAGAAGAACCTCCTACTCTTACTGTTGAGGCACAGCTCTGACAGTAGATAACCAAACCTCAAGCATGTAGGTCTTTTTCTGCTGGGGGATATTTAGCAGCAAACTGAGATTATTTGGGTTATTTAATGCCCTTTCCCCTACAGCCCCAAAAACATGTAGGACACTGTAACTATTCTTCACTGGAGAAACTGATGATTAGGGATACTTTGTCCTTCACCACTAGGAGCTTCTAGGGCAGAAGAGCTAACATATAACAGTGCAAGCTAAGATAGCACAAGAAAACTTGTTAGAGCCAACGCCTCTGTCTCCTGGTTGTACAGATGTCATTGGACCGCCAAATAACAAAAGCATCATGATGACTATTTCCAGTTCAGGTTTAGATGATTACATCAAACCACATAATGCTGGGTAAGACACCTCTAGAATTTACAATATTCCACTGGTGTCTAGCCCATGGCAATACTACCACAATAATTATATGCTACCGCCAGCTATCTCGAGGATCAGTTTAGGAAGAGAGCAGTTGCTTTGCCCAGGGAAATTTAGATTAGATGTAAAATTGGATTTTTCATAAGGCCTTGTTTTTACCTAGCTACGAATGTTTCCTTAGCACAAGTGAAAACTTTACACATTTTAGCTCAAACTGTACTCTACTAAGCCTCCCACATTTATACCCATCTTCTTGGCAGTCATCCCAAAATATGTTTGGGTTGAAGCATTACACATTACATTTGGTGAAGCTTTAGCATTCCCTGTTGCTCACATCAATCCTTATTTCTGTTTGCTCTTGTAATTTACAGTTAATGAAAATTCTAAGTTTACCTTTGTTTTTGTTGGCGCCTGTACAAGAGAACCCTTTAGCCTTTTCAGCCTCACATCCAACTGAAAAGCTGCATCCAAAAGGGAAGGTAAAACCTATCCGAGTGCTTTCATTTTAGACAGAAGCCCTTAGCCTGCACGTCAGCATTGTAGCATTAGGTTTCTGAAGGAACAGCAGAAGAGCCTTGCTCAAGGCTTGACCTGTGCCTGGGCTAGTGAGTGGGCTTGTAAGTAGCAGGTAGAGCAGCTGGATCACAACTTGAGAACGCCAGATCTCGATGGCCATCTGGTGAAGGGCCTTAACCAGTTCCCGCTCACTTCCAGCTCAGGCAAGATTCTGCCTGAAATTAACGGGAATTTGCCTGATTACCAATGTGGGAATGTGGCTAATAGCAAACTCGTACTGATGACCTTAACACAGCGTAGGCAATATTGACAAAACAAACCATTCTGGAGTTGGTGCAGTCTTTTCTAATGAGCCTGTTAAAAGTTGACTCACAGATTTTCAGTTCAGGAGATACAATTTGTGTTTACCTACGGTACCACCTATGCACTGAGCTGTGTATGTACAAGGTTATAATGTTAAGCAGCGAGCTGTAAACAGATGGTACATGTAGAATTTCTGTACATACACACAATTAGATAATGTACGTGATTTGTATTATGCTTTTTAAGATACTTATTTGAAAGACAGTTTTGTGCATTAAAAATTCCTATGCAGCTATCAAATCATTATTAAAGTAAGCTTTAAAATACACCCTTTTCATTTATTTTTGGTGCTCATTATGTGTTCTGAATCACTGCTTGTTCAGAAATGTTACCTCTTACATTAACAAAATATTTTGCAGGTGAGAAACACTGACAAATTTAGAAAAATATGTAACCAGAATTATAATACACAGTCATATTTCTGGGAAAAGCAGGTTTCATGAAGGCAAGCCTGACCAAGCCTTCCTGCATCTGCTTATAGTGCTCTGTACAATCTGTTTTTCTCATGTCATCAAAGTGTTGCATTATCAGTAGGAACTCTGATTGCATTTTGGAAGTTCATTTCCTGCTTTCTGGTCCTTCTTGTGCTGCTGTTGCAGACTGTGCAGTCTGATGTGCTGGAGGACGAGGCATGGGAGAAAAGCACTGTTTGCACCTGTTTAAAATCTCCAGTGCTTTGTGTGGTTCCTGGGCAACAGGCAGGAATCCTGAAAAGCTAGGCTGCACTTGCTCAATTGTTGCTGGCAGCTGTGACTTTGAGAGAGCACATAGCAGCTCGTTAGCAGGTTGCTTGTGTTATGTGACATGCACCAAGCATGTCAAACTCTGAGCTGAGCTCGCCGCCTTTGCTGCCTGCAGTCGAGGCTGGGTTGCCTGGGGTTGCAGACTTGGCCAAGGAAAGCATTATAGGGATGTAAGGTGAGTTCCTCGTTGGTAAAGGGGCAGGGAGGTGAGGCAAGGAGATGTGAATCGGTGCTTGCTGATTAGAAGAGGAGAACGGTGGCACATAGGTTCTCTGCTCCAATGAGTGCTATTTTCCTCCAGCAATTTTGTTCTTTCAGAGTGTATTTGCAGTGGTAGGACATAGAAATGCAGGGGATAAGATGAATTTGAGTGTGAAAGTGTGCACACAGACACATGCATACATTATATATGCATTACAGTGGGGAAATACAAGATGACTTGATTGGATAATTTTAAATTTTTTTATGAGCTTTGATTTCTGGGTCTTGTTTACTTTGAGGGATCAGGATCAAATCAATCCTTACAACCTTGATCTTGGCCTATTTAGGCAGCATCCAAGCAGCAGATGCAGTCACACTGTTTGACTGGCAAATTCAGACCATTTCATCTTCATATCTACTCAGTTTGTGCCTCTTGGCTCAATAAAGCATCTCTTTGCTCTTGTAAAAGGAGTTAGTATGTGATAAATCTAGTTAAACAAACCACAAAGCTACAGCATCCTTACAATCTGTTGAAATCTGCATCATGAGATGGGAACAGATCTGCCATTGTCTGAGATCTGTTTACACTGTATGCAGTTTTAACCAAGAAGGAGTGATCTATAGACTGATCTGTTTTCTGCAGCTCCAGAAAATCTCCTCTAGACACACAATGCTAATATTGACAATGGAAGTCATTAACCCAAGATGAAGAAAAAGCAGAAGGAAGTCTGCCTACTAAGGAAATTAGATACACTCATGTAAAAAAGCCTATCAAGGACCACTTAATGAAAAGATAATGCAACAAATATGTGTACATATATGTATGTATAACGTATGTAACCGCTTGCTCAGAAAATGCCTGGCCGGTGGTTTGCCAGCAACTGGAAAGATTTCGTGCAAGGCAGCAAGACTTCTCATTTGTGCTGCTCACAGTTACACTGAGAAACTGCCCTGGCTAGAGTCAGGGACATGCTCTTGAGCCTGTCTGTCTGGTCTGCAGAGGGATGTGATGTAAGCATGGTAGGTTTTCATTTGAACCGTGCTCCAAATGCATGCTTCAGTGCTTTCTATTGTTGTTGTCTTCTTTATCTGAATACAGAAAGCACTAGTTGTCAGGTACTGAGGGTAAATGTGATAAAATTAATAGAAACCAGAGTATGACATAATCATGTACATTCAGCATGAGCCCCTTGATTTATTTTGTGATCAGAGCTTTTTGTTTCCTCATCTAGAAAATTGTGGTAATCAGCGTTCATCTCATATTGCTCTACAAAAGCAGTTACGTTGTAAACTTTCTTTTCATGGTCGTCCCTGTGTTTTTCTGTTGTCATTTCCTTTTCTGTCTTAAACTTGGGTTATAATCTATCTTGCCATAAAGGGCCTTCTGAATTAATCTTCTGACATTAGTTTGGCTATGAAATCCTAGAAAGGAATAAACTGAGATATGTGTGTAGGTCTGTGTACTGTTTTTGCTGTCTTCTGTCATGCAGACAGGACTAAAAAAACTTTCAAGTTGACATCACTTCAGTGGGAACTCAGTTTTTTTTCAAGAATATACAGGAGTATTATTCTTTAGGAGAGTATTTGTGGTCCCTTTGGTTGGCCTTGTTTAGTTAGCACTGTTCTCGATACCTTCTCATCATTGCAGTGAGAAAATTGCAGGTTTCCTTCTTCTCTGCAGGTAATTTGGCAATTTTTTCTTAATAATGGCTCCACTGTTTTTAAAATTCAAGAAAATGAGATCTGTAGGACTTACTCTGTCAGTTTAGAACATGTTAGCTGGCAATAACAACTGTGCTGCACAGCACACACAAGTCAGGGGTTGGATGTTTGTGAAACACATGAGAATAGGTGTTGCATTTTCTTATGTACTGCTTCATTTTACATAAACTGTATAATGCCAAAAACACCCACTCAAAAATAAAGTGCAATAGAAAAATGGCATTCAAATGTTAAGGATATGACTTAAAGCTCTTGCAGCCAAGTACAATAAAGTTGAGAGATTTATTCTGTTTGTAAATCATACTGTTGTCTCAGGTTTTCCAGCTGATGCAGTGGAAAGGACAGACCCCAAAAAGAGGTTTATGTGAGATGCTACAGGTAGGTACAGTAAGATGAGTACAGTAGCATGAAATTCTAGTGGAAATACGTCTGACAGGATTCTCTCTTTAATTTCTAAGTTGTAACCACCCTGTTTTAATTCATTCTGTAAAATACTCCTATGTTTTTAACATCCCCGGGTTCTAACAGTCTGCAATAAATGTCCCCTATCTCAGAATGGCATCCTTGCTTTGTTGCTGTAGATTGTATCTGCATTCATATGCCATGACACATCTTTCACTGCTTCCTCGTGAAAAGAATTGCAGAAGGATGATGTGCTTCACTGGGGGCCTTGTTACGCAAGAGCAGTGTGGATTGCTCAGGAAACGCCAGTCAATGTCCTCTTCCATAGGCTCCCTGGTCAGAATTTGGGGCAAACAGATACACCTTGAACCAGTCAGTGTGACAAAAGACAGCTCAGAAGTGGCTGCATTATGAGCTGAAGACAGAAGAGTTACAGCGACCTTAACTTGGGTCACATCCAAACACGATTTTAAAGGGAGGAAGGGAAAGAAAAAGTCTGCCTCCACAGTTGTGAGCATGGGCAGAACCTCTCACCCTGTATTCTCTCTTCTTGTTGGGTTTTGTTGTAGTTAGTGGTGGTTTTTTGTATCCACCCCGTTCCATCACTGAGTTTCCTTGTCAGTGTTTCAGAGGACGTGCAGCACTAGATAGCATTGTCACTCCACTCTTCCTTGTGTATAGTTCACAGCTTGGCTATTCTGCCTAGGCACTGGTGGGTCGTATCTTCAAATAATCCATCAGACGCACCTGCAGTAACAGTGCTTTGAAAGAGAGAATAATCCACCTCTCAGCACTGAAATTTCGCTTCTGCTACAAGAATGTGATCATTCTGTTACAGTGATACTATCTAAATTTACTGCTGTTCTCTGTGTTATCATTCTCCTGCTCCCTTTTGTTCCGTCACTGATCTGCATTGGAACTTCGTAGCAAAAAGTTCTACTAAGAAACCAGACCCTCAGAAAACAGATTTGCATGGGGTAATTTTCTTCTTCAGTAGCTAACCTTGCCCAGTCTGTTTGTGGCTTTAACTTGCAACTAAATTGACAGTTACTTGAAGACGGTGAAGCTAATTGTCCTAATTAATACAAGTGGGCCCAGCTGGGGGACAGAACTTGAGACCAGTCAGGTGGTATGGGTAAAAAAACTTCTTCCATTTCAGAACTAGGTACTGAAATGGAGAAGCTGGGGGTACCTAAGATCATAATGCTCCTGTGGTAAGGTTTTTGGGGTTTTTTTGTTTGTTTTTGTTTGGTTGTTTTGGGGTTTTTTTTAATTTCTGTGTGGATTGTTGTGTAATATGTTGAATGTATGGATTTTTGTATATGAGGGGCCATATCTGAGAGAAGGAGGTTACCTTAAAGACAAAGCTTCCTTTTAAATAAGGAGCATTGTGTGGTTACTTCAGCCTTCTAGCTTTTGTTGATCCTAAAACAGTTAGTAGTGCATTTCTGGCTGTGTCAGAATGTGCTAGGTTCATCTAGCAGTTGGAGATGTATGGATTAGCCTCCAAGGGAAGAAGTACAAGGGAGAGTGCAGGATTGTGTTGTGTTTCTGCTGTGTTGTGTTTCTGAGATGAAAACTATGACAATGCTAGCAAGGTGCGTGGAGGGGAGTCTTTTTTTAACAGGAGTTTCTCATAGAAATGGTTAAAGCAAACTTGGAAATCATTGAAGGTATAGTTTTTGTGTAGGAGATGGCAGAATATTATGCTCGTCTAACAAGCATCTATCATTTCATTGCTATTTACTCTGCTCCTTGATCATCCCTCTCCATTTCTGAGTTACCTTTATGTCGGTAGCTGTCACTGAAGACTTCTTGCTCCCTTGCATCTGACAAAGATTCTAAACAGGGCAGATTCTGGTTGTTGACTTTGAGAGTAGATTTTAGCCCAATTTACATAGATAAGATTTGGTGTGCTATCCTATCCCAAGTGTCTGTTCAGTGAAAAACATGCAGCTATCTGTGCCTCTATCATTTTGTTTGCCAGCAACCTGGCAAGCAAAACTCTTTTCAAGTCCTGACCTGGCTGATGGCTATTTGATGGCATAGAAAAAGAGGAAATAAATAGCAGTTGAGGTAGTCCAAAACACATTAATTAGGTAGGGATTTAAACTAACATCCTGCATTTCTCTGTCACCTTCAAGAATGCCATTGAACTGTACTTCTAACCACCACACCTTGTCTGTACCTGTGGGCTAAAGGCTTTGCCCTTTGGGAAAAGGACTTTCCCAACCCTGGCAATAACACAGTTAAAGGTATGGGAATAGGTCAGCCAGTGCCTGTTATGGTCCTGTAGCCACAAGACAATCCACCTTCCCCTTCATAAAAATCTGGCTGCAGTATTATTGTGCGTAACCCATGCTGATTCTAAAAGCAGTATGAATTGTATACATCTTGCACATCAGTTTCAGTGTCTTAAAAAATGAAGAGTTTTTTTCCTTTTTCCCCTTCCTTTGAAGTTTTAAAGCAGAACTTGCTGGTGACCCACTTTTGCTAACAGTTCTCTTAACTAACCCCTGTACTCGCTTATACATTTTTTTTCTCTTCCACCCACTGTCTGTCTAGCCTGGTTTAAAATTTTTATATATGTACTTTTAAAAAATTGATTAGTTGGAGAGCTGCCCGTTCTTCTGCGCTGTATAATAAGGATTTAAAAACTGCACACTGAATTCTGTATAGTGTAATTAAAACTGACCCAGATTTGGACCTGAGAACACCAGGACTTAGCCAAACTTGCCATGAGCTGAGTTCTGATGGCAGATGGAAGCTAATGAGGACACACTACACTCCAGAATTTCCCAGCTGCTTGGCCCCTTTTTGTACAAACAAGTTTTGGAGTGAAGTCCCAATCCCAAGAGCATGTTCAAGTAAATGTACTGCACCCAGTGTTTTGGGAAAGAAGGCAGTGCTGTCGGACTGCTTCGGGAAAATTTTGAGGCATTATTTCCAATGGGCTTTTACTGTGTATCCCAGTGTCATGCATATGCTGTCTTCCATCTTGTCCTAGTTTGAGTGTGATCATATGGTTCAGATCCTATCCAAATACCCTCCTTCAATTTCAGCTGGGAGGGCTTCCACTTTAATGGAGTTTTAAGATCCCACAAGCACTGACTGGGTTTCCCTTCGACCCGTGGTTCCCTTCAGTGGATTCAATGTCCTGGGACTATTCAGGCAGATGTAATTGAATCAGTTTGAAGCAGCTGTAGCTGGCATGTGGTCTCTCAGATTGCTAGCACCTGCTTGGTTGGGTTTTTTTGTTGTTTGTAACTCACTAGAGTGAAAATAGTGCCAAAACCAGCATTGGTCTTGGAGCTGATAAAGCGCTCCAGCTCCTATATCCCTTTCCCCTTCTAGCCCAGCCACCTCATTACTGGTGCCTGCAATAATGTTGTTGGTAGTGAGCAGGAACAGGTTTATGCCTCCCTCCCCTTCCAGCCAGTGCACTGCCAACACTGACTCTCTTCTTCATAAGCAGTAAGACTTAATCGTGCTCAGGTGTGCAGAGCGTCTGTGCCTTCCTTAGAAAATTGGGCAGCCCATGGTTTGCTGTGTCTGGTGCAGGCAGCACCAAATTTATCTGCTGCTCTGACAGTCTAAGTGCTGGCACGGCAGAGTTGCTGTTCGTGTGTAACAAATGACCAAGGAGTCCTGGGAGGTTCTGTTCAATACTTCTGCTCCCTTCCTCTGGTGTAGTGTACAGAGATTTTGGTTACTGTGTTCCTCCTACAGTCAAAGTTTTAATACAGTAAGATTTCAGAAGGGACTGTGAGTCACTTGGTTGCCTCTCTATATCGTGTGATTTATTGTAATCAAAGTTCAAATTAAACACAGTAGTTCACTTGGCCAAATACAGTAACAACACACAGTGGTGTGGTTTTCAGTGTAATATTACAAGATGGCATATTGCAACATTAATTTTTTTTAATATATCCCTCCACTGACTTCCCCTTAGTTTGTGCATAAAGTTTATGTTCCTTCCTTTTATTTTGTCCCTCTGTGACCCAGAGATAAAGGATGTATCTGGACTTTTAATTCCAGCCATCTTCATCTTTGGTGTTAGCCCCACACTTCACTTCCTGCTCTTTTGGTCTCTCTCTCTCTCTCTCTCTCTCTTTTTCGCTTTCTCTTTGTCTCTCTCCCCATCCTCCTTCGCCCTCTTCTTCCCTCCCCCCCCCACATTTTTTGGTTATTACCACATATTTCTAGAACTGAGAGGGTCTTGTCTTCACCTGATGTATGGGACCTGATTGCTTCCTGCAATAGCTTTAAAAATTGCTATTTTGGGCAATTAAAAGTCAATTCCACTAAGTGTTCCAGGTTCTGAAGCTGTTTCTTTCTTTCTCTCCTTTTAATCTGTATCTTGCATTTATATCACATTGTGAAAGGTTTTGATTTGTCTATAGATATTTGGGATGTAGGCAAAGTCTCTTGTCCCATGGAATATTCCATCTCTTCTCCAGCACGTGTTAATCCACAGCTCTCTGTGGGTTTTTGAGCTCAGACATTTAAAGGATACTACTGAAGGCAACTTCTCTGTGGTTCAAGATACAATTTCAATTCAGTGGAAGTTAAATGCCAGTTTAAACAAATAGAATTAATTTGGTTTGGGTTTTGTTCAGTATACAGGAGATGTTTCCCTTTATTTATTTGTTTTTACAGTACTAAATACTCCTGGTTTTACCTTCTAATTTGCACTGTGTGCTTAGACACCCTGATAAACTACGTTGTATAACTTGTATCTGTGAAAGTGATGCAGCTAAACATTTTAATAGTTGTCTGATGGAACTACAAAGGGAAGAAGAAAAATGGAATTCCAATCAAGACAGAATTGTTTTTACTAATCCGGTAGGGTTATGTCACTGTTTGATTTTTCTCTTGTCCTGTTGTGATTTGTAGTGTTTTGTTTGTTTGTGGACTTACTTTGTTTTCTTTCCACCTACACTCCTGCTTTCCTGCTCCCTTTTGCTTAGTCTCAAAATGTCTACCAATAAAAACATCCATTTGTAACGATAGCTTTTGCTACTCTTTGTAGTCTGCAAGTGTTTCAGCTACAGATATCATCTACTGAATAAAATGTCAGCCACCAGTTCTAAGAGGGGAAGCTACTAAGGCTTAAATGAAGAAATGGCCAGGGACTGTGGCTCTCAGTTTTTAGAGACACTATTTTAAAGCATTTTCACTATAAGTGACACTTTTTGTGAATTAAATAGTGGAAAGCAAATATGGAATATTTTATCTTTTTCAGATGTTTTGAGTACCCAGCATCCTTTGATGAGATCAGTAGGATTATGGAAGGGAAACTGTTCTTGAGACCACAAGGAATATATCCATGGATATCTAAATAAATAGCAATAGCAAATTAGAAAATGTTGTTTGTATGCAAAAATACTTGGGGGAGTGGGGGGGAAACAAGCAAAGAGTAAGTATGCAGGTGTCTATCTTAGGATTCCTTAGTACCATTTGTAACCAGCCAGAACAAGAAAGCATCTGCCACTCTTATGGTTGTCTTCAAGATAAATATAGTTTTAGGTCAGCAGCAAGTGCTGGCTGATATATTTTATTTCTAGAATGCCTTTTTTTCATGTACTAAAGTTTACTTTAGAAATGCAGGCACTAAATAATTGTGAATTCTACACTAAGCACAAGAGATAGTAGAAAACCAGCGGGATTTATGTTCTCAAGAAGTCTATCTGGCGTAAGCAAAGAGAAAAATATATAGATGTTCTTTTCAGTCTGCTAACATCCTGACTATGAGTTGTGAATTAAGTGGTGTTTATTGTGCTGAACCATGCTTTTTATACATTTAATTTGAAGGTATCCGTTCAGAGACTGTACATCTTTTACTTGGACACAGATAACTGATCGATTTTATGTGAAGCATGCTAGCTTTTTGTGCCCATGGAGTACAGAGCTTTTCAAACTAAGATATATTAGTAACTAGCACAGGAGGGTGACAGAAAGGACAACAAAGGAAGTTAATAAATTGATAATGAAGTGGGATTATAGAGGATTGAGCATGGATATTAGAACCATTTCAAACATACTTTTTAATCACTACCACTCTGCTCTGATTCTGTCTAGTGGCACCACCCTGAAATGTATTGTTGGGTATTTGGTAAAAGAGCACTTGACTTGTCGCTTATTGGCGAGCATGTCCACATCCTTGACAGGGGTCAAGAGGTTAAGTGAGTGACAGGCAAGATTCTTCTGTTTGCCATGCAGTTGGCCTCTCTAGAAGAGCCTTTACTTATTTAAGTTGACAAAAATATTTGGAAAACTTGCAGTACGGTGTCTGATCTACAAACAAAGCTTTTATTGCCTGGGCTTTGTGTTCCATCGCTGCATCCTAAGCATACAAAATCAAGAAATCAGTGACCAATTTAACACTAAAGTGAATATGAAAAGGTACTGTATTGTACTTCTAACTAACAAATAAAACTGTGTAAGCGAATCAAACTAATGCAAAGTACAGAGGAAGAGATGCTAACAAAAATGAAATGGACTCTTAATCTCAAAACATTTTCAGGAAGAAATCCCAACCCAATTCTTCCTGTTACATTGACCAGAGAGTTCTTGAAAGAAGTATGAGCTATACGTACTTACAGCACATAACTGTTGTCCACTTCCCGAAGCTTCAGTTTTTGCTTTCCCCAAAATTCCATGCTCAACAACTAGACAGAAGGCTACGCTGAATTAAATTTTATTGTTCTGGTGTTCTCCATCCATTTGCAATGCACATAATCAGGAATTCAGCTATGTCCCAAGAAACCTGTTTAACCTAATGAGAGCAAATGGCAATGGGTGTTCCTTACCCGAGACAGCAGAGCCAATGTTTCTGCTTAATTGGGACATATTTGGCTGGTTCCAGTGCTTCAAGTGGTTTTTAAACAGGTGTTTAATGGGTGTGGGATTCTGAACTCTGCCCTTTTGATACAGCAGTTGCCAAATAAAGATTAACAGAAATAAAAAGATCTAATACAGAATAATAATTTTTGTCTTTGTATATTTATTCAGCATAATTTTTACTTCAAGTCGCAGGCGGGTGGGGAGGTGTTTCTTCTCATAATTGAGAAAGTCCATTAAATAGAACAACAGGATGTCTAGCAGGGTGTCCTAATTAAAATTACCCTGTAATTTGAACAAAACATTCATTTGTATGTAGCTAAGGTTGACCTAAACCCCATCTAAATCAGGAAAAAATTATTGTACAATTTTTTTTCTGCTGAAAATGAAACTTAGCATTCTGCCAGCAAACAGCATGGTTCTGTTATTGTACAGTATTCAGGAGTACGGATTTTCTCTTCAGTGTTCAAAAAATAATGTTTTGAGTAAATTGAAAAGATATTTCTCTCCTACCTCCACCCTTTGATAGTACTCATTCATGGTTGTGTTCTGTGGTACTTGAAAGCAGAGAATTTTGTTCTGTGCATACTGTAAGCCCGTCTGAAGCCTTTGGTCATGGCCAGAGTGCTGGTGAACTAATAAGCAACTGAGATAGCAGCTGCTTAGCAGGACTGATTGGCTCGGGCTTGACTTTGCTATCTGCGACTCCACAGTTTCTGACTGGCTTGGAGTGCAAGCCGGGTAATTTTGTTATCTCGGGGAGTGTGGGCCTGCATACATAATCTGGGCTGTCTACAAATCTGAGGAGATCATACGCTCTATGTAAAAATGACCTAGTCCTGCTCTAGCTGTCATGCTTTAAAATGCTGCTGAGGCAAATTGTATTTAATATAATTTATCAAATCAAAGTGAATGTTTGAAAGCACTAACTTCAGAAATATTGTTTATATTTAAAAAGAAATTTGGGGCATCTTTTACTTGACAGAGCTGCACAAACTGCAGTTTGTGGGTGTTGATTCCAGGACACAAGGTGGTGGAGGTTTATTTATTTATGCCCACTTTCTGGGCAGGTTGGGAACGGGGAGGATTTTCAAAAATTCTTGAAACTGGTCTGAATATGCTACTGATGGATTCAACTTGAACTTCTTCTCCATGATTTGAGTGGAAAGAGAATCACACCCTTGTTCCTTTGGATAATCCCACCCATATGTACAAAAAGTGGAACTTGATAAGTGCCAAAACTTAATTAGGTGCAATAGGAGTTTCCTTCCACTGAATTATTCTTCTGCTTAAACCAGCTTTTACATTTTCGTCTATCAGCTTCAGTAGAGTATTTAACAACAAAGGAAAGGAAAGGGAAAAATCTGATGAACAATTTGCTTAACCTACTTTAAGCTCCAAGAAGAATTGTTTAAAAGAAGATAAAATTTGAGGCTGGTGTTGTGGTAATACACTTTTAAACTGATCAAAAGCACTTGAATAGAAAGCATTCAAAGATTGGCATAATTAAAAACTTTAGATTCCTGTCACTGGTTTAAACATAGTCATGTCTTTGTGGGTACCTGTTGTAATGTGGAAAGAATAAAATTAATTCAATCAAACAGGTATTGGCCAAGGTATTTGATATGTGTGTGTGTGTGTGTATATATCTGTGTTGTCATGTGGATATTTAAGTATGCATGCTTTCCAATGGGCAGTTATTTTACAGAGAAAGATATTCAGTGACAGCACAGGAAGAATATGTGTACCACAAATGGGTTGTACTGGTAGCTGTATCTTAAAAGGCAGTTGAAGGAAAGTGGGAATCTCCTGTTGGGGAAACCTCTTGTCAAGGGTTTGCATAACTGGAACATGTGTAAGTTTCTGTAACAACATGTACAGCTGCCCGTAGTTGACAGAATAACTGTAGCCATCTTGAGAGTGTGTAGAAGACTGGAATGAAAAATAATAGTTGTGTGGAAGCCATTGCTTCAGACTCAGGTATGCTGGAAAGCATTGTTTTGTTATCGCTGGACAAAAATGTCACCAATTCTTATGCCTGGTCCGCTGTCCTGCCCTTGAGGCCTGGTTGTAACTTGGCAATACAAATTCTAGCTGCAGTACTGAAAAGGTGGGTATTGGTTGTTGAGCTGATGAAAACAGATGAAGATCAGGTGTCTGCACTGGTTCTTCTTCTCAGTTGCTGTAATTTCCAAAGATGATGAATCACCTGTGGATGCTAACTGGTTAGTGAAGCTCTTTCTTAGTGACTCCTCCTCCTGAAGATATTGTACATGGTGGTGCCAGGCGATTCCTTACCACCAAAGGATCTCTCTTGTAGGATGTAAAATGTTCCAATTCCCTAGAGCAGGGAAGCAAAAGGAAGGGAATTTCAGTGTCTTCTGTATTCAGCTGAAATCCAGATGCACAGCTGTCTGGACAGAGTGGCTTTAGAACTACTGAGGATTACAAAGTTAGTTTCTAGTCAGCACAGAATTGATGCTTCTGCTCTGGAAAGTAGCAAAAGAGATGTGTAGTATGGTAACTGTAGAGATGTGAAGGAAAATTCCTGCTCTTTATTTCCAGGTGTATTTTCTGAAGTCCTTGAAAGATTTTTCAGGAGTTTCACCATGTTCTGGTAGCAGTGGTTCTTAATCACACACTTTATCATTCGCCTTTGGCAAGAATGCTCAATCCTTTCCATTTGAATGTGGGATCTTGCCTTATTGCCTCAGGGAAGTGTTACTGTAATGCATGTCACTTGAGGCTAATTCATCCTGCCACTTGGAAAATGCCCCTGGTGCAGATCTTAGCCGTGCACCATTATCTCAAGCTATTTTTCATCAGAAGCAGACTGCATCTGTTCTGTATGATCTGTGCAGCCCGACAGTTTATTTTAGGTTAGCGTGTGAGGTGGGGTCTTTTTTACCTGTAAAGCTGTGATTGGTTTGGCTTCCAGCTGTGTGATAAGAGCCTTTCTCCTGTGTCATACCAAAGCAGCCCTAGACATCACAAGATGTAGGTCCACAGCAGCTTAAACTGATCAGTGTTGATGCTGCTTGGTTGCTGTTCCTCCACTTGAACAATTCTGCTCCCTCCCTAGCTCTAACCCCCAAGTTTCCTGCCTGGGTCTTGAGCTGCAACGAGGGTTTGATGTGGCTGAAAACACATGGGAAAGAAGCCTTCATTCAGCTGGAAGCTTCCTGAACCAGGCACTTACGCAGTCCTGGCTCAAGGATGGACTTGGGGATGTGTGGCAAGGAGAGGAAGGAGGTGAGGGAAGGGTGGGATTTTGACAGCTCCAATTAAAATCATATTACATCATAACACAGCCATGCTTGTAAGGTTTTTGGAAATGATAACCCAGTGGTTTCAGCAAGATACAGCTGTGAGCATAGCATATGATAATCAGAGGAACTGTGGCTTTGGAATTTCCTTCCTCCACTGTTTTCTAAGACATCATTTTGGTACGCATCAGAAACGCTGAAGATCACACACCTCAACCTTTCCACCCTTGAAAAGGGAAAATGATATGAAGGCTTGATTAATTTCTTTTATGAGGTTTGGTTGCTGTATGTCACTAGAAGCAGATCAGGCAGAGGGGAAAAAAAAAGAAAACATTTTTGTAAGCAGTAGGGAATTTTCCCCTTTGAAAAAGAGCCAGAACTTCATTAACATTTCAGCCAGCTTTAAATTAAAATTTGCATCTGAAAATAATCTATAATGTGTTTTGAGTGCCAGCGAGTCACATCAGGGCAGTATCAGCACAAGTTTCTTGTGCGTACAGCTTGTGATGTGGCTCCTGTACCGTCAGTCACAGTGTTGCTGTGCCGCTCATGCTGGTGTGAGAATGCCCATGGGATTAACACTCGGCCTTGTGCTGATCATATGAAGCCAGTGTGCCCCGGGCCACATGGTTGGCTGGGGCAAACTGAACGGAGCAGACAAATGCTGGGTTCTGAATTGTACACCTGCTTTGTGTGCAGCCTAACCTGGCCCAGTGCTTTTTACCAAGAATAGTCCTATTCCCTTCCATTGCAATAGGTATGTTTTTACCAGAAAAGGTTTCTCTTGTAACATTTCTGTAGGACAGGCCCTTAAAACATGCCACCAGCATGACTGGGTCATCTTTCACCCATCCCTATGCCACTGAATGGCGATACTTTAATTTTTCTGCCCCACTGAGCACAAGTCCTTGAGTTTGATGTAGGGAAGAGGAGAGTT
This sequence comes from Gymnorhina tibicen, assembly GCA_013399875.1. Classification (NCBI taxonomy): domain Eukaryota; kingdom Metazoa; phylum Chordata; class Aves; order Passeriformes; family Artamidae; genus Gymnorhina; species Gymnorhina tibicen. The sequence continues at coordinate 1,397,902 of VXAZ01000953.1, read as the reverse complement.
CAGAAATGAAGCTAGCAGCTCTGCTGTGCGGGCAGGACAAATGGGAAGACTGCTCTGTATCCCTAGGTTTCACACATATGAGAGGATGTAGGCATCTGCAGCATGCAGCCTGAAATGGTTTTTTTCCTGCAAGGTTTTTATGTCGAATCTACATGGATTAGGTTTGTAGCTGTCCCGAGCAATTGGTACCCCAACTGCAAAGCCTTTGGAGAAAAACACTTTGCTGATTGTAGCATGCTTTTGGTAGGGCATGTGTTGGAGTTCCTGGTAACTGTTTCTAAAGGGTTTACCTTCATGCAAGGTCTTAAAAGATAATTTTCTCCTCTTTTTTTTTCCTCTCTCCTCAGGGAACTAGAGGGCTTGACGCATCCTTTACATCCTGCATTTACTCTGACCACAGTCCCTCCCTGTTCTCACAAGCGGAGCTCAGCCCTGCTTCCCTTCCTGTTGATTCCCAGTCAGCTACATGGTAAGTTTTCATTATCTCTAGACTTGTTGCCACGAGGTAAAACTCTGGCAGACTCTCTCTAAAATCCATTAGCACTGGGCATTGAGGGCAGAGCACTTCATGCCCATCAGAGATCATTCAGTTGTATTCCAGGCTGTCTGCAAGGAAAGGAAGATAGTATTGAATTAGCATTGGAGCTGAACTTCAGCATAGATTGTTATAGGAATAAAATATGAAGTAAAATATGCGACAGAATTAAATCCATCAGTTCTAATAAAAGAAACAGAAGAAAGCAAAGAAATATTGGACCCTTAAATCCCATTAACCAGGCCAGAGAGAGAATGCGTTAAAAGGAAGCTGCACTGTATCTTTTTTCATTGTTTGATGAAATAATCTTTTTCACCCTTTAAGTAGTGTGTTTAAAACTCCTAGTATTTCTGAAACAAAGAGAATATACAGCCACCGAGCTAGCTGGTTTTTATACCTTCCTTTCTGAGTATTGTCCTTCAGTGCAATACAGAGCCATTTCTTTGTTCTCACAAGCTAGCAGTTAAATTGTATGTAAATGTATGCAAATTAGATGCTGTCTAATAAAGAGAGTCATTAGATGGAAGAAATATTTAGTTTAGGGGGAAAAAAAGAGAAGAAAGCAGGTGTATTTTGCAATAGAAAAATGTAAGATTGCAAAAGCCCCTCAAACTTTGGGTGAAGGCTTTTTATAAAGCCATTAAAATATTTTCTAAAAGGCTTGCCCTACTCTTGGTCCTGTTTTCTGTGTGTTTTTTAATGTATGTGCACTTCCGTGTTCTTAAAACTCACTGGCTTTGCTATACATACAGACATGTAAGTATTGTATTCATAAGTATTTTATTCCTTTAAATCATGCAGCTATGAATTTACACACGTACTAGGGTGTGTTTTCTGCTTATTGAGTAGATAGAGGTGAAATTCACATGATAATTTTATTTTCATAGATTGATTTATTCATCATATGCTCTGACTGGATACCTTTTCTCACTACATCATCTTCCTCCATTTTATCAACCCCCTCCTCAACAATTTTAAAGCTTTATTTTTTTTCCCATTTTATTTATTCACCAAATCTCAGTGCCAGATGCATTTCCATTCTTTCACTTGCATTTTCTGCCAAGTTATCCGTTTTGAGGTATGGACCTGATTTAAGCCTGAAGCAGCAGTGACCTTTCTAAACACGAAGTTGCAGCTTTACTGTCAGGTGTCATAACACTAAAATGCTCAGAATGTGAAGCTTTGTGTCATCCAAAGCTGGAGATTCCACACCTGTGGATGGAGCACTTGTATCCATCTAGGCTCTGAAAGATTTAGAATAGATGAACCTTATTTTCTTGCCACCTCTAAGGAGATGAAATTTGAGACTTTTCTCTCTCCAGCTTTTGACTTTCTACTCCAACTCTTTCAGCACTTCTGTTAGGGTGGACTAGTATACTAAGGTGACATTGCTCAATTATCTTGAAGTCTTTGTTGTATTTTGTTTCTAATGGTCAGTTATCATGGTTTCAGGCAGAGACAATAGCTGTATGTCAACTTGCCTATTTTTTCTGTTGCCGTTTTGCAAGTCTGGAAGTCTAAAGACATATATGTATATGTGTATAAAATATATGTATATAAAAATAATGTTGTTTAAATATTTACATATAAAGCCAAGGGATTGGCTTTCTTCCCAGAATTACTGGAACTACCTTCCCCAGGAACATTTGGCCTTGAGAAATCTCTACAGCAACACTTTTTTACTAAACTAAACAACTTGTGAAGTGAATAACTAGCTCTGCACCCTTTGTTGTTCATATGGGTTCTTTAGCTTGGGGTGTGGAGAGACCTCTGTGCATGGGTAGTTAATTTCCAGCTAATTACGATAAGATTATCTTTTATTGCCATTTCCACCCCTCAGTTTCTCATTGGCTGATTTTATGAGAGAGAGCTTATGAGGGAAGCTTGGACAGAGTTGGGAGCATTTTTGCCACAGTTCTATGATAGGTCCATGCAGTGTGCTGCATCTGAGCAGTGCGTGCAGTCTGGGCACTGCATTTCTTTCTGGACAGCTAAAGAGCAGTCAGACTGATCACTCAGAACAAGCTGACCCCCCAGCTGCCCAGTGTCCCAGCCACCCTGGCTGAGCAGTCAGCAGGGAAGCCATAACCTCTCTGCTGCCCAGTGGGAAATGTAGGCAGGCTGATTGTAAGGACATGGTGGAGGTTTGGCAGTGAATATTTCAGGTACTCTTGAAGGCATAATAGAATATATAAGGTGAAGATTGTGAGGAGTGCAAAGAAAATCTGAGCTGTAATACAAAGATGCCGGAGAGGGGTGAGGTTAAAGTGAGGAGTAACATGGGGTATACTGGTGACTAGGAGGGAAGAGGCCATGTTAGCAAGCAGAAAATGTTGGTGGTTTACTGACTCACTTGGGGCACCACTCTTCTAGGCTTTCTGGCATTGAATGTCCAGGAGAACGGAGTCATTAGTGATGCAGGCATTTAACAGGGATGTTTACACAGAGTTTGCAATCTAGCTAGGTGTGGTTATGCACATTCTTCAGATTTTGGGAGGTGGTGGTTAATCCTGAAACCCTAATTGGGAGATTTACACTGGACATGGGACAGGCTAGCCAACAAAGTAACTTCTGTCTCTCACATTCTTGATCAGGTTGCAAAGAATACATACAGATGAGTGATAACTCAAATGGGGGAAGAGTGATGGAGGCTCAGGGGCAGGGATCTGATTAATTCCGTATTCTGTCCTGTGCTTCCTGTGGTCTGGAGTAATTTTTCAGGGCAGGAGAGAATTCAATGCCTACCTGTTTTTGAGGATATGCATCTTACTACCTTATCCATCTCAACAATAACAATAATACAGCTTTCCTACTCTTGAAGTACATTGCAAGCATATATATGCACTAAAAGATGTGAGACTTCTGTATCCTGTGATGATGAATCCAAAAGCAGTACTGTCCACAGACAGGGTAACCAGACCCCTGGTCCATCAGATCAGGCATCCATCCTGTTAATGTCTTCAGCTTCAGCAGTGGGAGGCACAAGAAATCCTAAGTTGTAATAGTGGAACAACTAATTTTTTTCACTAGTGATCTTGCTAGTAAATGAAAATTTTTAAACCCATACCTCTCAGGAGCTTATGCATTTTTAAAGAAATAGTTATAAGAAATAAAATATGCCATGCTAAACTAATCCTAGAGCTAACGAACAGGCACTGGTACTAGCAGCTTTTGCTATTACCTACTGCTTATTATTGTTATTATTATTATTTCTTTTTAATTATGCAAAGTGCTAATCAGTTTGATTATGCACAGTGCTAATCAGGTTAATTATGCAAAGTGCTAATCAGTTATTCTCTAAGCACACGAGGAGAGCAGAGGTGCTGGCAGTGAATGGTGGTTCTAGATGGGGGTAGTCACGGCAGTCATTCCTTATTAAAAGAGGAGTAGGTGAGATGATAGGGGTTTTTGCTTCCATTAAAAAGTAAATAAAAAAAAAAAAGCAAGCCGTGAGAGGGATAGTTCTGGTGGGGTAATTCTTCTTTCACAGCAAGGCAGACTTTTTTTCCAAGTCAGCTCATGCTGTTGGCTAATTTCTGTAGGAGTTTGAGTGCACTGATTTGGGCAAATGTATTGCGGGGGAGTCTTTTAATGGGAAGGGTACAAGGTGTGCCCACTTAATAGGTCAGGGTGCGTAACTAGAAAAATCACAAATTAAGGGAGTTTGGTCAATCTCACAGAGCCACCTTTCAAGCACTGCTAAGTGGGATACCGATAGTATAACGTGGATGGCAGCTGCTCTTGTGTTGTTATGGCTGAAGGTCCCGTATGCGCATACAAAATGCATTTCTTTCAGTGTAATGCCTTTAAAAGCTGTAGGAATGTAGGGTGCCTTATCAGTGGAACGTAGGGTAGGCTGTGTTTCTTCTTTCCCTTTAGCACTAAATTATAAACTAGAAGTTGGTATTCCTGTGAAACAAGATCTGTTTTCAGTAAGCTATGTTCTCCTGACAATTACTGAAGATTGAGCGTCTCTCTCTTACTATGCTCAGTGTCTAATATCTAACCAGTATTCCTTATTTGATTATATTTCAGTATTGATGTGGGATACATAAACATTACCTTTTTTCAGTTAGTAATGGAGATGATGTTCCCAGAGCAGAAAGCTACTTGCTCATAAAAGTCCTGGGTAAAAGATCTTAAGAGATTTTTGAAGTCATTAAAACAAAAGACTGCTTCATATAAGGCCATCAGTACTGGAACGTTACTACACCAGCAATGCAAGAGAAATTTTCCTTGAAAAATTGAACATTGAAGGTACTAACTTATAGGGAGTCATGACAAATTTTCAAGTATATTTAAGGGAGGAAGTAAAGCAAAGCATCGCTAATGTATGGCTTAAACCAGAGCCTGAAAATTAATATTGCCTTCTTGGCTTTGTTACTACTCCACAAGACACTGATCCTTAAAACAAATTTACTACCAAATATGTAGTTGCAGATGTTTATCTATTCTTACAAATTCATTCTAGTGTTAGAAATCTAGACAAACCAATGGTCCAGCATCAAATCTGGTGCCTTAGATCTGGAGGAGGGGAGTATGTGATGGAAATAAACTTAAGTGAGAGAGGGAGACACCAGACACCAGTGTCCTGAGACTGAATGCTTTCCTGTCTGAGCATCCACATCTTTTCAAGTGGGAGTCAAATCCTGAGGAAAGAAAACTCAAACGTTTTCATTTTCCTATGGGTATTTCCCCATAGTATCTAAAAGCTTCTGCAGACTCAGAAGACCCTTGGAAGGCCAATAGCATAAAGCCCACACTGTAGTATTTGCGTCTTAGAAATATAAATCTACCTGAAACATAATCATAACTTCTGTTGAATTTCACTGTCTCAGATGGCTGGCCTGATGAACTGGGGAGATAGAAGGGCAAATCTCACATTCTGCTCCTAATCCTACTGCTTTCTTTGTAACCCTGCTAAATTGCATTACCTTGCTTGCTTTAGTTTATCTTGATGGCAAAGTATGGTTAATGACACAGACCTAATGCAGTGGAGGTGGTTTGTGCGGCAAGTGTATTGTTTGCAAAGTACTTTGATATCTCTGAACTAAAGGGGTTATAGAAGTCTTGTGTAGTATGGGGAGTTGTATTATTAAGAAGCATCACCAAATCTTGTGATGTTGTGTAAATTAGTGCAAGATGGCACCGAAATAGTTTGTGTATTCCTAAAGAGTGAAATAAGTGGATGGAGAAAGTTGCCTTGGCACGAAGCTAATGGGCTAGCAACAAATGAGAGAACCCCAATAAAGAAATCTGTGCCTCCAGTACTTGAAGAAGTGTGCCCTGAGTGAATGGGGAAGTAATTTGCTTGTATGGCCGAAAGTCATTGCTTCAAAATTCCTTTTGTGTTTTCTTGAGGACCTGGTGTTCTTGAGGACCTAGTTCAGGCTAACTGCTACTCAGCCCAGTAGGAGCTGAGTCTGCTCACTGGCATTCACACAGCTGGGAGCTGGTGGGGAATTTATAGGATTTTAAACGTTCTGCCTGAGCTTTTGAAGTTACTGACCTGCATTCAGGTTACAAATACACAGCAATTTTCTCTTGAGCTGCAAAGATTCTAAATGTTAAATCAGTAACTCAATCAGACTAGCAGCCCTTCTCTCTGTTCTCTTGTGCCCAGCTGCGATGACTGGAGTAAAGGAACAGGAAAACTATCTAAACATACTCATCTTACTGTGACACAAGTACTTGGAAGGAGCCCCACTGACATAAACTAACACAAAGTGACACATTGTTTAAAAAGTTGTTTCGAATGTCTTCTCCCATTGATCTTCTTCAAGGGAGATAAATAAACACTGTGTGTGGTGCAGCCAGACTGAGTATTTTTGCTCCTACAAATGTTTATACATTCTGTGGTGGTTGTTTGTATTGCTGTTTGTTGGCTGTAAATTCCAGACCTGTATGTTTGTAATGTATATGTTTACAGGAGCAGTGCAGTTTGGGGAGTACAGTCAGGGTAGTGCCTCTTACGAACACCACCAGGTGAACAGTGGGTGGCTTGTTTTTCTCCTCCTTCCAAAGCAGTGAATTTGTCTTTGTGCTCCCAGTGAAAGAGAGGGCTGTGGTGGCAGGAACTTTGGTAAAGCAGGACCTTCAGGTCCACAAGGAAAGCCATATAGGATTTGTCTGGTAGGATCAAGTTATTTTAGCTTTTCATCTAATTAACAAGTAACTCTATTGTGCTGTCAGTGGTGATGAGGATGATGTGTGTTTTCTCTCAGGAGGAAGTGACTGAAGTTGTTACAGATGACAAAATTCCTGTTGGCTGAGACCCCTCCTGCCCCTCTGTTCCTGTTTCACAGTTCTCTCCCATGTCTATGGAAAAAATCTTCACTTTTTCACTTATTGTTATTATCAGCATCTTAATCCCCAGGGCGGTGGGGTTGTGTAGAAGATTTGGGGAATGATGCAGGCACTTTTGTCCACTAAACTGAATGAGCATAGCTGGCTGAACACAATGCATGCACAGGAAGAGTTCAGCTTAATCAGACACCATTTCTCCTATTAGGTGGAATTTTCCTTGAACCCATGCTTCTGTTGTGTTTGTGTAAGTTAAAATTACATGTTTCTGATGTTCCAAATTAACTAGCACTTTCCTTTCTGCTCTCTCATGCACCTTATCTACATTTATTAGACACAGGTTTCGCTGCCTTGCAGTTACCATCACAGAAACCGCTCTCATTTGAGTATAAGCTTTATTGACATGTAATAATTTTTAATTAGTTTTAGCAGCTTTAAACATAAGTTTTGGGAGAGGTGCTTCTGCCTCAGGTGGGCTGTTTACAAATCTGGTACCAGAGGAAAACATTTGGTTTTGCTCATGCTAATATATTCTGATAACATCTAAGAGTTCTTGTGTCTTTGTAGTTTGGAATGAAATCAACTGAATGACCTTTGTGACAGGGACATATTTTCTTTTATTCTACTCTGTGCTTGTGCATCTCACCACCCTGACAATAGCTGTTCCATGAAAATAAGAAGGACCTACTACAATTATCAGCTTCTTAATGAACTCAAGAGACAGAGGTCTGTCTGGTGGTCCTGCAGGTTGTCATACTGTTGATGGCCACAAAGGACTGATATGTTGGTATGCAGCAGATTCTCTTTTTCACTTGGCTGTTTGGAAATTCAGGGAAATAAATGCATGAAAGAAAAAGAAAGTGAAATAATATTTCATTTACCTGAAGTTAAACTTGTAAACACTAGAATTGAAGTTGACAGAGCAACTTTAATTCAACTTCCCTGTGCTTTTCCAGTTTTTATGTGATCACATGCTGGTTTTGGTGGGAACCAGTCTTCTCATAGTACCCCTGATGGACCTGGTCTGTGGTGGAATAGAGGTTCTTTAGTAAGAGGCTGTTTTCTTCAGGACCACTTGTCTCACTTACTGCAAACACTGGAAATTGTTTAGTATGCAATTGTTCTGTTTAGAGGCAGAACATAGCAGAAAACAAAAGGGTGCTTTTATTCTCAGGATTACGGTGAGAGCATGCATGTGCTTAAAGCAAAAAATGCGCTTGAATTGAGTTGCTTGTAAAATCCGACATCTTTAGGTGGATTGCAAAGCAAGCTAGTATTTCTGCTTTGTCTTACCAATTCACTTACTCATTTTAACTCTTCACTCTTTCTACCTTTTAAAACATTCTGTTTGATTTCCTTTAAAGAAAAAAGTAAAGTCAATACCAGTAGTAATAGCCTAGCCTGGTCTTGCATCACTTTGCTGTATGTGAAAGACTTTTTCTTTCCTTTTTGGTTTGGTTTTTTTTTCTCTTTACTCTCCCTATGAAATTGCAATTTCCAGGATTTTGACTTCCAGTCCGTAGGAAATGCACTATTTTCTACATTTATTCACTGACAAAAGTGCACACAACTCTTCCTGACACTTTGACAGTTTAGTGGGAGATGCTGCTCTAAGTAGAATGTGTCTGTCTGTAGCCAGGTCCGTTTTCTAAGCACTGGGAATTCAGCTGTTTTCTTGTGAATTCTTTTTTTCATATTTTATTACTATAGAGAGAATACAAAGAGTGCTTGTTTCTTTCTTTCTTTCTTTCTTTTTTTTTCCCTCCAGTTGACACAATCAGTATTATTTGAAGAAAAAAAATTACACAGAGAATGGGAAATAGGGTGGGAAAATGTAATAGGAACTGCAAATCTTTTCTGTCTTGTCTGAGTAAATGAGAGCTGATGAGAGATGCAGCACAATGAGGTCTAGGGAATGCTTGCTGAACTGGTATATAAAGATTGTTTCATTTTGCTTCATTTCATTTCACTGTATTGAATTTGAAAGGGAAATTTGCAGCGGACATGAAAGTTTGCTGTGGAAACACCTTGGGTTGCAGTACCCTTGACGTGAACCTGGGCAAACATGAAAAGGAACGTTAAATAAAGTAGTGTATGAATTGTGTAGGTGTGCTTCAGAAGCTACTTTTTGAAGAGTGCCCTTTCACAAAGAGTGGCCCTGCCTCTCAGGTTATTCTGCTACTTCTGTTTTTAATCTCTTAAGGTGTCATTCTGGGTTGTCATTTGGTTTTTTGTAATTTGGTAGTGCGGGGAGAGTGAGTCAAAACCATACTGACTTGCAAGACTATGTGGTAACGTAATTTTTGAATGCCAATTTTCGAGAAGTCTGGAAGGAGATTATTTCTTCCCCCATTTATGCCCACCCCAAAGGTTCTTCTCCCCTTTTCGAATGAGTATAACTCAGGGGAACTTGGTTCTAGGTGGGACACTACCACAGCAATGTACTCCTCAGTAGAAAATTTTAATTTTACCTTGTATGTTACAAGCTGCAGTGCTTCTGTCCAACTGGAGTGACTGCACATTGTTTGCTGGAAGGTGGAGCTGTAGTTAAAATCAGGTGTGGGTCAGTTTAATTTGGAAATTTTTTTTCTTGTGCTACCTTAGGCATTGTTAATTCTTAAAAAATGGGAACACGGGATTTTTTTTTTTTTGCTTAAGTCACGGTCAGTTGCAAAGGTCTGGAGTAACACATCACGAACAGCAAACATTGCTGCATAAAAGCTCTGACAGTGCATACTGTAAGATTTGACACTCCCACTGGAGCCATTACCCTTGGGAGAGATCTTTGATGATGAAACATAGAAAAATTAAACTTTTTTTCTAATCTAAATATGCAAACTGTAACGTTCAGAAGTAAGATTCGACACCCTGGTCTTCAGAGTCCAGCTGGTGTGTTCTCATAGCAGGTTTGTGTCATGAGCAGATTTAAGACTCTTCTCCTGGAAAAGTTTTTTAGCTTCTGGAAACTTCTAGATTTCTATGAGGTAGGTATGCTTGGCAAGCCTTTGCCTGGAAAGCATTATGCTTTGTACACACCTTCTCTAATCACAGTCCCAGAGAGTGAAGAGGTGGGAGTAGGACCGGTGGCCACTGGAAGAGAAATGAAGGGGAGTGATTTTACTTCTCTCCGAGCAAAGGGGTGCTTTAATGGCATTGCGTAATACAGCTCTTCTGCTACTCTGAGGGTTAGGGAACGATTGGGTAGGTTATTTAATTCCTCCCCCCTCCACCCCTGCCATTACCACTACCTCTAAATGGAGACCTGCAAGTGCAAGGGTACCCACAGGGATGTCAGTGTCTCTGGATGTGATTCATTCCAAGGAGCATCGTTTAGCTCAGTATCTAAAATCTGGGTGTTGCTAAGTGCCATGGATTCATGCTCCTAGTTCAAGCACAATCCATTTTTCTTCATGGCTGTGGTTTTGGAAGTGGAAGGGTTCCTCACTGGTTTTTTTTCCAGATAAACTTCATAGGCTCAAACAGGGAAATCTCAGATAACAGAAGAGAAGTGACAAAACCAAAATTCTTCTCGACCTAGGAGTGGATAGATCATGGAAAAGGGAGACAGTGTTGTCATTGTGATGAGTAGATGTAATGGCTATGGAGCATTAAGAAAAGATCTAAGAATTTAAAAACTGATTGAAATGCAGAACATGTTGGGATATTTTGGGGGTGGGGTAAGGCAACCACTCTTTTCTGCAAATTTTTCTAGTCCGAGTCTTTATACTGTGCAGTCTGACTAGCTATGCTATTTCATATACAATAGTAATTCAAGGAATATTCTTTTTAGCAGAATAAACAATTTTTTCTGCTTGACATGTGAAATGTTTGTGCTAGTAAATTCCACAGACAGCCTCTTCCCCCCCGCCCAGTATTGTTTTGTCTGATTATACAATCTTGAAAGTTTAGAATTGACTGGTTTACTGTAAGAAGCATTAAGTAAATGCAATCTCCCTATTTTTAATAACAGAAGCTCAAATTTCATGTGAGATCACACCAGTACTCCAGTGTAATTAAGTTTATGGTTTTCTTATGCACTTCAAATGCCTGTGATGTGCAGTTAATAGTATTTTTCAGACAAGTATTAGGACACCTCAGCAGTGATGCCAGTGTGGGCTGGTGTCTATCAGCAATGCAGACACCACAAAACAAAGGAAATTGCAAGACCCTGTCATAATTTGTCTAAAAATATGCATGACAGCAGAGCTCTTTTTTTACCTGAGTTTAGAGAGTGATAAGGCTTTGAATTAGAGTGAAGCTTCATAAATGAATCAGGCATGAAACAAGATTTTCAAGCTTGGCTTTAAGTCCAGTGTGTATTGAGAGTGAAATATGGCTGGATATCAAATCTTCTGCATCTTGGATTTTGTGTAATGGCTGTACCTCATGTATGTTTTCTGCTACACAGATTTTGACCCTAAGCTGGTATAAGACTGCATAGGAAGGTCTGGAGAAAAGCTTTGGATGAACTTTTCATCTGTGTACATATACAGATTTGTTTGTTCGTTTGTTTGTTTAAAGGAATGATGATTTTTCAATAAAAGAGCATTCTTTTTCTATTTCTAAGAAAAGAAAAAAATACTAAAGATGCCTAAGAATTCCAGAGAAGTGGGTTGGAATAAGTAAAACAAAATATTTCATTTAATTTAAACTGGTGGAGATCTTTTGTTTATTTCAAAGAAGTTTTGATTTTCAAATATTTTGAAGATGAAGGCCAAAATTTTCATTTCATGAGGAAGAAGAATGTTTCTGACTTGGCTCCATCTGACATGCTTGTTGAACACTGAAACTTAAAATTGTGCTTACTTAGGTTTGGATGTAGAGCTGGATCTGCATATACAGTGTGTGTGACGGCTCTGTAAATTAGGATAAGACCTGATTATTCCAATATCTTGGACTACTGGGCCTGAGTCTGCAGCATCAAGATTTTGTGATTCTTGAGATTCAGCTTGGTTGTGTATAGGAGTGTTGGAAATGAGCCCTTGGTTCCTTTCTGAAATGATTCCCTCTGATACAACAGGACTGTCAGGCTTGCTGACAGTAATGGCAAAGTTCTCACGTGTCGATAAAGCCTCTCCTCCCCTGGAAAGCTGAAGCACAGCTTGCTTTATGTAAGTATTTAGGGACACAGCAAAGACCAATAGGTGATATGTGGGCCATCTTCTCAGTCACCTTTACAGCTCATCAGCTAACTCCTGTGCAGTGCCGTGTTGTGCGGACAGCAGATCTGGGAAGTCTCTGGCAGGTAGCCATGGAATAGCCTTTCCCTTACTTTATTAAAACAGCACATGCAAATGCTAACCAACTGTTTGTTTTGTTCATGCAAATTTTTGCCCATGCAAATTTAGACTGCTGGTTTCCTTCACTACACATAAAGAGGGTGGAATGTCCTTTTGAGTGGGAAATAATAGCAAGGATAGTTTAGTAGCACCACTTTTTATTCTGTTTCCTCCTTAATCAAATGAGAACCACGCAGAACTTCAGTGTGACTGGTGCAGCAGCGAGGACTACGGGGCTCGGTCCCACAGGTATTAACTCGTGTCGATCCTATGGGGAGCTTTCTTTGTCTGATATCTGCCTTTTAGGGGGACTGCTGGGGGCGGGAAGCAGCACAGTTGGGACAGGCAACGGGAGTACCTGCTGTGCCTTCAACTGCCCATTGCTGGCTGGGAAATGCTAATTGACATTTGAGAGAACATACTTTATATGAGAAAGTGATGAGTGAATGGAAATTAAAACAAAAGGGTTGAAAATAGAGCTGTAATCAATCTAGCCCTGTATCTCAATAAGCCAGGGGCAGTATTTCAGAGTGAATTTGGGGAAGATATGGCAGCAAGTGCCACAATAGCAGGGGGTCTTCCCCCCACTCCCTCCTCCCCTTCCATTAAATCTACATTTGGAAGGTGGATGGTGCTGACTCATAAATTAAATTGGGGTAATACATACAGTGTATATATATTTCTGTCACTTTGTCTCAAATTAAACACGAACCTTCTCCCCTGACAAGATGATAGAAAAGTTAATTGCTCGCCCTGGCTTTAAATTGGAATTTGAATTTGCAAAATGCTAAAGGTTTATGAGATCTAAATCATGAGGAGCTTAAATTACATTCCTGTGATAAAATATTAATAAATCAATTAAAACATAAGCCGAGTATAATATTACTTTTTTTGTAGGAACCTTGAACACAATAATTCATTAGAGTGTGCAGTAACAATTATTGTATCTTTTTTAATTTTCTTTTTTATTAGTTTCTCTTTTTTTAAACTGGGGAAAAGGCAACATCAGATGGGAAAACACCACACAATGGTGGAATATTATCCTGGTACCAAATCTAGTCATCTCCTAGTAACGATGCACATACATGCAAAAGCATCTGAACACCCTGAGCTCCACACATTGCACCATGGCTCCAGTATAACAAGATTCACTCACTGAAAGCTGGGGGCTGTTTTTCCCCTTTTCACCATGGGAAAGAACAGCAGTAGCATGGGAAGAAGGGAAGAAACCTTACTGCTCCTGGGTTTTTTAAATTTATTTTCCAACCTCCTTCCATGCCATTTTATCCCTTTCTTATTTTCCTTCTCCTTTCTCTTTACTGGTGTAAGATTGATGTGATTTCAGTGTCAAAACTATGAAAAATTCTCAGATCTTTCTGTAAAACTGGCCGGACTCTTGTGTTGGGGAAACCCAGGTTAGAACTGGATTTCGTTGCTAGATTTTTAGTTATGTTTTGAACAACTCTCACAGCTCTAATCTTTACATAACCCATTTCTGTGTACTATATAAAGAGCACTTCAGGCACAGTATGAAACTTAGTTATTATTTGAGGAAGGAGGTGTTATGCTAGCTCAGCATGCATTTCTTATATGCAAACATTAATACGCAGGGAATGCAATTATAACATATACCTGCACGCCTCTAGTGCCTGTGAAGGTGCAGATTCCTTTGTTAAGTGCTTTTTACCTTCTGTGAAATGACTGGACTGCATGTCTGATACAGCTATGCTTAGTAAAGGGTCTAATTGCTATTATTACATTATTTGTGTTTGAATTCTTGAAAGGTTATTTAGTACGAGTTATGTGTTAGTGCCAAATTGGCAGCTCTGGGGACTGAGGTCTGACGTACACATCCATAGGGTGGGTCCTGTGGCTGAGAGTGCTCTGCCCACCCTTCCCTGCACCTCGGAGTCATGCACAGCCATCGCTCCTGCCGGCCTTGGGGGGTCTACTTCAGACTCTCCTGGTTTTGCAGTTTGCAGGTGAGACCGTGGCTTGTGCAGGTCGTGTGTGCTGCAGCCAAGGGTTTTTGGCTAAACTGGGGCATCTAAATAGAAGCCCCAGCCTGGTCTCCCTCTCCGGGGACGAGGGGCCTGTGCAGGAGGCGGCAGGGAAGGGGTGCGCAGCTGCTGCTCCCGCCGCTCCTGCGAGCAGCCTGCAGCCATCTCCCTCCAGCAGCACGGGGCAGCTGCCTTGGCCAGCTGAAAGCAGCCAGGGCCAGAGTCAGCTGGGGAAAGCAGCGATGAGAGATCCAGGAGCAGGTGGTGGCTTGTGCTTCTAACCACCTGTCTGAGTAACGCTTTCCTGTGCTGCCCAGGAGCTATGGCAGGCTCCAGTTTTCCCTGGATATGGGATCCCTCATGATGCTCAGGGCCCTCCTCATGGTGAGACCATAACAAGTTCATTGAAGGATCCTGCTTTACCATGCTCCTGGCTGTCCTAACTTGAGAGTGACCTCAACTTAAAATTAAATCTTAGTTTCTGCAGGCTTTTACATTTGCTGCCCCTCTGCTGATGAGACCAGTCCCAGGGTCTGTTGTAGTAATGCAGAATAAAATCAAACTTTGTGTTTTTAAGCACACGTACCATGGCAGCACTGCTAAGCTCTTCATCAATATTAAAGAGCCAGTTGTTAGTTTTTACATGCATTGGTTTTCATTTTCCCCATTTCACGAAGGGGGATGTAAGAAAAGTCACTTTCCACCAGGTCTCAGTGTCACATAGCAAACCAGTGGTGGCGATTCAAGTGGCTACACGTCTCCCAGCAGCCCACCCTTGCACTGAACCTCACCAAAATTGGAGAACCGACTGTTTGTCGGGAAGTAGATAATCACTGAGCTTTTTTTGTGCAGACTGAGAAGCAGCTATCAGATGCAATTAGCTTCTTGTGGCTACCAAAATGAGGTAGCATTTAAACAAACAAGCTAAAACTGAAGGCTTCATATCACCAACATGGTCTGATCTTCCTTTGTTATGATTGCAATAGATTGTTGAGGGTTGACCCAGTATTATTTATTCATGCCACTTGATAATTGCATTTACTCAATAGATTCCATACTTCACCATTTCTGTTATAGAGTGTGACTGAATCTTTGTGCATTCCTATAAATAATTTTTTTAAATTGGATTAGTTGAAATTTACGTGTGTGCAGGGAGGTGTTCCAGATTTTTCTTGTGTACAGGGATGACTTCCAGCACAAGTGAAGAAAACTTTGAATGCCAAGTTATTTGTCAGTGTTGCCTTTCTGTGAATCATGGGAGTTACTCTGGTGAAGTCATAGAATCATGGAATGGTAAGGGGTTGGAATGGACCGTAAAGATTGTCTAGTCCCAGCCCCTCACCTGCCATGGGCAGGGACACCTCCCACTGGACCAGGTTGCTCAAGGCCTTGTCCAACCTGACTTTGAACACTGCCAGAGTTGGGGAATGCACAACTTCCCTGAGCAACCTGCTCCAGTCCTTTCTCTGTGGCACACTGTCCTTGCTGGGAGGTGAAGCAGACTATACGCACAAGAGCATTGTTGTCTCCTGCCCTGGAGGGAGACGAAGGTTTATTTTAGCCCTGGGTGACATCAGGTGCTTGAGGTGGTGAATTGAAGCTGAGTATGGGCTCACAAAGAGGGAGAGGAGGACATGGACTGGCCAGTGCCAGTACAGAGAGTACTCTACCGTTTTGAGGATCATCCTGTCAAAAACCTGACTTCCCTGTGCCACACGGGGACCGCCATCTCTTCTTTACTCTGCCCCAGGGAGGCAGCCTGAGGGCGGATGGACGGACAGATGCTGCTGTAAGTGCCTGTGGGGGGCACTGAGTTTCTCGCCGACGATGGTAAACATGATTTGGCTCCCGCGCTCTTGTAATCAGGCTTACTCTTGCTGAAACAGAGATTGCTCTATTGCAGTGCCAGGCCTGTAGCAGTACCAACTGTTAAATAATAAACAGGCCCTGGTTGTTGGCAGCAGCTCCCGGCCCCCCGCCCCCGCCAGCACGGAGTTCCCGTTCCGTGGGTTTACCTGCCCGCCCGTGCTCCGGAGCGCGGAGCAGCACCGTGCTCGGCGGAGGTGGAAGCGGTGCAGAGACATCGGTCTCTGTCTAATCTGCTTGGTTTATTATTCTCCAGGGACCCGGGGTGATATAGCAGGCATGCAGCGCTTCAGCAGCGCTAACAATGGCTGTGCTGTCGTTCTAGATAATACTACAGACCTTTGCCCGATGCGTGGGGTATTTTAGTCCTCTGCTCAACTGCCCATTCACTAAGGTCTTATTTTCTTTTCCTTTATTTTTTTTTCTTTTTTTTGGAGGGGTGGGGTAGGTGGTGAGAGGGACTAGTTTCCTGTGAATTAAAAAAAAAAGTAATGGGCTTAACTAGCTTGTTCTCCTGGTGGCAAAATGGTATTTATTGTTTTATTGCATTAATAAGTATCAACAAGCATTTTTTCCAGTAGTTTATTGTTAGCATGGACGCTGAAATGAAGAGCAATTTTTTAGTGAGTGAAGGGACTTCATTATGGAAGTCACTCCACCAGTGGGGAGAAAATACTGCAGCAAATAAGCCTCCACTCTTATCTCCATTTTGACCACTTTTGTAGTTTTGGTTTGATTTTCTTAGTACTGTGTTCACTATATGCATGTGGAAAACAGTATGTCCTGGTTTATGTAGAAGTGAAGCTCGAGCTTGGAGATCAGTTAGGAAAAATATTGTGATACTGTGAAGAAGAAGAGATTATACTGCGGAGTTAAAATGTAACTGCATGAATAGACTCAAGCGTACATATTAATTTCCCTTTCGTTCTCCAAACCTTGAGTGGAACACAAGCCAGAATTTTCACTTGGTGGGATAATGATTTTATTTTTTAAAACCCACATATGAAATGAATTGTAAGCAAAGATTTTTGTTCCATTCCGTGCTGCTACAGAGTTCTGTATTTAGAGTCAGCCAAACTTTGCACAGTATAGACCATTGTGGTCGTCCGTGAGGGAAATCCCTGAGCTGTGGGTTAGCCATGACATGAATGACACAAAAGATCTTTGTGTTTTTAACAAATATTGTGCTGTAAAAAGTGTGGTGTCTTCCAATGTTCTAGAGGGAATTCTGTCATAAAATTCCCTATCAAGTCTACTTGAAACTCCACCTTTTATCATAATTATGGCAGGTGCAAGTATAAGGAAGCAAATTTAATTAGTAATCAGACCTGTGAGTACTGCCCTGTCTCCAGCTTTTTATTTCCTCTATGTAGCTTTGCCATTACAGATCTGAGAACCCTGTAAAGCCCTTGCATAATTAATGTTTAGTTTTTAAACCAAGAAACCCCAGATGGTGAAGTCTGGGGCTCACTGATGCTGTTTCCTCTTAAAATAGATGGCATTAATGTGAGTATATCCATTTTCAGTAGGTGAGTCAAGTTAGGTACTCCAGAACAAGGTGGGATAAGTTGAGTTTGTCTAAATCCTTGGGCCAAATCTCATCACATGGGGTTTTCAGATCATCTAGATGATGTTAAGTGACATGAGCAGCCTTTGCTTCCCATGCCATTTGTTTTCCTAGCATACTTGAGCACTTCAGAAAATTCTTGTGTGTTTTTTTAATCATCCCTGAAGGCTTTGGCCTGAACAGGCATCTGGCATTTGACGCAGTCTGTGTTGAGATTGCAGTAATGACTTCTTGCCCTGTTTGTCATTTACTTGAGTAGATCTCTACAGACAGTCTTTTGATTTATTCTCAATGGGACCAAGTTGGAGTTCAGTGCTGCTGGATGTCTTCAAAATATGGGAGAAGTACAGACAATGAACTTGTTGGTTAATGCGTTCTTTCCGAAAGTTGCAGGATTGACGTAGTTTTATGCTTTTTTTAAAACTTTCTTTTTTTTATTTCGTAAGAATGTTGAAACGATGCCAACAGATAATTTTCAGGAGTCTCGAGCAGGGCAGCTACAGGTATGCAGGGAGAGGCAGTGCACTCAGGAGATTAATGAAGTGCCTTTGCAGCTGCTATTGTAGAAGCTGGAAACCTGTTTCATTAAGCAGAAAAATAAACTACAGAAACAGAAGACTCCCTCTCCTTCTTTCTAAAAGTGTTTCCTTTCTTAAAATGCACATTTTTAATCCAGTGGGAAGAGTCTTTTCTTACTGCTGACATACTCCTTAAATCATATTGTTTTCAGGCAGTAGGTAGAGTGTGTAGATGAGTGACATTTGCTTGTAACTGTAACTAAAACATAGTTTTAGTGACATCAAAAAAATGATTGCGTTTATAAGCTGAACCACTTACAGCAGGTAGAAGGAAAATTCAAAGCTAGAGTTAGGAATAGAAAACATCTCTTATCACTTTGAGTTCCTGCAGCTGTGCCATCTTGGGGTGTGATTTATTTAGAGCTGCTGGTCAGTACTTGGTCAAGAGAATCACCAGGAATAACTGGAGGGACCCTTGGGAGTGATTCAGTAGGTGGTGCTGTTCCCTTGAAGCCAGCTCTGATGCTGTGCCCAGCAAGATATTTAGGGGGTTGTTTATTTCTACAGCTCTAGCTTTCTGGTAGGACTTGAAAATTAGCTATTTGCTGCCATAAGAAATCTCATTAATGCTTCTTTTTTTTTTTTTTTTCCCCAGCTGTAGCAGTATTCTTAGACCATATGTGAACTTTCAGTAGCATGGGTGGTGGGAAATACAGTAGAGGATAAAACATAATGGTTTCAGAGTCATCTCATATATGCTTGAACCTGAAGCTTGAAGCAAATTTCAGGATCTGTGAATTCCAGGAGTCATAATTGGAAAAAAATCCTATGGCAACAAATGGGCACAGAGTGATAGGACATGGCTTTAAACTGAAAGAGGGCAGTTTTAGATTAGATATGAGGAACAAACTCTTCTGTAAGGGTGGTGAGACACTGGAACAGGTTGTCCAGAGAAGCTGTGGATGCCCCATCCCTGGAAGTGTTCAAGGCCAGGCTGGCTGGGGCTTGGAGCAACCTGGTCTAGTGGAAGGTGTCCCTGCCCATGGCAGGGGGATTGGAACTTCATGAACTTTAAAGGCCCTTCCGATTCAGTTCTGTGATGCTATGATTTTTTTACCTTACTGTGTGAATAGCAGACCTGACCTGGCTTCCAGCACAAGATGAAGTTGAATCCAGAAGCAGGCCTAGAGAGGACTCCAAACATTCCAGCTCTGGGAGTTGCTTGAATGTGAGCTCTCAGTGATGACCTTCCACTGAGCCATGCTCTGGTAAAATACAGTCACTCAACAAACAAAGCAACACATATTTTTCAGAGGATGTGAGCAGTTTCTTTCCAGGCTGTCTCCAGGATTCAGATTTCTTCTCAGGAATCTTCAGTAGCAGTGAAACCTTTCCGCTGTGCTGGACTCATCTTTTGTGGGAGGACTGCTTGTTATGGTCACTCAGAAGGAAGACTGTTCTTTTTGTCTCTGAAGGTCACATTAAACATAATATCCGAAATTTCTTTTTGTATGGTTTGAAGTCAGAAAGGTCATTCATGTTTTGAACCCAGTTTTGCACAGATTCTCTCCATCTTGAACCCATCAGGAGGTTAAAGCTCCTCCCTTCCATTGATAGTTTTGTTCCACTGGTCAATTCCCTTGTTGTTTAAAAATGTGGGATTTGTTTCTGCTTCGATTTGACTTTTCTTTCTTTCATTCTTGGCTTCACGTTCCAGACTTTCGTTCTTGTTATGCCTTTCTTCACCCAACTGAAGATCGCTTTAGAAAACAATGTAATAGAGAAAAGTAAAAATGCCTTCCCAAGCCTACCCACTACCTCCTGTTTATGCCTCCAGGGATTGCTTTGGCCATCTTTGCCACATTGCACTGTGTGTTCATGTTCAGTTGTTTATTTGCTGTAATGCTTTTAAGTATTGCTGTTTTTCAGGGTGCAGCACACCCCACCTGCACCCACATCCCATCCTGTAGACACAGCGTGCATTCCTCTACTAAAAAGTTTCATTTGAAAGAACAGAAGATTTGCAAAACCTGATTCTCTCCATCTGTTGGTATCCTGTTCTCCTGATACTTTATCAGTCTTTGCATCACCTGGAAATTTTTATCAGCAGTGATTTTAGGAGTCATTGATCAAAATGCTGAATAGTGTTGTTGTTATTACTAATTTTACCTCCATCTTCTTAAACCCACCTGTGTTTGAAGACCCTTAGGGTAATAGATTTCTGAGGGTCTTCCATTAGTTAGCGGTTCAACACATACTTTCATTGATGGAACTAGAAAGTTCTGCAGTAGTCCTAAGTCAAATGCTCATAAAACTGTAAGTGTATAAGCTCTTAGGCTTATAAATACATATAAGCCTAAGAGAATGAAATCAAGTTTGTTTGACAAACAACTATTTTCCATAAAACTTCATTGACTAGCAGTAATTACTTTGCTACCCTTCAGTTCTTTATTACTAAGTTTAGTCAGCATTCATCAGTGCAACTTTACTGGTGTCAGTAGAGTTGTACATTTTGCTCCCTTACAGTGTTTCTAATGAGTGTGTATTATTAAAGAAAGCAAAAATTAAAGCAAAAGTCAGTGCGAAGGATACCATAACGTATTTGAATAATATCTGGAGAAGCAGTCTGTAACCTCTCTGTGTGTCTGTGGATGGAATGCACTGGTAAGTCCCAGCAGTCCCCATAGGCAAAGTGGACAGTGGGGAAGGCCCTTAATTGGAATTTTAATCCATCAAAATGTTTGTGGGATTTCTTACAAAAATTAGAATTGGATCTGAAATGTTCTTTTATCTTGCATGCAGCATATGTATATGCTCTGTGGGCATCGACACAGTACTCCCACAGTCTTTTCTTGTTTGTACTCAAGCTCAGGGTAAAGCTTGGTTTTCCTGAGCTGGTCCCTTCTTTCATTTCCTAAACTTCAGACAGGGAATCTAGTGGGGAAATTCTCCGAACACCACGGAGTTGCAGGTACTGCTGAGATGACTGGGAAGCAGCTGTGTTGGTGTGGAGGCAGGAAGCTGACGACTCCTGGAAACAGATGGGTCTTCCTTTCAGATAGCTTGAGACGTGATTTTCTTTCCTATTAAGTCTTGAGATGCTTTGTACTTTAAACACCCTATTGTGTCTAGTAAGCCTGGAATACTTACCACTTACATTAGCCTCCAAATGAAAAACGTTGAAAGGCTATGCAAGCAAGATTCATGGACTACTGAATTTGACTGTCTACTGTATAGAAATTTGCAAGATGTGGATGAGAGTTATGTGTATAAAAATATTTGAATTTTGTATTTAAAAAAGTGGATTTTGTTTTGTTTTGAGGGTGTGGAGACTTGGCCAAAATTGGGCTGGCATGGATGGCAAAAAAAAAAAAAAAAGAAAAAAATAAGGGAAAAAGAATTAGAGTATACCAGAATGACCTACTTAAAAAAATTAAATTGGAAAAAAGAGTAACGGCTTGTAGCTATGGGATAATGGAATTTGGGACACTTCATCGTAATCTTGCTTTTAATTGACAACAGGCATGTTTGTGCTTTATTGTGGAAGGACTTTGTGATCAACATACCATTGCTGCATGAAACACTCCACTTTTTATGATGCTGGTCAGAGAAAACAGTCCAGGATTCCAATCTCCAGGTCCAGGATTTTCATTTAAATCCATTTGCATTGTATGCTGAGGGAAATTCACTCAGATTATTGAAAAACAAGCCCCACCCGGTCTCCTTCTCCCTCAGAAAATCCTCAGTTTCTTTCTGAACACTGAAACTTCTTCCTGCTCAAAGGATGACAAAGGATGGCTGGTGTTTCTGAAGAGCATTGTGTGGCAGGTTAATGTTACCCCTGTTAAAAATATTTGGTAGGGAATCCCTCTTTCTGTATGGCACAAGGAACTGTTGTTTCTGATCTGACTCTGGGCATTATTGTGATGGAAATATTTTAACTGCCATAATGTATGGATTGTAGAAGTTGAAATGGAATTTAAGTGATTGATTTATGTGTTCTAATGATAGATAAAATTCATGAGTCTCAAACCTACTCTTTTAGCACTAGACTTATTTTACTCAGTAGCCATATTCTGAAGCTTCATAAAAGCATTCTGTTTTCAAGCCTTTACAAGGAAGATCTTAGTGATAAAGCATTTGACATAGCATTTTTTAACTTACTGAGTGTTTTTTACCCAAAAATTTATTATCGTTTTCTCATTCTTCTTGATGAAAAAGGCATTTTATGTCTTAGTTTATCTATACATTCAGTCTGTAAGCCCTTCCCTTAAAAGTTCTCAGTAGGTTTGGTGAGATACTATATGCCTTGGGGAGCCTGAATGATTTATTAAAATCCCACCCTTCATCCCCTTCCAAATATGACAGTCAGAATTCAAAGTGAGAATAATTACAGCTGTGCAGTTACAGCAGTTCTGAAAGACAGGGTAATATGAAGACTCCAGAGGAAATGTTAACAATTCTAATAGTTTTTTGTAAAAGACAGAGAGACACTGTCAAACCAGAGGTTTAAACAAAGAATAGGTTAAAATAAAAAAATCTTTAAAAAGACTTAAAGGCCATCAAGGACTAGTTGAGCCATGGAACAGATGATAAGCAAGAAAAACTTGTCTAAAATACTGATATCTTGCTGGCAAAAAGAGACATGTCTGTTATTTGCCCCACTAGATAAGTCACAGGGGGACATAGGAATGAAATAAATCTCTTTCACTACCTCTCTCTGAAATACTAAATTAAGGTTAGTGGCTACATTTGACAAAGAAAAAGTGTTTCATCTGTGCTGCACACAGTGAACTATTAGTATGACTACAGCATTTAGACAAATTGAATGGCATGCTATTGTCCGTCATCTTTTTGTTCTCCTTTTTTTATCCTAATTTTGAATAATTCATAGGAAAAATGATCACTTTGTAATGCCACAAACTCACAGCAGGCAAAACTAATTTTACTTGATATGAAAACAGATTTTATTTATTTAAGAGTAATATTTAAAGAAAACAACAACTTTTTTGACACCAGCTGCTGGGAAATAAATAGAATATTTTATGACAGAAAAAAAAAAATCCAAATGCGTTAAAAGCTGTTCCTGAGAGATGGATTAAAAAGTAAAATATAGACGTTGGGCAGATAAATTTAAACTTGGTGGTCACTGATGTAATTCTGTTCCTTAGGGGGAGTGAAGGATAGTTTTCTGGAGAAAGGGAAACTTCAAAGGAGTACAGACTTGTGCTTAAGGACTTGTCTGAATAGCTGATCTGTGTGCTGGTGACTGGGGGCAACTTGGGTGACAACTCTTTAGGATCTTTTACATCCTCTAGACCAGATGGGGTTTTTTCCCTCATGTCTGTTGCGTGAGAAGCAAGCCTCCTTTTTTTTTTTTTTTTTGTCCAGTTTTTCCATATCTGACCTCAGCTCTTTAGCAGGAGGAAACTTTAAACTTACAGCTTTTTTGCTGCTGGGTTGTTTTTTTTTCTTTCCCTCCTTCTTGGAGTGGCTTGATGAGTGCAGCAAGAGGGCAATCTGGAGGGATATTTCTTTTCTTTTTGATGAGGCCCTGCCCAAGAGTAGAAGGAGTAAGAGGGTCGATACCCAGTTCTGGTGTCTCAGGACTAGGGAGGAGGAGGTGGAGAGCATGAGGAAAGTTGCACGGCGTTTTAGCACAAGAGCAGTTGGAACAAATGCCATCAGTAATATAAATGTTGTGTACTGCATTTTCATGTAAAATTGTTTAACTTAAAAACTCTCAGTGACAGAGGGAATGTAAATCTGAGGCTGAGAGCCTGAGTCCCTAGCAGAAGTTTATTATTATGCCTGATAACAGCTGAATTCCAGCCTTTTCGCATGCTATAAAATGGGGCAGTTTTGTCTATTATTGGCGCCATGTGCACCACGCGGTGAAGGGTTTGTTGGCAGTTCAGCTGTAAGCCCCCATTTTCACGGGTTTATAACTCTACTGTTAAAAATTCACTCCAGGCTGGAACTTGGCACACGAGATGGAGTCTCTGCAAGTTATGCTGAAACTTAGGCTGTCCTCAGGCAGCTTCCTGACAGTGTTAAAAGACACAAGGGGTGTGTACGGCTCCTTTCAAAAGACAGGAGAGAGAGCAAGAACAAGTCCCACCATTTTGTGCCTTTGATTAAAAATTGTGTTGTTCGATTCTGGCTTGCTTAGAAGGAGCACCCTGATGCCCCTCGGTGTTCTTGCA
The DNA here is from genome assembly GCA_013399875.1 of Gymnorhina tibicen. Classification (NCBI taxonomy): domain Eukaryota; kingdom Metazoa; phylum Chordata; class Aves; order Passeriformes; family Artamidae; genus Gymnorhina; species Gymnorhina tibicen. Next base: position 1,373,628 of record VXAZ01000953.1, on the reverse strand, counting down.
CGTCTTAAATTTGGAAAGACTTTTATTTAAATTTTTATTTAACTTATCTGTTCTCTTCCTTGTTATTTTTACGTGGAGAAAAAATTGATCAAACCCTTTGTATACATTTCCTTCAATGGGTTTTAAATGCAGTGTTGTTTTGCTGTGCTTTAAGGTTTAAACATTGAATTTTTCCGTTTAACTAGCTGTCATTAGTTAGTATTTCTACAGAGTTTGGGTGATTATAAGAAGCCCTAGGTATAGGTATATGAAGTGTGTTTTATTTAATGCTTCCAGTATTATTTTCCAAGAGATGAATTTCAAGACTGTAATACAGTTGTAACTGCTGAATAGTTATAATGATGCAACCTTTGCTTTGACTCAGTCACCTGGTACAAGGCATGCTGTGATCTTGTGAAGAGAGCATGGTTTGGCATATTTGTATACTCTGATTTATCAAGGTATGAGGGTCAAGTCTTTTTCTGAAGGGGCTTTCATTTTTCAAAGTGGTTGGATGCTTTCATGGTGTTGTCATCTTGAAAGCAATGCCATCGAGATACTTCTGGCTTTGTAAATTGTCATGGTGATCAGGGAGCACCTTCAGTGCTGCAGACCAGCAAGAATCCTTTAAAGAGAGGAAGTGAATGGTGGGAACTCTTCATGCAATTGTACAGATCTGTAAGTAGATGGGTCCAGCTGTGAAACCTGAAGTTGACCAAGGAAAATGAACCTTTTTGTACATCACAATCAAAAGCATGGGCAAAAAGTTCCAAGAGCGAAGATCTGTCTGAGGTGCACCAAGGGGCGAAGGGTAAAAAAAAAAAATAAATTGGTGGGTTAAAATTCAATCTCTGACATATGTGGAAAGATGGTGCTTGTCTATTTGTCACTAATAAATATAAAATATGTATCTGAAAAAAATGTATCCATTCTTTGCACATACAATTTTGTTCAGATTTTTTTCAGCATTTGACCCATCAGGTATCTTAATTCTTGGCTTATATCCATTGATTAAAGAAGAAGACTAGGAATTAAATTGGCTTAGGGAAACAAATTCTCTTCTCTTACACAGTCATAAATAAGAAATAATCCTGGTTTTTTGTACAAGTGTCAATGCTCTGGATTTACTGTAGCTTATATCTAAAATCAAAATTTGGTCGGTTATCTAGAATTTGGGAGTTTCAGTTTGTGTTGTGAAGTAGGAATTCGTCGGCGTCAACCTCCTTTTGTTGATGTCATCTGGTCTGTCTGCCAAAATACATGCTACAAAAAATTTTCATTATCCATAATATGCACCATTCCCGAAGGATGACTCTCGTGCCTAACCTTGATTATCTCTGGAGAAAATAGTTAAATACAGTCTTCTGGGATTTGCTACCAAATATTTAAACTTCTTATTGCATTGGAAAGAGTAAATCCATGTAATGAATTGTAACTAGCAATGAATCTGAGAGGCATTTTCTGCAAGTAACTTTTTGCTAAACTTTATCTGTATTCAGACGCTGTTGGCAGAGCAGGTGAAAGAGCTTGAGGTCAAGGGGGTGCATAAGTGATAGAGTTCTGTGTGATCAGTCTTGGAGGTCTCAGTCTAAAAAGCATCATTAACTCGGTGTTACCTTTCAGTGCCTTTCTAAAATCTTCATTTTAGACGAGAGGCCTGCGTGCAGAATTTAAGAGGCTTATTTTCTTATACAGAAATAATGCTGCTAAGCTGCTAGAAATCTCAGCAGCTTAATATAAATGTTCAAATAAAAAAGTTAGTATTTTAACTGTATAACCTTCAAATATAATTAATAATGAAATCCTAAGCAGGAGCCTAGGGGAAAGCATTTGGATTCTTTCTATTTGTGGAATAGGTGCAGGTCTCTAGTGTGCAGTTGAAAATAGGGACTAAATATGAGTTGATGATTTGGAAATCACTAATGTGTGCTGCTGAATGCAGTCACAGTTGGGATATAAAGTAGAGCACAGGAGAAAATGAAAACAGGGGGACCTGAGCTACCAACTTCATGCTCAGATAAAATACCGAACTTGTGTACTAGGTGGGGATATTCAGACGCATTTTTTTTTTCATTTGGCCTCAGGATTAAATTGATGTTATCCTGCTAGTGCAGGAGGTAGTATATTATTTTTTTCTTCACTCTTTTACCAGTGCTACCCAAATTATTATTATGGAGCATTATTAGGGGAAACAAAAATCACAATAAGAGGGTGTGTCATGACTACCTGGGTGATGAGCTTGTTGAGATTTGTAGCAGAGCAAGATGCTTTTCAGAAACACTGCTTCCCAGAAAAAGATGTAGAGAGTTAATCCACAGGTGGTGGCCGTGTTCTGACTCAGAAAAGGCAAAAAGAAACTGTTCAGATAAGGAAGGGTGTTCTCCAGCGTGGTTGGAGTACATTGCTCTGTCTGTGGTTACGCTTTTCAGAACCTGTGCACCACTTCCGTGCGTGAAGGTTGCATGGAAGGCCACCAGTTTTTTCTCTAATGAAGTGCTTAAACTCTGCAGTATTGGGTGTAAACACAAATTATGGGATTACGTACCAGAATTTTGGCCTCAGTAATGAAATAAACAGAGACGAAAACTCTCTGCAGATACTTCAATCATAAGGGATGACCACACAATACTCTTCCAGAGTGCAAGCGGAAAAGGCAGAAGCCCTGAAAAGGACCGGTTCTTTCTTTTTAATTTCCAGTTCTTTAAGCAGCTTGAAGCACATGGTGTAGGTTTGATTAAGGTATAAATGTGTTGTGGGTTTGGGGGTTACTACATTACAATCCTTTGAGTCACGTGATTAGGAAGGCAAAGAAAAGAAGTATGGAAGTGGAAAGTGAAGTTTGGTGCACACAGTAGTCAGCATTCACACATCGCTGTCACACTGTGTGACCTGAGGTATTGCAGTTATTTCCTATGTAGGTATCAGTTGCCATTTTACTGACAGCTTCTGGAAAAGTGGTGGTACTGGCTAATGGAGCAATCATACTGCTTGTCAGAGAAGAAAGGTTATTTTTAGACTTGTCTTTTATAACAACACCCTGAAACGGTTGATGATGCCTAAAAGAGGCAACACAGAAGTCAAACTGTTATTTCAGATAGCCTTTTTTCAAACAGAAATCAGCAAAAATCTCATAAAATGTGGAAAGGACACTACAGATGCACTCCCAGTGTACTCTTTTAGACCCCCACCCCAAATGTGGTAGCTGCCAGGGCTGCATTTCAATCCTGGGGCACCTCCTCTCTTGCAGACCGTGTTGTGTTGTACGCTGTCCATTCTCTTACGATGGCTGCATCATTCCTCCTCCACTGCTCGGCAGCAATTACTCTGTGGTGCAGAAGCTGGTTTTTGTGACCATCTGTGATGTTTCTAAGACAATCTCTCCTCTATGCTGCCTTTTCCTTGGGAAAAATTATTTGCTGACTGAGCCCATATCCAGCCCATTGTTAACCAATTCATTAATGCTTCAGATTATGGTGACTCCTTCTCCCACCTCAAGCAATTAAAGGATGTAGTGATGAATGGCTGTTTAGCAACTTCAGATTGTGTATATAGTGTTGAAGTCTTTTATTTAACCTTTCACATGTCGTGGTTGCATCTGAATGTGCCTTGCATCTATTGACACAGCTACATATTTCTGAAGCCAGAAGCAGACTGGTTTGAAGTTGCAGGAAAAGAAATAATGTAGAAATTAACTTTTCCCCATACTTTGGAATCAGAAGGATGTTCTGGATATCTTAGGACATTAGTAAATAAAGTTACTAGGTAGCCAAAATATTAGGAAATTCCTCTAATACCATATTTTTTATGCATAATGATGTTTCTTGGTGATACATAATCTTTGTTCTACCTCAATAAGTTAATGAAAAGACTACTTCTCATAGGGTTCATTTTTATCAGGACTGCTGAAGGTCGTAGTAGGAGAGAAGAATACACTTCCAGTAATTTTCAAGCAACAATTAGTTCAGTGAGCACTGGAATTCAGACTTTCTACAGATTAGTGTTATGGTTGATTGACTTCTTGACTAAGAAGGTGTGACCTCTCACTGAAGTATTTCCTGGGTTCTGAGGTGTTTATAAATCCAGTTCTGTGGTGCTTAAGGAATGAACTTGTACTGTTGGTTCTGTCTGGTGGGGGGGAAATTAATAGTGTCTCTCTGTACCCCTGCTTATTTATTTATTTGTTTTTAATTTTATGACGTTTATGGGAATCAGCCTTTTTATTCAGGGTGATAAGTTTCTAGAAAATCTGGCTGAAATTGATAAATTAAGAGCATTAGTGAGAGGATGTATTCAGGCAGTGCAATTCTAGCCTTAAGGAAACCCAGAGAAAAAGCTGGTGTCCAGAGACAGGATCTCTTTAGTTATTCCAGGCTCAACCAATGATTTGCTCTATGACCTTTGGCAAACCACTTGTCTCTTTATGCAGTAAGAAAATACTGATTGATTGAATTGATCTCTGCGTGGGATGAGGGTAATTTTCAGATTCCTGACTGAGGATCTCAGGGTTCTTTATTGCCAAATACGGAGAAGGTAGAAGGTAGTGGTAAACAGGCTGTCAATATTTTCTGAAGATATGCTGTCATTCGCCTTGATAATGATTCATACTGAAAGATTTAGGCAGGTTCTGCTGTTTGAATAATGCAGGTGAAAATGTTTTTCTGATTCAAGGACAGTTTGGGTATGGACTGCGCAGTTTGAAGAAGGGAGACCTAAGATCATTTGTGGGTTTGAAAGGTTTACCTGAACATTACCTTCCCATTAATAAAATATCCTGAAAATTAGGAGAGATTTGTTTAACTCTTCCTGTACTATGTGCGACTTACTGAAATTTGCCGTAAGAGAAACAGATTACGTAGGTTTACTTGCTTGGAGGTTTTTTTTCGGTCATACACTGGCAAATTTGTGAAAAGTAAAGCATGAAGGTTTTTTCCTTCCTGTCACCTGTCTGTAATGTATGCTGGAGCCAGTCCCTCCCTTCTTTTCTTATTTGATCGTGGGATGCAACACATGAGCCGTGCAGTGAGAAGCTGGGTGTTGGCACCAGTTACAGCAAACAAGTTTTTGGAACACTGATAAGTCAAGCCAGCTTAAAGCTTAAAAGGAAACCTTTACTAGACTGGCATTCATTAACAATACATATAGCAAATAGTTCTTAATCATTATTAGCTATTACCACTGCATATTCAAACAGTTGGTTCGTAGCAATCCCATATTTTTCCAAGCATTGCTTAAGAACTTGCATCGAGAAACTTAACAAACAGTATTTTGACCACCTGGAAGAATAAAAATCACTGTTTCTTAATACCTTCAAGTTTAATATTAGATATAATCATCCAATATTCTGCACCCACCAAACCAGAAGTTGTCTGCAATACCTTTCAGTAAAATCGTATTGTAGCATTCAAACTGCACTGGGAATGGATAAGAGAAAAATAAGGATTTCTTAAAAAAAAAAAAGTAAAGGAAACTATGACAGCATTACACTTGTAACCTGAACTGTGTGAATTTTAAATTTTCTTTTACAAGCCATATCTGATAAAAAGAAAACATGAAATTTGCATAAAACATGACAAAATTTGGGATTGCTACAAATCATGTCCCTCAGAGATGCCTACGAGGTTATGAAAAGAAAAGAACACCTGCATTTCTTATATATATGTGTATATATATCTATATGTGTATAAACAAAAACTTCCAGAGCAAAAGTGCAGAAGTTTCTTTTCAGTCTCCTTCCCCCATCCCTACTTAGTCCTTTCAGACTCTTTTTTACAGGGAAAAAAAAGGCACAGATTTCAATTTTTTGGGTTGCAAACTGTCTTTAGAGATCCCTTCCACTTTAATGTTTCTGGCTTCTGGCTTGCAAACAATTGCCATTTTACCTAAAAGGGCAACATGTTTACAGATTGTATGTGAAATCACTTTCAAGAGTAATGTGTTTCCTGAACATTTCTATTTTTAGCACGGTGACAGCTCAAAGCTAAGAACCCTTCCTAATAGGAACTGTACTTGTAGGAACTTAAAGATAGGGTTCTTTATTTTTTCCTGGTACGGACACATCTTGCTGTGGGAGACATCCTAGGAAATGAGAGACAATCCTCCTCTTATTCATAGATGTGAGGCTTCTCTCCCCTCCAGGTTAGCTTGTGTACTTTTCTATTCAGGAACTAACTGGGGTTGCTTCCAGTGTAAAGTTAAATCTTGAATGTCCTTTTAGCTGGTTTTGCAGGGGATTTGTTGTTTTTTATTTGTGGGGCGTGGGGTGGTGCTGGTGAGGTTGTTTCCAGGTGAAGTTTAGGAACTGGAAATTAGGTGAGCCAGAGCAATGTGATTAATGAGTTTTCTTGCAGCCATCAGCAAGAGTCTCACCAATGGTACGTGGACTGTCCTCCTGCTTTCAGAGAAATTGTGGTAGTGCATGTCTCTTCAGAAGTCCTACAAATAGTGGTCTGGAACATTTCATTAGGATTTTAAGAACAATAAGGGGATGCAGATTTAATAGGCTAATATGTTTAAGTGGCCTTGGTACCATCTTATTTAACACAGTGGAATTTTCTGCAGCCTGCAGAGCTAGGAAATAATTCTGTACACATTTACTGTGTAGTACTTCCTCCTTTTGGACTTAATGTCCAAAAGACATTAGAACTTAGAAACTTGCTTAGAACTAAGAAAAAAAACAACTTTTCTCCTGTAATTTACATTCGAGATACATTTATTTGTTTCTGTGAGCATCAGGGCCCTACTGTAGTGGTTATTTTTCTTAATGCAGACTTCCAGTCAATGAGGACAGAAAATAGATCGCTGACTACATAAAACCCTAGGCTGGTTTCAGTTATAGCTCAGGAAATGGAAAGTTTCTTTCTTGCCCAAATATGAGGCTCAGTCAGTCAGAAAATATAAAGACATTAATGTCATAGGACATTGATAAAGAGTACAAACTTCAGCTAAAAGAGAGAAAGGCATGAGGGAGAGTTTTGTGTCAGATGGCTGCAGCAGAAGATCTGGCAAGTGGACTTCAGAGTTCTGCTCCAGCATCTCCAGATCTGCTGGGGGAATAATGTAGCTGTTGTTGGCATCACTGTATCTCTTAATGGAAAAGAAAGCGTGTTTCTAAAAAATTTTGAGATTCAAGAAGGAAAGGCTGAATTTGCTTGGAAATTTTAGCCCTGTTACTATACCAACTGATTAAAGGGACAGTTCACTACATGTAATTGAAACCAAACCTCCATTCAATTGATGTTAAATAATATGATGTTTTATGTAATAGTCTCTATTAGTACACACAGATGCATAATGAGAATTTATAGGTACATGTGACTCCTAGAATACTGTTCTTTTTATTGTAAACTATTGCCCTAAATTTTGGCTTGTTATCGTATTTAATTCTTTTGCTTGCATACATTAGAATAAGTGGCCAACAATCCTTAAAAAGGCAGCACAGAATGGAATAGCAGTTGGTGTTTTGTACCTGGCAGGCTTCATCTTCATGTATTTCCCAAGTGCCTTTACTGTGGAAGGTACAGGTTCAAATTTTATTCCTTATGCATTGTTTAGTGGGGCGGGGGAGGGCGGTGGAGCATGAGATGGTTCTGGCCTGCATTAATTCAGAAAGAGTTCCTCAGCACATGCAAGGAAACTAAGCAGTTCTTCCATGATAGACCCACTTCCTTTTTATAGTTATTTGTAAAGAAAATGCTTGAAGAGTGCTGAGTTCTTTCTGTGGGAGGTGTAGAGGAGGGAAGAAGAAGAGTTTTAGCTCTTCCATACAAATTACAGGTGGGTTCATCTTTGGTAAATGTGGTAAATGAAGATGTGTCTCAGTTATGACAACAGAAGTCTTGAAGGATCTATCCTTTTAATTCTTTCAAGGTATATTGAAGAAATAAAAAATTTAGTTGTATAATATGTAAATGATCCTTTTTTATTTATGAGTATTATTTTCACTGTCTCAGCAATTGGGCCTGAAATATTTTTCTGGGCTTCGTTGCAACATAAAGGCATTAGATCAAGAATGTTCCAAAATTCAGATTGGCTGGTATTTGCTTATATCACCATGACTGAATGTTACCAGTTTTAAAATGCTTTTTTTGTTGTTCAGGGAATTTTAAAACAGCTTTGATTTCAAACATGAAACTTGGCAAGTGACTGGTCCATAATGTGTTCTAATCACTTCTGGTATTTTGGAAAAGACTTGAAAAAGATTGAAGTTGTTATTTTATTATTATTTATTAGCATTTGCATATCTAAACTCTCGTCTTCTTTACCTGGAATGTAATCAACATATGGTCTTCTAGTCTTTACCCAGTGTTAGTGTTAACGTGATGGAACTTACTTTTGTGTTTTTCTGTATGTGGGGTTTTGTTGGAATTTTTTTTACTGCTAAAAAATTATATACCAGTTTTAATCCTGTAGTTTGTTTGACCACCAGGAGGATACATTTGATCTCATCTCTTTAAGCATAGATTATGGAACAGGTTGAATACCCGATTTTTTTTCTAATAATAACATTCTGTTGTATGGTAGGTGTGTTTTGGTTTTTTGTAGTGCAAGTGGAACCAGAGTGAATTTTAGTCTTGGAATTTTGAACAATTTAATTGTTGCAGAAGCCCCATGAACACGAGATCATACCATGTACTCTTCATCTTAAGTATTTGAAGCAAAATAAATATTACTTAGATTTAAGTGTGTGCACTCCATAGCTCAAGGTCCCTGGAATAAATATAATTTGTATTGGACCAGGCCGACAGGATGCTGAGGTCTCCGAATCCAGTCCGGCAATGTATTTAGATACACTTTGTCTTCAGAAAATAGTAGCCATTCTTTTTAAAAATCTATTTTAAACTTATCTAGTCATTATGCTGTTGCTTTATTACCTAGATTTTGCAGGATGTGGCTGACAGTATAAAAATGTTTTTCTTGTTTTTACTAATATTGAAAGTAAATGGAAGATTGTTTTCTCCTTTTTTCTTCCAAATATTATTTCCTGTCCTGACACAGTGATCAGTTCAAATCATTGCTGATATATTCTTTTTTTTTTCCTGCATTGTTTCTGGGGAAAAAAAAATGACAATAGAGCTTTGCCAAATCACAGTGCAGGAACTGAACTTCCCTGAACTTTTATGTAGTTCCAGCTGGGTTTGCATTTCTCTTATTGTAGGATGATGTCTAATTAAACAAGAATTACATATATGGACTTTATTGGGAGATATTTGAGAGCTTGCATCGCTGTTACATTAAAAGTTTAAGCAGCAGATTTGAAGTACAGTCCAAAGGTCTCAAAGTCCTCTGGTATTAAATTTGCAAAGATTTCTGAGACGAATGAAATTGGAGGGGGTTGGTAGCATTGTCCCTGTAATATTGAATCTCAATAGCCTGTACAATAAGATATTGTTCAGTATCCTTCTTGGGCCTTGAGCTTAATATGGCAGTTACACAAACTGAAATAATGTGAAACTTCTGGGCATGGTTTGTGCATGACATTGTGCAGGATGGAGCTGGTTTTGGGCTCCAGGTTAATGGCCTTCTGGCAAAAGCATAAATAATGTGCTGAAGTAAAAGGCTGCATTGATTTGTGCTTCTGCACGTGGTGGAATAAAATCTGTCCCTGTGTAATCTGGAAGAGTCCTGATACCGCTTTGATGCATCTGCTTATATGAAGTCCAAACTTAGCCTGTAGTCCTGACTTTGCTTTTTATTAATTTTATTTACTCTTAAAAGGTAGCATGCCCCTTTATACGTGTCAGAATCCCAAGTTCCTCCCAAGGTCCTTGGTAGGCTGCAAAGATAAGGCATCTGCTTAGGGCAGCATAGCAGTGATGGACCTACTGTCCATCCATAGTCTCTTGGGGCCACAGAAGCCACACGTGCGCTTGCTGCTCCGGAGACCTGACGTGGATATTTCCACCTCTCATTCTTTCCACTTCTCTGACATCAGAACCACAAATTCATGCCTCTCTGCTAATACCACTTCCCTCATGGTCTCTTTCTCCTGTGAGAGAAGTGTCGCAGATTCATCCTATTCCCTTCTCTGTCTGTAGCAAGAAGGGAAAATGGAAGCTTTGCGATGTGAACAAGGCAGATTCTCACAGTGAAGATGGAGGGAAGCAGCTGCTTGTCAGGGAGAGGAGATGGGCTTAGGCTGCTGTGTGAGGGCAGAAGAAATACTGGAGATCTTGGGAGAAGATCAAAGGTCCCAAAACCATAGATGATGGAGATGAATTACCGGGTACAGTCTCCTGATGTCACATGTCAAGACAATGACCATGAGCAGTAAGTCAAGAGGAAGAAACTTCCCCAAATGTCTTACAGTTGAAAACGCGTAGCTTTCACTCACTTATTCGGTTTTGCTGTCTCAAGGCAGAGGACATTAAAAGTTATTTTGTCCTTGTTCTTGGAGTGGCACAAATAAGCAGAGGCTGTGGTGCGGGGGGTGTGTTCTCCATGCAGGGAAAGAGAAAGAGGCAGGATACAGTGAACTTCACATCTTGCCGATATTGATGAGTTTATCCCAGAAATATTCAGCTTCTATGTTTAATTGCTCAGCACTTAGGGATATGTAGACTTCCAAACAAAGGTTTATCACTTTGATCTTCTCTGCCATATGTCCCATGAGTGCATTACCCCAGAGTTTTTCATTTCACCTAAGTACATTGCCTTTCATCCAGGATCTTGCCCTTTTCACAGGTCATGAATTTCTTTGGGAAGGATCTGTGAAGGAAGTGGAGAGGTAGTAGCCATTAAACTCGAAGCGTACCCAGTGTCTCTGTGGAGATAGCTCAATGTCATTTCCTGTACCAGAAATCAGCAACAAAATGGCTTTAGCTGTGCAGCGCAGTGGAAATTCAGAAACTACAACTAAAGGGGTACCCTGTTTCCAAAGAAGAATTTAAGGATGTCATATGTGATTAGTCTAAACTTTAAAATTTTTATCATTAGTACTAGTATTCTAAGAAAACAGGCCGGATGATCAGCCCTTACCACAATGACTGAAATATATTATTTTGCTTTGCAAGGGAGCCAGTTTCACAACTAGACCATACTAGTGCATAGTAACATGATGAAGTCAAGGAAACAGTGAAAACCTATTTCTGAGTTTGAAAACCAAACTCTGTATTGCTTTTTGATAATGTTTTTTACATTTCAAGGTATTTTAAATACCACATTGTTTTGGCTCATGCAAATCTCCTTTATTAGGATCTTAAAATTTTGATACCTTTCACATTTGATAAATTTCTTTTTTTGGAATCATCAGTTTTGGATGCTGTCAATATTTACATTCTTTTTCTCATCCTTAATGAATCTATGTAGTGATAATAATTGTAGCACCTATTGCTCTGCATCAGAGTAGATTCTTTTTTCTATTCTTTTCTAGTACCATTGATTAATAACTCATTGCTTCCTATCTGTCAGACAGTTTTTATCCACCTTATTGTAATAGTATTCAGACCATAATTCTCTAGTGCCTCTATGAGCTTCCTGTGTGGTAGTGTGTCAAAGGCCTTGCTAAAATCCAAACAAATTATATCCACCACATTTCCTTTATCCGCCCAGTTTGTCACCGCACTGAAATACCTATCACAATGAAACATTTATTGATGTAAGTTTCTCTGTTAAACCAGAATAAATGTGAAGGTTCTGCTGTGATTATGTGATAGAGCCTGCTTCTTAACAGGTATTATCATTTTATGCACTAAAGATAATATGAGCCATGGGAGATGATACCATTCAGCAGGAGCAGTGAGGCTGTGAAGATCAAAGCATTATGAACCTTGAAAAGAAGTGGGAGAAGCTTATATGCTACAATAGCTTGTAAAGGGCATAAGTAAAGTCTTCAAGCTGTATTCCAAGAGATGCTCAGTGAATATCAGCTTCAGAGCTGCTTCACAAAAAAACTGTGTCTTTAGAGGAAGAATTGTTTGGGCAAGGCCTCGTGAAAGCTGCATGCTGTCACTGTTCCTGTTCCTTGGGAACATAAACAGGATCTAGGGACAGCTTGTGCAAGAAAACAGTTGGAATAAGGAATATCATGGTTTTCAGCAGCCAACTTGATTACCATCATCGCCCCTGCGTAGGAGGAAAGCTTCAAGAGGTATTTAGAAGGATGCTGGGTCCCACCTGACTCTAACAGAACTACCCATTAAACTCGTAAACATTAGGAGTCCAGGTCAGATCTTAAGTGCAGTTATAGAGACCAGCTCTTCTGTGGGTTGAGAAGTTCAGCTTCTCATGTGCTTTCACAGCTGGGCTTCTCAAGTGCTTGTTGCTTACCCTGTTAGCAGTAGGAATAGATTAGGGGAGTGGACTGTGCTGTTAAGGGATCCAACACGTTTTACAGGTTTGAGGGCCCTTGTGAAATTGCATCCAGTACCTGTTTCCAAGTGACCGTTAGAGTGGATTATGCATTGCAGCTTTTATACAGTTGATTGTCTTTAACTTTCTGGAACTGAGATTTCAAGGAGGGTTAGTCTTCGCCCAAAGGCAGGTTTTATCATACCTGAACAAAAATAGTTCAAATACTACTGGGGGACGTTGGGTGTGCATGAAATGTAGCCAAAAATACACCTTTTTCCTGATTAAAATGCTTTTCTAGCTGAAACAGCCACGGTTTGGAAATTAAAATATGTAATGGATATAGTCTTTACTGGGAAAGTAAACTCAAAGGATGAATGCCATAAGGAAGACAACATCTGTGTGGGCACTCATCTTTGCAGTGAACCAGTAATAGATGGGGATTTACCATTTTGACAAAGAAACCTTCGATGTCCTGTTGTCCATTCCTGTGGTGGGAGGAACCCTTGATCCCAGCACAGTGCTGTGGGCTGTCCTCTGCTCCCATTCTGCTAAATTAGAAAACCTCCCACGTTTCTCCCATCAGCAGCCCTGTGACTCTGGTTTGAGCCACAGTCCTATGGTGTTGGGAATAAGCCTGGACCAACTCTGCTAATCAACACAAATGGCTATGAGTTCAAAGGCAGAGCTGGAAATAACCAAAATTCCTGCATATTTTTGAAAGTGTAGTAAGAGCTCCAATTCACACTTTTTGGGAAGACTTTTCAAGCACTGGCATTACTTTTTTTTTCTTTTTTATTCTGTCCACTCAGGACAAGAGACAAGTGACAAAAATAAAGCTGTTTATAGAGAACTAATATGACCTAAAGTGCATTCACCTTCAAAAAGCAGTAATGTAATGCTATATCTGTGTTAATAAGATTTGTTCTTTTGTGTTACCAATGAACCTGAATAGAGCACTGTGCTGGTGTGTCTATACTGGTTCCAATTTTAAAGTTTGTGTATTTGTTGTTAGATGAGGAACCTGTACAATTCACTTTCCTTTTTCGTTTCTGTGACACAATTACTCCATGGCCTTGCTTATGTTTTCAAACCTAAAATGCCAGAAAATAGTCTGGGCCATACCCTAAGTAATTATTTAGATTCCGAAGTTGGAATGAGGTCTCTGGCCCATGAGTATTTTTAAATATTCTCTTGAAGGTAATGGGCTTGGTTTTTCCTTTGTGTGTGTCCATTTGGCATCCAGTGCCCTCCCTTTCCCTCATTCCCTGGTTGTTGGAGATGAGTTCCTTCATATTATCAATGAGGTTTTCTTCTTGAGTAAGGACATCGGTATTTTACCTTCTTTGAATAGTTACTTGTGGCAGTGGCTTCATCGTTCATTTCCAGTTCAAGAAGTGAACTTGAAAAAGATCAATTGACTGATGTTACAACTTCTATATGTACAAATTTCAAAAGATATTGGTAAGTGTTGTACCGTATTCTCTTCTAGTCTTCCTTCTCCTTGTAACTAATAAGCTATGCATGACTCTAACTGACCTGCTCCAGCTGACTTAAGGTACTCAAGGAAAATCAAAGCCTTACAGATATGGAACTTCTTTACTGCTAAGAGTTTGCAGAAGGCTGAAGTCTTCTGAAATGTTTCCCAATAACAAATGGCACTGTTTTTCCTTCTCTTTAATGTTTAGATTGAATGAATGTGATTCTTTTCAAAGTGGGGAATAAGACCGTAAACATGAGTCAGGCAAAGTAGAGTCACGGGCCCATGCAAGTCATGGAATATTGCTAATGACCTTCAGTTGTTGTAGAGTTAGTTGCTTTCCTCTCACAGTTTTCCGACTCTGCATAAGCTTTATGGCAAGAAGGAATTGGGAGAGAGCAAAGTGAAACCTGTTTACCTTCTGATATTTGTTTTTAAAGCCTTAACTAAGAGGTAACACTTGCTCTGTTGTTAACACTTTACTCATGTGTCTCGTTCCTGACCTGCCATACTCCTCATTCTTGCAATTCCAGCTCTTGGGCTTCTCTCAAGCAGACATTCATTGACTGTTCTTGAGCCATGTCTCTTGCTTTCCACAAGGGGATTTGGGCACTTCTTTCAGTCAACAATCATGACCTCCTGCCCCACAAGTGTTAAGCATCCTCGTCTGTGCACAGGAAGGCAGGCTCTTACAGAGAGCTGTTTCCGAGGCTCCATTTCTTTTAATGGGAGGATCGTAGTATGTGCTAATTATGCCTGCCTTGTGGAGAAGGGGCACTTTATCTGCAGGCACTATGCCCTCATGCTAACTTACAGAGTAATGCCAAATGTTGCATTCCCTTTCCCTTTCTAATCAGAAGAACGTGGGCAAAGCACAAAAGACTTCAGGTTAAAACTACTGGAAGGGTACTCTGAAGAGCAGTTGTCAGGATTGTGCCCAGCATGGGAAGGAGGTGCTATGCCTTTGTGCTTTGACAGGAGAGGGCCATGTGTTTCCTCATTCTCTACAAGAAAATGGGCATTTTGGACAAAATTCACTGTGGTGAAGTCCATGCACCAATTTATTCCTATTTAGGTCATTGGAATAGGGCTTCAGTGGTGCAGTCTCTATGCTGGCTCCCTACACAGGGATACATTTCACCCTCAGTGAATGCTCTTTGTTTTCTCAGTTGAGGTCAGTTTTTCACTGCATTCATTAGAAGAAATAGCTTTGGATTTTAAATACCGCTGCCCCTCTCCTTTCCTGCCAGCAAGCCAGCATTACAGTCCTGAAGATGTTAGAAAAGGGGTAAATTTGGAAGGGGAAGGAAGTGAAAGAAATGGAAGTTCAGAGGCTGATGCTGTTATCACTTATGTGGCAGTTGTGCTGTTGCCTGCTTCTGATGGACTTAGCAATTTTTTGCCTGGATTTCTTCACTGTTTGTCTACCTTATTAGATGTCAATCAGGAGAAAGAAGGAAAGTTGTTTTATACAAGGTTGTCTAAAGGAAGAGGAACACCTGTCTCAGATGGTTCCTTCAGGAAAAATTTCACCCAAGCCTGTAAAGGTTATCTTGTGGCAGCATCATCCTAGTGCCTCTATCAGGGGCCTCTTGTTCATCGAAATGCTCAAGAATTGTTTCTAATTCTTCCTGTGTTGTCCCCTTCCCTGGTCTCTGCTTTCCCTCCTGCTCTTCAATACCTTTGATCTTGACAGAGTGGAAAACTTAAACCTACAAATAAGTTTGTGAGCTCTTTTTTCTTTTTTTGTGGTATTGGTGAGTGTATGAACATGTTTGTTTGACAGTATATTGTCTGATACATTGTGTTTTATTTTAAACATCTGTGAGGATGGACTGAGAAGCCTCATATAACACTGACATCTGAGGAATTGGATTTTTACTTATGGGAGAACAAAGTAAAATTACACTTAGGAATTGCTCCCAGCCTGTGGTACGTTCAAAAGCAGTATTAGATTTGCATCCGGGATTTATTTGACCGTCTCTGTGAGTGTGCTGCTGGTGAGGAGAATAGCTTTGACTTTGAATGGGGTAAATTAGGCAAGTTCTGCTGTCACCTTTTAAAAATAAAATTTAATGAAGTTTTGATTTGTTCCTTTAATGAGTCATTGGAACATTGTATGTGTCTGTGTATATTGCTGTATGGTTTGTTATTATGAGGCCAAATCCTGACAACTTATTGCAAAATTGTTTTAATTTATTATTAATATTTTTTTGTTTTTCTCATTTCTCCTGGTTTTGGAGCCTTTATAATTAGATATAATTAAAACCACAGGTTTTAAACTCCAGTCTAACATTTAAACTCATATTTATGGTACAACCCCTGGAGTTTTATTGTCATTCCAAGTATTTCAACTGCATTTTGAAAAAAAAATTTTTTTGCATCTGTTCAAATGCTGTGTCTACAGCTACCACTTCTTATCATCTGTTTTACACAGTAATGTGACATTTATTTTACATGATAAGAAACCGTGCAGTTTTATAGATGAGCTATTTCATATCCCTTAACAAAAGGTTGCAAGGGACCTTTTGCCTTGTACACTTTAAAACCAGCTTTCCTCTTTTTGAACTTGTCTTTCTCTGCTCCTCCATGCAACAGTCTGAAAGTGCTGCATGCTGTAGAACGAATTTTTAAAAAATGTTGGCTGGCATTATGTAAAACCATATTTTCCCTTTTGGTGCGTATGTTCTGGACCTAGCAATGTCCTTGTTTTGCTGAAATTAACATTTTTATCCTCACAGTCTTTGGTATGTGATGGTGTTTTTCTGTCTTTTTTAATTGTGATTTTTTTTTTTAATTAGTATAAGGTTGATTGTTAAAATTAAGTGGCAGAAGGCTTCTTTCCAAATTATTCAGAGATCCTTTGCTGAAGAAATATATTTTGCTACTCTCAATTGCCTTTTTGCCTTTTTCTTTCATTGCAAACTACTCTGGGAAGAGCTTCTTTTAACAAAAAAAAAAAGGCTACGCTTGACTGATAATGCATTGCTTTGGATGGTGAAACATTATGAAAGTTTAATTTTTAATTAAATCTGAAATACCAATTATAACTGAAAGAGATTTTAACCTGTTTCTTTTCAGACTGCCTGAAGTTACATTGTAGATGCTGAAATCACTGCACCTTAAAAACAAAAAGATTAAGCCACACTGCATTCCTGTAAGTAAAAGCTTTTCCGGTACCTTTTGTCCGTATTTTTCCTCTATATGCATCCAACGTGTTAGCACAGTAGCTGGTCTTGGATAAAGGTCAGAGTCCCCTTGAATGGGATTTAGAAGTTCAAAGGATGTTTTATTTAAAAATTAAAAAGGAACTTACATCTTGCAGATCTTTAATTTCAGACCACTGAATAGATCATTCTTTCCTGCTTTGTTTTGAATATTATTAGGAATACTGTGCATCTCTGTTTGTTGACTTACAGTTCCTGTCGCTTTGTCAGTGAGGATTTCTGCACGTTGGTGCAGAGATAACAGAAAGTAGCAGAAGATTCCTTATAGCAGAAAATATAGTTTATTCTCTTCCCGTGATGTCGTAACAAATTCTTCTCCTTTGTACGAGAGAAAAACAAACAACTTTCTGATGACATCACGGGGGACTTCAGCTGCTTTAGGGTGTAGATGAAGGCAGAAATGCCGAATTCATCTCTGCTGTGACACAACAAAACAGTCAAAATAACATCTCCGTCTCTCAGTGAGAAAGGAGTCTTTTTCTAAGAGCATAGTTATTCCATAAATGCAAGTCAGATTGCACATCACTCTGATCTACCCTTATTTAGAATCTGTTTATTGAATGTATTTGGGTTAATAATTAAGATTTGGAACTTCAGTGACTGAACAACAGGAATGCAAAAGAGGGTTGGAAAATACAGCAGATTCAGATACTCTTAATCTAATGAAATAATATATGAAAAAATCCAGAAGCCTGTAGAAAGGAGAAAAAAGATCAATTTCAGTTGAACAGTACAAAGCTGTGGAATATTACAAAGCAAAGTCAGTTTGTTTTCTTGTTTAAGATCAAAATGTGCAGTCTGTAATGAAATCCAGAGCCTTCTTCTAAAGTGGTACTTTTGTACTTCAGTTTTAAAATATTTTAACTATTACAGGGGATTTATCATGCCTTTACATCCTCCCCTCCCTTTTTTTTTTTAATATATTTTAATGTTTTATTGTAAACTAGCTGGAGGGTACAGTTACACTGTGGGCAGCTAATGCCTGCCCCTCCAGCACACAGCGCCAAGCATGACTCAGACAGGCAGATTGTGCCATTCTGGCTCTACTCCACTGTGTTTTTACATTACTGGCAAGGGCCATGCCATTGTGTTGTTTAAATATTGTGTATTAACTGCAGGCTGTGGCCAGTGAACGGTATTTAACATTTTCTGCTCTTCACTGCTGAATGTGAGCAGCTTCGTTGGCCACCAGAGGTTAACCTTGCAATTACACTGGTGAGCCGAGTTGAAAACACTCGTGGATTTGCTGGGTCCAGCAGCAATTTAAAGGGAGGTGTTCAGGGAAAAATGGGGGAACTCTTCTGAATCTGTGAGTACCAAATTTCATGCTTGTCTTGCAATTTAGTGTGAACAATTTAGGAAAATTTTTGTTGGAAAGCGGGAGTAATTCTCTTTCCAAAATGCAGCAGCAGCAGCGTAAGAGTGAATTTAAGGCAAGTTCTTTGAATCCTTAGGATCCAGATGGTCACTAAGTCCTGCATGGAGAGCCCAAAACAAAGTAAGAGTAGCAATTGGTGCTGGCTGGAATGAGCTTTTTTTAGTTACGTGAGATTCTAGACTTTGAAGGGGAAATAAATGCACAAGTGTAAAACTCATGTATAGGAAATACTTTTTGTTTTCTTTTTTTATCAAAAGTGTCAAGTGCATCCACACGGAGATGTTGAGCAGCTTTCTCAAGGTCCAAGTAAATCAGTGGTCAAACTGGGAATGGAGGGTGGGATCATGACTCCTAAGACTCTTCTGCCTAGGTCTTTCCATTCCATGAAGTAAAGGTCCATATTTTTAATCCTTGAGTTTCTTGTACTAATAGCTTAAAAAATCCACAAACAAACAAAGGAAACTACAACAACAACAACAAAACCCACAAAACCCCCCACTTTTAAACTTCTAGCTGCTTTTAAGTTCTGTAGCCTTGGCATAGTCTCTGTCTCTGGAATACAGAAGAACAAGGTGAAGAAAGTTTTACATAAGCACATGTATCCTGTAAAATGAGGATGTGGTTCTTGCTACACCTCGTGTCCATGTAACTAGTTACTTGGCACCACGAAAATGGTGGCACTTTTTAATAGAGGAAGGTATGCTTTAAGGACTTCTTTTGTTTCCTGTATGTTTGCTGTAATCAGATGTTCCTAATTGTAAGATCCTTAATAAGGTGAACTTGCCACAAGGTCTTTCCTGTATTAACCCAAAAACAGCAAAGAGAAAAGGCAAGCCGTATCCTGGTAGTTTTGTATTTTATTTCTTTAATTAAAGTGTGGAAATCTTGCTGTAATGTTAGGATGTCCCTAAAGTGACTGATTAATTTAGGATGAGCCATTTTTTTGGCCGATATAAAATACTTGACTTGGTACATGGCATTAGAAGAAAATACAGTTACACAACACCTGAACATCTGTCAGACAGCTGCATGAAAAACTCCACTTTCTAAATGTGGTACAGATATCCTCCTAATGCAAAAAGTCTGTGGGCTGGATTCTTGCTATGTTGGGTTCTCCGAACTAAAGTCATGTGGGTTGATAGGCAAGCAGATCTATTGAGGTCAATGGGACTACTCAAATACTTACCTTTAAGGATGCGGTTTAGTGCTTTGCTGTTTGCAACTAACCCCAAATAGGATGAAGTCAAGGTTGAGGAGGTACCTCTGCTCATACTCAGGGTCTGCATGATTTTGGAATGAGACAATGACAGCATATTCCGTGTGGAAGAAGAAGATGTGCTTTCAAAGCAATAGTTTTAGTTATGTTGCCATGGGCTGAGGGCAATAAGGAGTATATGACATGTTATTTTTGTTAAAAAAGAGGTTGGTTTGTCAAGGTCAGCCTTACACAGCCTGATCTGATCAGTGACCAAGAGATCCGGTGTTCTAGTCTTTATGGGTACTGGATCAGTGAGTGGCACTGGACAAGTCATTTAACCTCACTGTGCCTTGTGCAGCAGATCAGTCTTTCAATCTGGTTCAAACTGATACAGCTCTGTGAACATTACTGAATTTGTGTTTGCAAAGCTCTTAAGGGATAAATAGTAACCATTGTTATTATTAATAAGTGTATTGTGTAGACAAATCATGAGGGATGGCGATACAGCCACTCTTGGGGGTGATCTTTCACAACTTGCTTGTGCCTTTGTTTAATCCCATCACTCCAAGGTATCAAGGCCAACTCCAATTTACAGAAGGATTTCTCATGTCAGTCTCCTCACTTTTGAGTATTTTATTGTTCATGTTCTCTCTCTGTTTCTTTGCTACTTTCCTCCATGCTGAGTTAACCTTGCATACCAAACTTTATTCCCTTTTTTTTTTTTTTTTTGCATTATACAGCAGAGGCATTTGTGTAACCTCCAAATTACAGAGAGCAAATTCATTTTGTCTAGTGATTGTTTGCTGATGATGTATGAAACAGACAGAAGACAGTTTGAATTTTCATAAGTTCAATTGAGCTTGCAGGCATAAGGAAAGGAACAGGCAGAACCCAAGCCAATGTGACACAGTAAGCTGGCATCCCAGAGTGCAGGCTGCATGTGTAGCGTCAGGATGTCAGGGCTGGGAAGGGCTTCGTCCATCACAGCACTGCTTTTAGATGAAGGAAGAGTTTTGAAGTAACAAACAAGCTGCACTACCATGTTCTTTACAGTGCAAGAATCCTCACGATTCTTGATGGATTTGGGACCTGTCCTTTCCTCCTATAACCTGCTGTTTTAGCTAGAATTTCGGGTCTAAGATGGGCTTTGAGTCCATTCCCAGTTCTGTTCCTCTGACAAAATGTAGACTCTCGTAAGTTTAAGCCTTTTTTTTTTCCCTTTTGATGCAGATATTGGCTTGTAGAAGCTGTGCTGCAAATGTGAAATGAGTATGGAAGTGTGCTTGCTTTGAACAAAGATCATTGTCTTGGGGCTGACTATCCCTGAGGAATTCTGTTAGCACTAACAAAGAGAATTAATTTTGCCTTTTCCCCTTCCTTTACCAAGGCATTACTCCAGAAACTCATGGGGATAAATTCTGCCCTGATTTCTACCTGTGGAACCCCAGTGGAAATGTGGAGAGGTCAAAAATGTTTGTCAAGGCAGAAATTGTCCTAGAGTGAAAATTGTGGAGAAAGCAGAAACTGGTTGATTGTTATCTTGCCCAGGGGCAAGAGGATATGTAGGAGCCCTAGCTGGCATTATATGCTTCTGAAAGTGTTGCTTTTGTTGTACATTAAGGAGAATGTACTAAAAAAAAAAAATCTAATGAGTGAAAAGTTATAATCAAGAGCACAGTGATTAATTGTTCTTCATGTCCACTGGGAGAAAGACCTAAAGAAATCAGTTCAGTGAGCAGTGAAAATTACCAAGTTAGATATTAGGAGCCATGTTCTGACTGTATCGGTTGCACAGTGCTGGAACACACAACCTGTAGGTACTATGGAAGCAGGGGAGGTTTCTTTTTTAAGGAATGGCTTGGAAAATCACCTCTCAGGGTATGCTAGAACTTCCCATAAGACAGAAGACCAAACTGGATGGGTTCTGTTACTCCCAGGCATTTCTCTGATTCAGTGTACTGTTTGGCAATGTAGGTATGTGGAGAATACATTCCTGATTAATAAAGCCTAATGTTCCCAAAAGATCTCCAGGGTTCTCATTTTTCCATCCTCTCATAACTGAAAGCACACTGTGTCTTCAAAGATTTCATTGGGCTGCCAGCATTTTGCTTCGACCCTTCTTTTTTTGGAGAAGGACAGAGGAGGGAGTCATCTAGACACGGAAAGACAGATTTTCAGTCATGGTGAGTCTGCAGGGGTTTCTTTCCAGTCAGTGCACAAATACTGATTTGTTTCAGTTACTGGTTTTTAAAATTTGGATTAATGGAGACACTCCAGGTATTGCCTGATACAAGCTCCTCTGACAAAGAACATGGAGACAGTTGAAAGTTGCAAATAGGATTGATGATCAGAGCAAATATGTAATGAGGCTGGAGTAAAGCCTGCTACAAAAAGGTAAATGTCTCAGGAGATTAAGAGCTTTGTAATTGTCTCTCTTTTCTTATGATTGCCTCTGTTTTCTGAATTTTCATGCAAACACCCTAGAAAGATGTTTTCACTTAGTGAAACTGCAAATCTCAAAATGCAGTTGGCCAAGAACTAAGAAAATTTTCTTAGTTCTCGGGTTGGTTTTAATCAGTCTCATTCACAACTTAGCACAGAAAAGGAGTTGAGAATTATTTTTTATTAAGTTTCTCATGGTTTTTTTTGCTTTCTTACAAATGTTTAAGGGTTTTTTGGGAGGTGGAGGGTTTGTGTGGGGCTTTGTTTGTATGGTGTAGGTCTGGATGTTAAGGGCATCAGCTGTAGTGTACAAATGGTTAGAATCATGACTTTTTTCATAGATGGCAGCTCTTGTTTTTGCAGGATAGTGTCCACAATAGATGAGGATAGGAAAATGGCTCTCTGGTGTGTGGTTATTTTAGTATATAAAGGAGTATGTGCTGTGATTCACTCATGTTAAAAAGGCATGGGAATATAAGCATTGATTCCCTGCATAGCACTGCTGTAGTGAGTTGCAGTAAAACACTTCAGCATGTCAGCACCTGAAGATGTTGTGGTGAAAGTGGAAAATCTTTCACTCCATTTATCAAAGCATTTGCTAGTCTACTTCAAGATAAAATAAAGATTAAATATTTTTGAGCAAGGAAGGTTATCTTAGACCAGAGATGTCATTAGATAAACTATGAAAGGAAAAAAGGCAACACAGACCCGGCCTTTTCCAAAATACTCCTATTTTGTTCTATCTGAAATGAAATTGTTTAGCTAAACCAGTGTATAATGGGAGGGACTCCAGTGAAAGGCATTGTGGTTACTCTGTATTTACAGCAGTGTCCCTGAGGACACTCTCGCTGAATCACTTCAAATTCCAGAGTCTGATGTCGGGCAGCCTGATGAATGGGAGTTACCCAAATTTTCTGGTCTGTTTTCTTCGCTAGTGCAAGTTGTCCAGCTCTGAATGTTACTATAGAGGATCTCGTTCTTACTGCTCTCTTTCCTGCCACTGCCCCTGCTATATCTAGATGATAGATTAGGAAGAGATTTTAATCTGTTGTGCCAAAATTGGTCTGTTGTTTTCAACAGTTTCCACTGGCATGAAAGAGATCAGAATATTTGTTTTATTTGTTTATTTTTGTATAATAGCCAAAAAGAAGTATTTGACTTCGCAAAATGTTTTGGTGTCAGCAATAACTGAAGGCATCTCTGAGTCAAAACCTGCATAAACAATTTTTTGAACCTGTTGCTTTCTTTGGTAGATTTTCTTTTTCTTCATATTCCCTTATGAAATTTCATTCTAGTTCATGCAATGTTCTTATTGAAATCTTGAATAATTAAAATCTTTTGTAGAATGGAAGAGTGTTACCTCATTTCTTCCAAGATTTGCAGCAAATAATCAAGAATACTCTGACTCATACCAGCAGAACCTTTTCAAGAAATAAGGTATATATTTCTCAACAGCAATGATAGCAGTTGTGCACCAGATCACTGCATGTCCTCTCTGAATACAAACCAGTTTAGGTCATGATCATGCAGCCCCAGTTCATTTAGGTGGGGTATAGTGGCACAGTTCCTTTACATATAGTTTGTAAGATCAGACCATCAGTGGAAAAATCTGAGTGAGAGACAGATGAATTCTCATCTCTTCCCAGTTCCTTTTTCCATTCATTAGGGTTTCAAGTGAAGAGGATAATCTGTTTTGTCATGTCTGTTGCCCTGTTTTAATACACGACTAACCTTCTTATGTCTGAGCGGCTGTCACTTCCCCAGAACAAGTGATACTGGGTTCCTGAAGCAAACAGCTATAAAATTATCGTCCTTTGGGGCAAATTTAGTGCATTACTGACAGCTTTAGCCTGGACGCTGTTAGCAACCAGAGGGAAATTCCAGTGGTCAGGGCATCACAAAAGCCTGAGGAATGCAGAGAGAGGATGCTGAGGGACCCAGAAACCAGGTGACCAAGAAGGTATAGAATTAAATTAGTCTAGCAACTCAACTGGAAACATAGCATGATTAGAAGTGGAAAATCCCTGAGTCGATAGGCAAGGTTGCTATAGGTAGTGATGCTCATGGATGGCACCTGAATGTAAACATTTTGATTCCTCATAACTGTTTCAATCCTGCAGGAGGGAAAGGCTTGTTCTTTTTACTTTTGTCAGGGCTTCAGTACTATTTCATTTGTCTCGGTGCCTCTTGGCCATGTGACATCACTCCAGATCCTGTTTGCGGTTTCTTCCTGTGTCACAATTTGGCGTCTTGCTGCTTCTCAGCTTCTTTGTGTGTGTGTGTGTGTGTGTGGCTTAGAAAATACTGCTCTTTTACAGCTACATCTGCCCTTCCTCTGATCATGCTTGCCTTTCGAGAACACATCATGGCAAACTCTTGTTCACTTCAGCAGTCTTTATTATGCTGTGGTGTCCTTGTGCCTATGCTGGGCTCTAGAATGGCACTGAAGAGAACATTCAGGTACTAGTACAGACCTAGATGTCTAGTAAATATTTAGTTTCTTCAGGATACCCGTCATGGTCACCTCAAGTGTTTTCCTGCCCTGTCCAGGGAACTGTCCTTTGGCAAGAGTTCAGGAGAGATCTTAGTGTAGGAAGGTAATCACAAATAATAGTTATGATTGTAATCTGTAACAAATATAAAATCCTTTAATAGATAGGTTTTTGGACTGGTATTGAACCAAAGCTTTGCACTCAGATAGTCCCTGAACTTCTGTGATGCTCAAATCATTATTTTCCCATGTGTAAATCTCAGACTATTGCAAAGATACAGAAGTAGGTGGTGAGAGAACCCTTTGCTACCAGGTCCAAAGCTAGGTGCAGTAACATTAGGGGCATGACTCCAAGTGGAATTCAAACCCAGAATCAGGGTCTTTATCCCAGGCATGGGATAGATGTATTAAGGGCAAAGGGAAGGATCTTGTTGGATGGTGTTCAGCCTAGAGGCAACCAGAGGGAAGTTCTAAAGACTTGGTGATTCTTCCATGGACAGGATTTCTTACTAGCAATATATTTTTCTTTACTGCAATGCATTCATGTCATAGAAAATTCCAAATGTGCTAGGTACATTTTATTTTTTTAATGAAATTATCAGCTGTTAAAATACATTTTCTATCCCCCTATAGAATTTGCCTTTCATCAACATGAGATAGGCAGAGATTTCCCATGCCTTAGAATGGTGGAAAACAATTCTGATGTCCCTGCATTGTCTGACTGTCAGTGGCACAGTTTTTTATGTGATTATCTTCATTATGACTTAATTACGTTTAAAAGCATTTAATTTCTAAAATTCTCTTACACTATCTCTGTCATAATGTTTAGAATGTATCTATACCATATAGTAGATATTCTTTAGGCTCCTTATGTTTTATTTCTTATAAAAGAAATATACTGTATAACAAAATAGAATTTCTTTATTTAATGCTGAACTAATTCTCAAAGCTGTGTTGTGATTAATCACGTTGCACCGGTGGAAGTTTAGAAAGGGTAGTAGGCTTTTCCTCCTGCTTTTTCTTTGTTGACATGGTAGGAAACCTGAATAACCATGTTACGAAACACTAAGTCTTACTTCAGCTGCTTCATCACACTCTCTGAATGGGATAGGACTTTGTACCTCCTGTCTGCTGCTTCCTAGAGCTGGCAGCTCAGGGCTGTGGAACCGGGTGAAATTCAGGGCTGCAGGTAAGCGGTGTGACAAAGCCAGTGTTCTCTGTAGTGCCCAGAGAAGTTATGCAAACGTAATTATCACCTGTGATCCCTGCCAGATCTCTGCACACCGTTTCTGGGTGAAGTGCAGCCATTTTCTGATCACTTCTTTTCCAGATAAAGAGGGAAATCATGACCCAAATGAAGTCCCTGGGTTTCTTCCACATTCCTTTCAGTGGAGACAGGAATCATTGCAAATGTATGTGCTTGAGCTGGCCCTTTACATGGGTTGGGTTATTGTATGTCTGATGCATTTATGTATTCATCTTTTCCCCCCTCCCCAAAAGCCCTGCCCCAGGTGAGGGGCAGACACCAATAGCTCTGGCCGATGTTCTGCTGGAAGTGCAGGACTTCCCTTAACTGATGTAGAGGAAAAGGTTTTACCTTTTGTTTAAAAAAGTGGGAAAATAAATACATCATGCTTTCTTTAGAGAGCCTTTTTAAAATTTTCTTGAAACAACTAGATTTATCCTGTTTTAATACCAAAATGACATCAAATTTGTCACATGCATGTTTGTGCCCAGTAGTGGTTAAATGAAGGTTTATTTTGGATTTATTCCTATTTTCAGGTGGTTTGGAGTTCTTTTGTGAATGGTTACAAGACTATATTGGTTAGAAATCATTGCCTTCTCCCATTTTATCTAGCCTAGTTTTAATACTAACTTACAAAACAGTTCTTCAGTTTGTGGAGTTGATGAGGAACTGGCAAATTTCATTTGCAGTTCAGACAGACCAGTTCTGTGCTGGACTGGGGCTGGGCTCTTGCTTGCCCTAAATCCAGGTGTAAAAATCCCAGTCTCTAACTCAGTTTGGCCTTTTTATTCCTCTGCATCACTGATATGCAAATGGAAACTCCTCTGCTGATCTTTCTCAGTGTTGAGAGCTTTCAAAACCCAGTCTGCATTTGTCCTGTGTTTCTTTAAATATAGAAAGAAATAATGGAGCCTATTCTGTACATTTGAAATCTGTCTTCTCACTTAAAGCTAGGTCAAATATTCTGTGTATTTGCAAGTGTAGCACAAATTCATGTGGCTTAATAGATAGCGATGGGAGTGGTGCTGTTGCCCTTTGAATAGGGACTCCATTTACTTTAGTGGGATTTTCACCCACTAAAGTGGGGGTTTCAGTGCTTGGAAGGTCAGTTTTCTTTTTCTTTCACCACTTTGCTAATATAGCACTATTGTTGTATTTCCTCCCCAGTTCATTCTTAATGGCCATGTCATTAGGGCTTTTAGGTTACAGCAAGACACTGATGGTGTTGAGGGCAAGAAATGGTGAGAAGCTAAAGAAGAAATCCTACTGCAAATATTACCAAACAGAAATTATAGAAACAGGCATCTCATGCATAATGGCATTTAGTGGCTGCTCAGTGTACCAGTCCAAATTAAAATGTTCTCTCGTCTGCCCAGTAGATCTAGACAAGGAGAGATGAAAAGAAATTGTGTCTCTTCTTCTCCCTGCTTTCCCCAGTTCATAACTACAGTCCCAATTATCTTGTCAAAGTGAAGTTTTTATGGGAAAAAGGTAACATATCACCACAATAACTTCGGAACAGAGCCCATGCCTCAGGACTTGGTGTAGCACAGAAGGTCTTATTTCACCTCTAGGTCCTGTACAAATAGAAATGCTTTGAACAATGAGCCAGCAAAATGTGAAATTAAACAGGGGCAAATGTACATTTATTTTATGTATTGTCACATTAATCAGACATATCATTTTTCTTTGGAAATGACTGTTTCAACAAAAGCAAAATTATAGCAATTAAAAATGTAAGGAGGAAAAATAATAGTATTGATTTTGGTTTGTGTGGCTTTGTTATTTTTTGCTTAATTTCATGTTATGTAAGTAGTAATGCATGTCTTATTGCACGTCAGTCTGTTTGTTAGACTGCATAAGGCACTTAGATTTCAGAAAGGTGAAGGTTCAGTAAGTACTAAGCTAATGCTTAGTGACTTTTTTCATTGCACGAAACACTGCTAGTTTTTCTACAGCGATGTGCAATAATGCAAACACAGAATAGAAAAAAATGAAAGGGCTTACTTGGAAATTCTAATACACAGAACTTTCAAAACAAATTTATTTTTGGCTTTTTAATTATGTGAAAAGGTTCAGTATCACTTCTTTTTGAATCCTGACTTCAAAAGGAAATGAGAAGTCAAAATTTCTCCCTTTACTTGTAGCTTTAAAATGCCTCAAAATGCCTGGTAGCTCACTAGCAAAGTAATCGTAGAATCATAGACTGAGTTGGAAGAGACCCACAAGGATCACTGAGTCCAACTCCTGGCCCTGCACAGGAAACCCCAAGAGTCACACCATGTGCCTGAGAGCATTTTCCAAATGCCTCCTGAGCTCTGTCAGGCTTGGTGCTGTGACCGCTTTCCTGGGGAGCCTGTTCCAGTGCCCAGCCACCCTCTGGGGGAGGAACGTTTTCCTGATATCCAACCTAAACCTCTCCTGACTCAGCTTCAGGCCATTTCCTCAGGTCCTGTCACTGGTCACCACAGAGAAGAGATCAGTGCCTGCCCCTGTGCTTCCCCTCACAAGGAAGCTGTAACTGCCATAAGATGTCCCCTCAGTCTCCTCTTCTCCAGGCTGAGCAGACCAAGTGACCTCAGCTGCTCCTCATACGGCTTTCCCTTAAGGCCCTTCTCCATTCTCATTACCCTCCTTTGATCCCTCTCTAGCAGCTTAATGTCTTTCTTATGTTGTGACCAAAACTGCCCCCAGCACTCAAGATGAGGCCACCCCAGCCCAGAGCAGAGCAGGACAATCCCCTCCCTTGCCCGGCTGGCGATGCTGTGCCTGATGCCCCCCAGGACACAGGTGGCCCTCCTGGCTGCCAGGGCACTGCTGGCTCAGGTTCAACCTGCCATCAACCAGGACCCTCCACTGACGCACAAGAAAAAAGATATGGGATCTTTTGCTTTTTGAAATTCTTTAGGGATGTTGTTCAGAGAAGTTGTGGATGCCCCATCCCTGCTGGACGGAGCTGTGAGAAACCTGCTTTAGTGGAAGGTATTGCTGCCCATGGCAGGGGGAGCAAGATGGAACAATATGATCCTGAAGGTCACTTCCAACCCAAAGCATTTCATAGGTTTGAAATTTCATTTCTATTATTTTATTAATTTCTAATGTTCTTTGTGATGCTAGAAGCTGCATCTCTCTCTCCAATTTTCCACATCATTCTTGTGTCTAGGTACATCTAATTCTTCCCAATAGAAGAATTAGGGTATCAACCTGTTTTTGCTGACAAAGGCTACTATAATACATAGTTGAGTATTTCTTGTGGATGCCAGGAGGAATGACTATTTTGTGGACAGATATTGTAGTAGACAGAAGTATTGATTGGGTTTCATTGTAATAAACACTGCCAGATGTTATCTCAGTGTGTACTGTTTGCATTAGTAAATAAATAAATTCTCCAGAGCACAATTACTCCCTATAATGTTTTTTCAAAAGCTCACTATTGTCTTACTATTGAGCTTCCTCTGCTTTCTGTGCAGCTTGAGAAACTAATTGGAGCATGTGAAGCTAATTGTAAAATTCAAATCTTGCTGTAGATTCACACACCACGTCAAGGCCAAATCTGGCATGTATAAGTGATGGCATCTTCACTTGAGGTAGTCTTTCTTCATCTGAGACTTTCTCCTGTAGAAAATAACTGAACAGGTTTTATTCCCTGTTGTGTTATTCTCCATACTGGTGAACACGTTGTCATGGGAATGTCGCAGTAAACGTCTGTGTCCTCTGACTCCTGGTAAAGGCTCTCAGCTTGCCGGTCACTTGGTACAGAGTGATGGTCTGGTTCCAGCCTACGTGCTGTCACTGAAGGCGTTGGTTAAATGCCAGTGCTTGAAGCCCAACATGTCACCTATCAAGTTAAACCAGCTCTGAGTAAGAATCTGAGCTTCCACAGAGACCAAGAATACTAAGAGTCCAGATTCACTGATCAAACTGTGAAAATCACATCAAATCAGTGTGAAAACCACACTGGTGCACGGCACATCATCGCAGTGCTCAGCATATCAGTGTGGGCCTGTGTGCAGCTCCTGCATCTGAATTTGCCTAGTGCTACCTTTATCCTCACAGTAGGCAAGGCAGATTGAAGCAGACTTAGATCTGCGTTCTCTCTGGTTCCTGGTGCTTTCAGCTTTCCTGAAAACAGTGAGCAAGCGCACAAGTGGTTTTTTGAAGTGTACTCAGTGTCCATAAAACTCATGTTAAAGGAGATCTGAAGTTGTCTACTGCACCTTCTGAAAATTATTTCTTTTTATTTTCAGTGAAGCCATACCTGTTCCCTGAAATGGTGGTTCCTTTCTCTGCTGGACTCATGCATCTTGTAATTTATGATTTTGAGTCATGTACTGAACACTGGCTTTCACTCAGATACAGGTTCCCTTGACAAGCCTGCTCATTCTGGAGCCTCCCCAGAACATACTCAAAACAATTTAGAGGGTTTAGGAAGATGCAATGTGTATTTGAATTCTCTGCCAGTGAATCAGCATTAACCTTACGACTCCTATGTTAAGTCAACATTCTCTCTGTCACATCCTAAGTTTAAATTCACATAAAAGATGCTATTTTTTCCAAATTCTTAGTAGTTCTACTGCTGTTTGTCTGCTTCTTCCAGTTTACCAGCTGAATTTTTAACTGTTCTTAGTCTCTCTATTTAGGTATATTTAGAATTATTATACATTTTACTGGAACTTGCTGTAATAGAAGCACTTACCTGTGTATGTATTTGCAGATATACTTTACAATTTGTAAGGCTACTCCTTCTCAAAAATTTTACTTTGGACAAGGATCATCAAATCAATACTTTTTTTTTTCATTTGTCAGTGTCTTCCTTTTTCTTCTTGTCAAAAAGGGAGAAGAAAAAAAAGTTAATGAAGAGCAAGGGAAGGAGAAAATGGAGCACCTTCCCACCAACTTATTCTTGTTGTGTACCTGAAGACTTTCAGTAACATCTCTGAAAACTTTGAGAATAACTGCTTGCTCCCCAAAATTCCCCATGTAAAATTAGCAATACTTGGTCATTTAAAAGGCAGCTCTATTTCTCATTTCACTACCCTTTGAATAGTCAAGTGCACGTCCAGGCTACAGCCACTGAAGAACAATTCCAAGCTGCATGCAAACATGGTGTGCCAGCTGTGCATTTTTCCTGTTTCTAAGGAATAAAGATCACAAATGTGAAGCGAAACAAAACAGAGAGGCACCTGAATGCAGATCCGCAGGTGGAATCTTCATTGGCTGCATTTCAGCACAGACAGTGGGAAAACTTAAACGTACTCGTGAGTCCTGAGATCTTTACCTTTGTCAGGTTAGCAAATGTATCTAAGGGAGGAAGCTGGAGTAGCTAACTCCCAAATCATTTTAATGATTCATGCTCCCGAAAAGAAGGAGCCATGGGAAATATGCCTGAGCATCACTGTTTTGTTGTATGCTATAGGATGTTTGTTTAGTGAAATAGCTTTGCTAATAGATTTGTTAATCAGTCATGTCCCAAATAAAATAAAAAGTGCAACACAGCCCTCCTTAGGTTTGGTCTTCTGCAAAATTAAACGCCTTATTTGTTTCTCTTATCAAGGCAGGAAAAATGGACCAAATAATGACCAAAGCCCTCAGTAGCTCTGAGGGTCTTTTGATTTTATGGTATAAGGACTGCCTGAGCTTGCTACTGCTTCTTCAGGGGTTGTGATGAAAAACCTTTGCCGTATTCTCCCCTCCTGCCCTCCCTGTCTCTCAGCTCTCAAACAGGGCCACAGCATAAGACACCTCAGGTAAATGTTGCAACAACCAGCTGATGTGAATACAGGGGGTATTTTCCGTCTGGTAGGTAGATATGTACGTTTCCTTTGCTCCACATTTGTGTGGAACAAAATACCCTGCTTTTTAATGATTGTTTCCCAGGATAAGGTTGGAAGTTCGTCCCCAGGACCAGTTTGGTTTTTGGCATCTCCCTTGTTACTGTGTGCAGTGATGCCACTTAATGCTCATTGAGGCAGTGGATTTGCAATTCTGGTTCTTGGCCTAAAGTGGATTGAGATTCATAAAAAATAATCTCAAATCACAAAGCCACCATGGGAGGCTTATAGCTTCTGTGACTATCCCACTTGGGCTAGATTTGAATCAGCAATCAGGAGGTGAATGGTTTTGTTCTTATCCCACTGCCAATTTCCTGAACTAACATAATCTGAGTGTGTGTCACAAAACTTTATTTTCCAACTGAATGCATCCATCCATTAAAAACAGGTTAAAAAATAAGAGACAAAATGTAAAGGAAATTTAACATCCAAAAAATACAGAACAGTGCTCAGGACTTTCAAATATATGTAAACATCAGTTCCTGCCAAGTTAGTCATTACTAAGAGTTGTTAACACGGGGGATTGATTGAGAGAATGATTGTTGCTGTAGAATGATGATTTAATAAGAGAAAAATCTGATAGATTTGACATGCTACATAAAATGTGCAGAATGGTTATTCTTTGGTAAATTGCAACTTTCGGTTGTACCCTGTACAGATGTGTTTGTTCTGTGCCTTGCCACATTCCCCTTTTTTTCCTGTTATTCTCTTTAATTGCTAGAAATCATTAGTATTCACCATTGTTACACATCACCCAGAAAAACATACACACACCCCATTTTCCTTCCTGTTGTTGCCTGCTCTGAGCCCTTTGCCTGGTCTGTACTCACCTACCTCCTCTGGCGTTCAGTAGGGCACTGCAGAATGTCCTGCTCTCCATCTTTAAAAGGGGTCTGCCAGGAGCTTGGCTTTATTTGCTCTTTGCTAGCACTGTTTTCACATGCACTGTTCTGGCTGATGATTATTTATCTGCTGCTTTGTCCTAACAAAATGCTTAGTGCTTTATAAGCCAGAAAATGAAGGCTCTCTCAGCTCAAGGAAGTTGTACAGGACAAGAAGATGAAACAGGCCTTTTATTATTCCCATCTTTACTGACAAGCTGTGCTCTGTCCTTCCATTTTTCAGCAATAATTTATGAGATGCTGGTTTGGTTGTTTTTATTCTGAAATGACCAGTGCCTCTGTGAAGATCCTGTAACAAGTGTTGTTGGTGTCTTTGGTCTTCTGTAAAGTCTAGTGGTTCATTCAGGCCATGCCCAAGTAATAGTGATCACCTTGATCTGAGCTGCTGCTGGGCCCTTTTTCTGCAGCTAGGGGAGGCTGGTGTCAGAGGCTGGCCACAAATGTTCTTTGGCTTGCCTTGAGAAAATGTAGGGCTAGCCTTGGTGCTTGTACTCTATGAATAATAATAATAATAGTAATAAAAAAGAATCCTAGAGTCTGATTACAACAAATAAATTCCATAGCACCCTCTGCACTATATTGGTTGTGCCAAAGAGCGTAACATAAAATGACTGAGAGCAACAGCAATTCAAAACAGCAGCACACAATGGTGTAATTGGACCCTAAGCACATAAAAATAACGGTTTAAAAGAAAGGAAAAAAAGGCAAAAATGGGACCATGGAGTGGTATCAGGGACAGTATCATGAAACTGTGGTAAGATGCATGAGCCTAGTAGAAAGAAAAAGAGGGGGTGGGGGGTGAGTTACTTATGAATCAGTACAACTGTGCTTTGTTCTGCATGAGTGTTTTAATAGAGCAAGTGTAATATAAGGATCAGGTGGGCTCGTGGGAATGGAACAAAAGGTTTTGTAAAATTAAAGCAAAATAATTATAGCTCTAGGTGTAGAGTGAGCACACTCCAGCAGTTGATAGCAGGAACCTGCTCAGAATGGAGAAGGAAGGAGGGAGGAAGATGCGGTTGGAAAGGTTTTTTGGTTTGTTTTTTTTAATCCGTGCGTACACATGGACATGTACATACATCCATTATGTGCACAGATAATGCAGATTCATACATGTACGGTAACAAAGACTTTAAATCAGTGACAGTTGTGCACTGCTTTAGAAGTGACTAATAGACCCCCACAAAAAATGCATTTAAATGAAAATTTAAGGAATAGTCTCAAATGAATTAATTAAAAACAAAAAAAAAGGCGATATAGCAGCAGAACATTGCTTTCTGAAGGAATAAAGGACTAAAGTCTAGAACAGAGACTGCCATATGACATGGGAGATGTTCTCACTGTAAAAGCCCAGTGATGAATATGTGCTGAGTGCCCAGTGTGCTAGTAAAGCCAACTCAAAGTCCCAGAAGTGAATGTGATCATAGGGGGTTCACAAGAAAGCTGTCAGCAATGCTCTGTGTTACAGAAACTCCCATATTTGGGCAGAGCATTCTGCTGTGCTCTTGTGCAGAAAAAGCTGTTTCCTACCTGAATTTCAGAGTAGTTTTACGAGCAAGGTGAGAGCTTGATTGATCACAAGGTGGCCTCCCTGTATCTAGTTGTGTGCCTTTTCTTTCCTTTACTGTCTGCAGGTATATGTACCAAAGTGCACGTGGATTCTGTATAAAAGTAGAAAACAAAACAAAAACCTGAAAACAGAGTCCTGATCCACCATGCACTTTCTCTCTAAGTTGCTGATTATTCTCAAAATGTAATTAAAGAGGACTGGAGAAAGACTTTACTCAGGTGTGCATTTCTGCTGTCATGTTGGACTCACAATGTTCAGAATATGCTCCTATTTTGGGCAGTGACTTCCAAATAAATTCCTTTTATTTGTAGATATGCTGAAAGAGGTAGTGAATTTTAACACCATCACCACTGTCCCCCCATAGCACCTGTGGGTTAAGATGAGTTCCCTTCCACTTATGCACTGCTGTATGGAATGTTATAAGGAATATGAGCAACTACCAGTGATAAAATGAACATAAAGTGAGAAACTGGTTTTGTTACAGCACTCAAATCACCTCCCTACCATGATGGATGGTGTCTGATGGGCAAGACGATTGCAGCTCATTGTGGTGCACGGACCAGTTTGTGGAAAGGAGGTTCAGCGTAGCCCACAAAACTGTAGTTGCAGGCACAGCTACTACAGATGGCTGGCGTGCAAGATAAGGTCTTGGCAATGGAGGGGGACAATTAGCCTGCCTCCCACCACATTTCCCCTTATTCTGTAGTCAGATTTCCCTTATTCAGAGTTTGTTCAGGGTAATTGTTCACAGACAATATATTTTTGTGCTCACGGTGCAATCAGAGGCTGTTCTCACTTGAAGCAGAGCACATCTCTTAGGTAGTGCTTTCTGCCAGAATGTGGAGGCTGAGATCAGAGTGAAGCTTTATGAGCTCCATTTGGTGCTTTTTACTTCCGTCTTGTTTCTCTCTCTGCAGGGGATGTGAAACTAGATTTGTCCTGTTTCCACAGCAGGGTTTTGGTTTATTTTGTTTTTCCAAAGCATTTCATTCGGTGGCGCAAATCCAGAGGAGAGTGTGTTGCAGAGATGGATTTGAATGTCAGACAGAAAGAGTTGTGTTTAATAAACTCTTTGTTGTAAACTATAGAAACTTGAGAGCAGGAGGCCCCTGTTTAATACAAACATTCTGTGGCTAAATTATCACTCTAAGTATTTGCCCTGAAATTTAAAGAGCAGTGAGACAAGGTAACTTTGCTAAAATGGCTGTTTATGGAGTTTGAAGCTCAAACTTGAAATTCTTCAGTTCTGGTTCTCGCAAACTCTTTCCACCTTCCATCTGCCTTTGTCTTTCGACTTAGAGGTGGCTGCCTAATAGAACTGAGTGAAATACAGGACTAGTTAAAATGAAATTCAAAAAACAAAACCAACAAAAAGCCCCACCCAAAATAAAAGAAAAAGAAAACCAACGAAGTTTTATAGGCTTTTAGAGAAAAAAAAAAAGAAAAAAGATGCTTTAGTGACATGATGCTGTACTTGAAGATGATAGCCCAACATGCAAACAGCTGAACATGTAGCTCCCATTATGTATGCCACTACTGCTTATCTCCTCTGCTCCCCTGCTTTTGAAAACTCTTTTCTGTATCACAGCACAAGCTACCTATCTGTGTTGATCTCATTCTGAAGTGTTTTGTCAACATGAGCCTATTATGAAATTGAAGGTCAGTAAAAGGCCAAGCATTCACTGGGGTAAGCACAGCACACTGGAAAGGGAGGGGTCAAGAATGCCTCATCACATCCCAAGCCTTCAGATGTGCCTTGTGAGCTGTGCCTATTCCTGTTTGGGAACAGAGATGCTGTAAAGCTTCAGTAGACCCCTCATTCACAGCAAGACACAATATGCCAGTATCTGTCACATTCCAAGTCCTTGAAACACTATTGAAGTCAGAAAATTCAAAGTCCCAGATTCTTGGCTTCTTTTGAGATTGCCTCATTTTCTTCCTTGCCATTCTAGTAAATCCGACATACATACATGCACATGCATACTTGTGTAGACGTACTGACATCTTTCCAGAGCATGAAATTCAAAAAAGGGAACAAAAGCATGGGTTTTCCCCCTTGTCCTGTCACTTTCTGACAAAAAAAAAAGAACTTCATAAGTTGTTTATATTCCATCTTTATTTTCTTCCATTCACTCTTTGCCAGGAGCAAAGTCTAAAGGATTAAGACAAGAGCAGCCCTGTGTTGTATTTGTATATTATATTTACATATAATATACATTATTTGGATAATAAAACCTGTTCTAAATTGTACTGAAAAAAAGGTAGTATATCCACTTTTGCTCAGGAAGAACTGATGCAGCACTGCTCACATTTCCCTGCTTTTCCTCCATCTATTTTGGAATTTGATGAGCAACAACATATAGGCATCAGTTAAATCTGCTGTCCTTCCCTTTGCTCTTTCGTCTGGTTATCCTTTTCTTAGTCTGTAGGAGAATGAGTCTAATCTGGCTGGAGAATTTGCACCCTGATTTTCTCATACAGAACATGAAGATTTTTAGATAACAGTAGGGACAGTTTCTGGTCTTATTGAAGTTGTTGGCAGTTCTCCAGATGATTTGTTATAAGATTTGGCCTTGAGAAAAAGGATCAGTCACATTCATGTCCTTTTAATTCTGAACTAGAATGACCCATACCACTGCCCAGTGATGGCTGCCTAGGATACTAGCAGTGAATTTTTGGAAAACGATCAAAAGCTCAAATATATGCAAGAATGCATGAAACCCACTGTCTAAGAGACCAGAGAGAATCCAGTTTGCCACAGCAAAATATGCATTCAAATAGAACCAAATAAAACTGGAAGCTTGATATGAAAGGTATCTATGTCCATTTTATTATTTTTCTATATGATGTCGATTTAGGATGAGGTCTGGAACAGTTCTCTCAACTTACGTATACATTTCTCTGTTTTCTCTAAAATCTTTTGGTTGCAGAGCGCTATAAATGGTGCAAAACGAAGTCTCTTTTCCAAGTTCCCTACAGTGAGCAACTTAAGAGCGTTTAGTTTTAGCTTGTGTT
Source organism: Gymnorhina tibicen (assembly GCA_013399875.1). Classification (NCBI taxonomy): domain Eukaryota; kingdom Metazoa; phylum Chordata; class Aves; order Passeriformes; family Artamidae; genus Gymnorhina; species Gymnorhina tibicen. Next base: position 1,336,584 of record VXAZ01000953.1, on the reverse strand, counting down.
AGGACTTCGTGTCCTCAGAGTACAGATTCTGCCCCTTTGATCTCTAGATAAAAAAATCGCTGTTTCCCAGTGGTTACAGAAGATCACTGGGGCCCCAGAAAAGTGGCATGAAGATGCAGAATGAGGACCTCGTAGCTCCAGTTCATTTCCAGCATTGCTGTTTCTTCTTGTATATTTTGAAAAAAAAATTAATGATCTCCAGTAATCCCCATTTCTGAAATGAATTTAAAACTATATAACTTATATAACTTAGCAACATGCATTAGGAAAGGGAAAAAATAATTTTAAAGAAATAGTCATACTCTCTAACGTTACCATGATTTCTTTTATGTGCTTATGTGTGCAGGTAGTCTGCAAAATAAATTCACAGGTGTATAATTTTGTATGTCTGTATCCTATGCAGTGGCCCTTCCCGTGGGAGAGGAGTTGATCTAAACCAGTATTCAAATCCAACAGTTTTCCCTGTCTTTTGGAGGGAAGGAGAGGTAGGGAGTCAAAATATAAGATTTCATTACAATACACTTCTGTCTGCAGCTGAAGACATTTCACTAACATGTTGCTATCTGGAGTTTTCCCTTTCAGAATTTCTTGTAGGAGGCAAATTTTCCGGTTGGTTTGACTTTGCTGTTAAAAAAGTCAAGCTGCTTTTTTTTTTTCTTTTCTTTGATTAAGTGAATAAAATGTTAAGGCTAATTAGGCCAAGGAGAGGTTTAAATTTTGTTGATTTTTTTTTTTTTTCCTCAGTTCCTAACCTGGTCAACAAACTGCTTGTATCCATCTTTGCAGAGATAATTTAAAACCACTGTGCTGAAAGTATAGTGTAAAAACACCAGTTTTCACTTCAGAGACAAAAACACTTTGATGACCTTCAAACCTCATGTGTTAAACTTGCAAGTAAAAATCATGTTTTTCATTATTTCTGTTACCTCAAGGTTACTTCAAGGCTAAGGCTTCCTGTGAAGATGAAACAAGAGGTTTTTTCCTGTCTTGCACATCCTTACATATGCCCAGATTATGCCCTCTGAGAAAGTACTAAACCGCAGACGTTGTGGCCTTGGAGCTGGAGGGAGGATTGCTTGGTGTTATTAAGGCTCTGATCAGCAGACCAGACCAAGATCCGGCTGCTCCTGTCTGGCTCAGTAACCTTGGAAAAGTCAATAATATACTTGTGCCTACATTCCCCAGCTGTAAAAGAAAGGGGATGCTCTTTCCCTGCTGCAGAGGTACTTTGGAGATAAACCTGTGAGTACAGGAAAATGCGTGTGTGGATCAGGTTCCCAGCCTGCGCCATGGGGCCATGTTTTCCTGACAGCACATGGTCCTGAAGATCCCCCAGAACATTATCCATGCTTCCAGGCTATCACAGCAGGCCCCTCCACTCCTTCCCGAGCACACCTGGTCAGCAGCTGCTTTGGGAAGTGTCCACATCTCCCTCCCTGTTCCGTAGGGCTGTTGGCACAGAGGAGACTTCTGTGTGCTCCTCTCACCCTGTGTGCTCCTCTCAGCCTTGCAGGATGCAGTGAGTGAGCTTGGCCAGCCTGGCTCATTTGGAGTTTTGGATAACCTTTGCGGGGTGAAAGTGGTTGTTTCAGAGCAGCAACGTAGTGCTGCTGCTGCCGTGCATTATCTGCAAACGCTAGTGTTCCTGATACATTTCTTTCTAAATGTTTTGCTGTAACCTTGTTCACATAGGCTGATCATATGTGCCCCAGATCCAAACTGGAAGACAAAGTTTCCAGTTCCATCTGCTGCAGTCTAGAACGATTTTATCCACCATTCACTGGGGGAAAGCAATTCTGATTTAAATGGCACATAAGCTGTGCATTATTAGTCTGATAGGATAAAGCATTACAGGTTTTTTCCTAGTGGGTTTTTATATTTGAGCTGGAAATAACTGTGCTGCATGAACTCTAAGTGGAGATGTATAAAACAGAAAAAAAACCAACCAACCTGTGAAATAGCAGAGGCTAGCGCCTGGACTGCTTGTTAAATCCCCCCAGAATGATTCTTCCACCAAAATACCTGACCAGCTCTTCTCCAGCAACTTTCAGCAGAGGTAGCAGGAAATCCCATCAAAAAAACCAGCCAAAAAAAATGCAGCAGCTCCCGTGGAGCCACCACTGTTTGGAAATGAACAGTTAACAAATGCAACCTTTTCACTGATGCCCTAAATTCCTTTGTCACTTAGTAACAGCCTGTACAAACTACGCCTCCACGCCTGACCTAAGTTATATCATCTTGCCATGTTGTGGAATAATCTATTGTTGAATATGTACAGAAAATTGGTTATAAGATCCATGATATTATAATGAAAAATTAGAAATTTTTGCTAAGGTTTATTTGGTGAAAATATCACGTCAGTGTAGAGAGCAAAATAAAATACAACTTCACGTGCTGTGCTCGGATAGAGAGACGTGTTGCTATGTACCTTCTTAGCTTCCTAACACTTCTAACGGGAATAGTGATAGCCTTTATCTCCCCACTCGGCTGCAGTAGACCTTGCTTCCTGCCAGGACACAGCTTTCCAGTGGAAAGCTTTCTACAGCAAGCTGCTTCTTACTAATCATCTGGTCAGTCCTCCCTAAGGCATCACTGCCTTGGGTCAGGTTTGGGGCATGGTAACACCTTTATAAATCCGTGGGATTTTGGTAGAAGTAGCTCAGGTTTGTATCAGTGTCTGTTGATTTCAGTAGGAATTTACCTGGAAAAAGATGTATCATTGAGCAGCTGAATTTTAACTGTTCAGGACCGGTTGAATCCTTTACATTACCAGGTTAACATACCTAAATGCGGGCTTAATTTGCTTTCCTCTTTCCCTCAGAATTAATGATTTCTTTAAATTTATTGTTTGGAGTTCTGCTTTCTTCATTTCTAAGTAGATAAAGATGCTCATCTGTCTTTAAGGTGTAGTTGTGGTACACAATTCCTAGATAATGCTGAGAGTTAATTCGGTGTGGAGGTGGGATGGAGATGTTAGTGCTGGGAGCCTTTGTGACACGGAAACAAAAGCACTAAGTTGTTTTGAGAGAGATTTTCCGTGCTAGAAAAAGCCCTGCAGAACGCCTGTCCGGCTTCGGGTAATAAAAGTACCTTCGAAAGTGAAAGCAAATAGGTGCCGCAAGCAGGGGGGGAACGAACGCGAGGTTCAAACGCCGGAGCGGCCACGCAGTCAGTTTCGTGTCGCCCGGATTCGGGAGGGATCGCTGCCCAAAGAGGCGCGGCAGGACAGGGCCGCGCTCGGCCGTGCCGGGGCTCGCGGAGCCACGTGAGCGCCCGGTCCGCGGGCGGCGGCGAGCGGGGAGCGCTGCGCGGGGCTGGCGGCCCCCGGGGGACCCGCGCGAAGGAAGGAAGGAAGCGGATCACGGCGTATGAAGTCTGAGAAGTGACAGCGTTTTGCACTGGAGGCAGCTGTGTGAGGTTACCTGAGGACAATGTCTGGCTCTACTGGCTGATTGCTTAGAGCATTAAAAAAAAAATCCAGTTAATGGGGGCACCTCCTAAACAAACCAGATATCCCTTTTGCCATGCAGTCCCTGTTGAGAAGAGTATAATTTTACATTAACTACATTGGATAAGTAAGAATTTGTTATGTTCTGACTTTATCCAGGAAATTCCCTTTTAACCCAATTGTCCCTATTAAGTGTGTCAGCTCTTCTTTCAAAAGCTCTGCTGTGCAAAGGCAAATTAGTATATTAATGTGAAAGCACGTAATTTTAAGACAACAAAAATTGGGAAGCCCTTATCCATTTTTTCAGAAAGAATTATTTATTACAAAATATTGCAACAAACTCTGCTTGCTTACAGTTATTTATAAGAAATAAATTTATTTTTGTTCATATTTATTTTTCACTTTTAAACCTTAACAACAGAATTATACTTGCCACTTTCATTTTCTTTAATGTACTTTAATTTTGTTCAGAGTTGATTTAAAGTTTCATTTTCAGATTTTCATCTAAATATTGAAAATCTAACCTGAAAGTACCTCCTAAGACTGATCTACTCTTCTTTGCCCTCTTCTTAAATTATGCATAACATAAACTTGACAATAGTCAGGTTTAATTCTGAAACGCTTTATTTATGTCAGTGTAATTCAAAGCCTAAGGGAAAACAGTTAATCTTACGTACAGTTAGTATGTAGCTCTGTTTAGCTGAAGTTCAGTGTATTTCCCTCACAAGTGAGCATCAGGGAACAGGTCCACTGCTGTCTTCTTGAAACCTGTGCGAACTGTTGGCTACTGCAAAGCATCCAGGATGGGCCCTACCCAGGCTCTTGGAAGTTCTCCTGTTTCCAAGGCAGTTGAGTAGGTAGGTATATTAGCCATGGCATGTATTATTTATGCACTGTTTTTAGAGCTGTCAGAGGAAAATCAGTTTTAGGGAAGAAGGGAGCAGTGCTGTTGAAGCGGGGTTTTCACCTTTCACATGCTGTTTGTTTCCCCATCCTATTTTGGTTTTTGAGAGTGCTGTCTTTTGTGGAGGAGATGGTCAGTGCCCCAGAAAAATGGACCCTATGGGTGTTGCTGTTCGGTTGCTTTTTGATGGAGGTGTTTGGGGAGAAAAGTTAAATAATTTTTAACGTGAGCTCACAATCAGTTTGGGCATATGGCACTGTAGGATATATGTGTACAATAATCCTAAAGATGACTGAGTGGTTTAAGTATGTTTCTAACTTGTCTGCTTCTTAGCAGTAGATATATAAGATATACATAACATAAATGCATTTTATTAGAGGTGTTTGATGCCTCTGATGTCGTTTGTGCTCTGAACACGGTATTTTGAAATGCTTATTTGTATGAGAGGAATTGCTAACACATTTTATTATACTATGGTTTGAATTTGTGGGAATTCCATGGTTTTCTACAATATCACTGCATCATATGAAATGCCCACAGTCCTTCTAAATGCAGTGAAGTATTTATGATGTGATGTTAATCTTCAATTTGAGGCCCAAAAGTTGTTTTCACTCATGTAAGGAGTAGCCAGACCCAAGCTGATTTTAACAGATGATGCATTTCTAGCCTAAAATGGATTTAAAGGGATTCTTTATCATACTGTTCAATCCCAGGTGTGTCATTTTTTTTCTTCTGCTCCCAATATGGGTGTTCCTGTTTGGTATTTCAGAACCTAGATTTTCATTTAGCAATTAACGTGCGTGATTCAAGTCACTCCTTCTGTATTTTATGAATTTTTTCCAAATATAGTATTTCTCTGCCTACTGTTGATTGAGCAGAATGGGACTTGCCTACACAAAATTTCTTAGGAAATACAATTTGCACATCCAGATTTCTGACTACACCCACTCTCTCCATTATTGCAAGGTGTTATTCTAGTTGTATGATGCTGCTTGCACAGATGCATACATACATACCCTCTTTAAAAATAGGCTGTGTGCCTAAATCCTTATGGGAGAGCAAGGTCTGTATGCTCCCTGAATATTTAGCCCTTGTGGTTACTGCAACAGAGCTTTTGTGAAGACTCTTCCATATTTTTAGGAGGTGCTTTTAGTAAGCAGTTTAATCCTAAGTAACAATTGAGCTCCTTTGCAGCAAATTTTAATTTTAAACTAATTTTAAAATTACACATATCCATTTTAACAGTACTTTGGATTTGAGCAGTTCCCTTCCAGAAACCTACCCTGGAGAAAATGTTTTTAATCAGGTTAAAATGGAGGCAAGATAGAAAAAAAAATATTTGCTGTGGCGTGACTGGAGCAGTGCTAATGAGCTCTGCTCTAATACATGAAGGAACATATGGCCCCCATCTGAATACAAACTGGACACAAAGCAGTAATTCAGCTGAGATGTCCTGAATATTGTAAACTGGGTGAATGTGGTTGAAGGTGTTTATAAATGGTGGCTGAATCCCACACACTGACTCACTGCCTTCTAATGTCCGGGGCTCAAGGTGCTATTTGTAAGAGTATAGAAAATGACCAGTAGAGGGAATTCTTAATTAATGCTAACAAAATAGCAAACTGAAGTGTTATGTTATGAAGAAAAGACTTCTTGTGCTCATGACGCAGCAAGAGACGGATTATGGAGAGGGCGAGTTAGGAGAAGAAAAATCACAGGACAAGCAAATTGAGTATTTACTGGCAAATAATTGCTCTCTTAAGCTGTGGCTCTCTTCCTAAATTCTTGGCATTCCTGAGCACTAGAACCATTTTCAAAAAATGCATCGTTGCAGAGTAGATGTAAAAAAACCTCTCAAAGGCTGATGGTGCAGACTTGTGCAGGTAAGAGTGTGTGTACTGCTGCCTATATTTCTTCTAAAGCTTTAGATTACCATCGTTTACAGGACTGCTACTTTTTTCTGTCTCCGATAGAACTGGTGTTTTGGTTTCACAGCTATATTTCGTCTGAAAGTTGGGGAAGTGAGGATAGTCTTTTAGGCAGGCTGCAGCGTGTGCTTTTCTGTCAGCACGGAGGTATCCACGGACAAGGAAACAAAACAAACTGGGAGAAAGTATATGGCCCGGTTTATTTAGCTTAAATGGGTGCTGGCTTTTATGGAGGTGCCTGTAGTTAAAAAACTACACATCAGCTTAACGTGGGGCAGGAACTTACTGCCCATATGTGCTGGTATTGCCATGCTGATTTCATTGGAGGAAGGCTTGTGAGATGCTGCAGGGAAGGAACTTTTTGCAAGGGACTCTTAGGGTCTGCCTGCATCCCCAGGGCTTCCCTAGGTGTGGCTCCTGAGGGAAATGAGATGTTTGGGAACCCACTCCTGTCTACAGTTTGCCTATCTGTTTCCTACTCCTTTCCCTCCCAAATCTCACCACTTTTAGCCAAGTTTGATGGGTGAAAGTTTCCAGTATACCTGAGCTTCCACATTTTTTTAAAGTCGACAGCTGTTTAAAGGGGAAAAGTTCTTTTAACAGCCTCTCTGTGGGACAGGCGACTTCGTAACTATACCCAAAATTATACATCAGATACAAAACTCTGACAGAAACCCACTATAAAAGAGGCTCATTTGACTCTTCAGGAGCTGGCTCAAATTTACAGAGGATTTTATTTTTGTTTATTCCACATGCGAACTTCATTTTCTAATACTAAAAAAGGGCATAAAGATGTATAGGTGTTTAAGAATACTTTGTCTTAAAATATGACTCTTACTCACATCTTAATCATCAAATCACAAAACTGTAACGCTGCCATTTTTTATCAAACCTACAGAATGCTGTCCCTCATTTCTTCTCCCCACTTCATCATGTGCATTAAAAGTAATGGCTAAAACAATCTCACTTCTCACAAGTGGATGAAAACAGCACGTATTCCTGAAGAGCAGACGTGTTCCTTTGATTTTACGCGGGGTTTATTTTGATTGTGCTGACCGTGTTCAGGAGCAGTGAACAAGCTGAACACTTGATGGATGGGGGCACATATGTGTTGGAGACACAGCTCTGGCAAGCCACACAGAAAGCATCACAGAACCCAGTATCAGATCCCTCAGAAAAAAATGCCAAGTTCCCCATAAAGAGTAATGGTGGTTTAACTTTTAACACAGGGGTAACTTCTCATTAATAGGTATCAAATTAAAATTGACTTATGTCTTTAAACATGGGCAGTTTTCAGTCTTCATAGTTCATTGTACCGTAATTGTAGATATTCTGTTTATTCAGTATTATGCTAACTAGTTCTATAATTATATTATATTTATTATTATAAAAGCCTTTCTTATTGCAATAATTAGTCCTTTTTAAACTGGTAAAATCTTGGCCCATCTGGGGTTTTGGGTACAGAGTAGTGGAAGTTTATTATATAGCATGTGGATGAAAAGTAAAAATCCTTTTATTGGTTTTAGTGTTCTGCCTTTTAATGACTGTCCCCTCTTTTCTTAGGAAGTCAGATTTATTTTATTTTCTCTGTGCAGTTATATTTCTATCACTTCTACTACATTCAGTCTTTTTTGTTTTCTTTGTCATTTTGAAGCTTTCTAAACTTTTCACATATGAAAAGCTCTTGAGGGTTTTAATGAGCCTTTTACTCTCTGAACCCTTTTTCTTCTCCTCTATCCTATTTGAGATGGGGTGATCAGCATTGACTGCAAAACCCAAAGTGATGGCATGACAGCAACTTATATATAACCACATTAAAGTAGTCTCTGAAGTATTTCCTTTGGACCCGCTGTTGTTCAGAGTGAGGCCCTGAACAACCCCACTAAATCCCTCCATTTCCTTCCCGGTGTTGGGTTCTTTGAACTTATCGAGCACTGGGAGATGGAAGCAGTGCAAATTATTTCTTTATTTCTGCTAATGGAAAGGCTAGCTACAGAATCCTATAGAAAGTGGGGGTTTTTGAAGTCAAGAGAGATATCTGTGGAGAAGTATCCTTGTACCTTGTGTGCAGCAAACTGGAAGGATTCCATAAGATAGGGATGGCTGACATGGAAAGGAAGTACAGCTTGTTCTGTGGCTTCTAGACCATCTGCAAGTGACTTGCAAGAGATGAGAGGGTGCCAAATAAAAGCACAATTGTGATATAATGGAAGTATGAATCAGTCATTGGTCTACTCTTACTGGAAAAAGCATGCAAAGCCCGGGACTGCTCCTCAGGTGGTACTAGGATACTTCATTCCTTTGAAACGTGTGTTTCAAGCCCTAGCTCCAGACCAGCAGTCACTGAGAAGTGTCTGAAAAAAAAGTTTTTTTCAGTTTACATTGTCAAATCTTATATTTTTATTTCTGCAGATATATAGAGGCATGTTAGAGAAATATGTTATACGAAGTCCCTGGGTCACAGTAGAGCATATCAAGTTGACTTTTGCTGGAAGCAACTGAGTTTTATTCCCATTCCTTTCCTCTCAGTTCAGCCCCCTTCACCCTTCTTTTGCCTCTTCTTCCTGCTTCTCTCTGCCTTTCACCAGAAATTTTCTTCCTTTTTCCTTAGTCAAAATTCTACCTGGCATGGTGTATTTTTCTGGTGTAAATGATCACTTTCAGCATTGAGGTGATAAAACATACTTTATGCCTTCTTGGTTGCCCTAGAGAGAACAAATAGATTTTGAAAAGCAGATGGTTGACTAGAGAGCCCTAAGGTATCGCAGAGCTAACAGGTGCAGCTCCCTATTCAGATTCTGCAAAGCAAAAAAAAAAAAATCCTGTTTCCCAGACAAACCAGAAAAACCCAGGAAAAACAGTAAAAAGATGGACTTTGAGAGTCCAAATACATATATATTTTTAATCATGTTTATGATAGGCGATGCAGGGACAGTGTATGCTGGAAGTAGCCATCCCTTGCTAAGAACAAGGCAAGCTTCACAGCTGAAGCAGAGTGCTGGAAGGTAGAGACCTGCACTGAATTCCGTCATGGCCATTGATGAGCTGAGAGATTTGCAAAACTCTTTTCATGTCTGTTTCCCACACCAAAGCAGGACAGTAGCAGAGGAGCAGCTAATGTATCCTTCTGCAGATCTTTGCGAACCCTGTATGGGAAAGACTAAGGAAGGAAAAGTGTATCCTGCTGTTGAAATGCCTGATACTGAGTCAACTCTGTGCATGTTCCTGAAATATGCAGAGTAAATTGTTGAATACCTCAAGCAAAACAACACATGGAGGTCATTAACAAAGAAAGAAAAATCATATCATCACCATTACCTGTTTCTAGTGACATCTGTGCTATCTTGCACATTTAATACGGAGTAGACGAAGTATCTAGTCAGTCTTCCAGTGGTGAAGGAGCTGTGTCTGCACTTCTTCACTTCTTCTGCAGCTACTGATAACTTCAGATGTAATTTATACGGGGTTTTGTTCACACTGCCATAAATCCTAATTCAGAATGAAAATGGTTGGAGAATATCAATGCTTCATTATTAATAACATCATTAGGCCCTAATTTTGTGATCTTAAGCTTGAGCCATCCAACTGAAAATCCCTGGTGTGTGCTTACTGAATCCCTGCTGGCAGCGCTTCATTGTTGGAGGTGCTCTTAAGCACATTTGGTCTTGGGATAACAGGGGACTATGAAGTGGTGCCACCTCTCTCTAGAGGTCTGAAGAATTCTCTTTGAAGGAGTAAATAACTTACACAAGTCAACAAAATCAGGTTTTTTGCATTGCTGGAGGCGTTAAAAACAGCGACACTAACTTAGAGCCTTCTAATTTGCGTACTGGAGAATAGGGTATTCTATTTCAGGGCAAAATAAAGGAAAAGGAAATCAGGAGGATAACTAATCAGAATTTTAGCTAGTAGCAAGAAATGAGGAAAGGGCATATAATGAACATGGCTCTTTTTGCCCAAGCATTAAATATTAACGTCTTTAAAATCTAGATTGCAAGGAAAGTGTTTCAGTGCGTTTAGTCCAATTAGAAAAGAGATTCATAACCATAATCACATTTTAAAATTAATGGATAAAGGAATAAGAAAGTAATATAGATCAATAATCTTATGTAAAAGTTTTTCTGGGAGTTATGGAATCTGGTGCATCATGCTCTCAATTTTTCCGTAAAAACATTTTTCCATTAGTCATCAGGTTGGAGCAAAGTTTATAAAAATTGGAAAAACAAGTCATAAGAGCTAAAACACATTTTGAATGTGAAGTGAAAAGATGAATAGGATGGAAAACTTTTTGAGGAGTTGGGAGAAAAGAAGGTAATAGGGAGATTTTTTTCTCCTTTTGTTTAAAAGATGGGGTCTTGCTGGAGAATTAAGTTGTAAGAATACTGTAGCCAACTGTGAATATCTGTGATACTGTTTGAGGAAAGATTGCTCTCCTGCTCCTGTTTTCAGGCAAATTGCTTTAGTTGTCTGGTCCTTCTGTTCTACATAATTATCAACTGAGTTGAAGGAGATCTCCCTACAGCTGTGAGTAGTAATGAGGCTTTAGCATTTCTTTGCACATCACTGCTAGAATGTGACCTCTCTCCCTAGAAGGCTCACCTTTTCATTATAAAGGTGTTACTTCTTTTCTGCATGTTAAAGGCATTACTCAGGTGATGCAATCCCTTCCCTGTGCTGATGTAGAAAGTGCAAACAAACAGAAGTTCCAGAGAGCTTCTTTAACCTTGGATGTGAAAGGTGGTCAGTGATGGAAGTTTCAGATTATTGGGGCAGGAGTTTTGAAGGAGAGCAAAAGAATGGATACATTTAGGATTGTACTTAGCATATTGCATAAATGGTGCAGGAAATGCAGAGAAATGCCGCAAACATCTCCACACAGGGAGGTGTCAGAGACAGAATGACAGCTGTTATTCAAACCTCTGATGACACCCGAAATGTAAATAAATGTAAGGCAGTGATGGTGTCCTTTTATAAAGGCATTTGTTCTTTCCATGATGATCTTCCCCCTCACACCAGTTCACCTACTTTCCTGTGATGCAGAATTGATGAGACATTCTGAAATCCCAAGAAAAATAGAAATCAGACAAAAATGGATGCTTCTACAAAGGGCAGATCCTGTCTTTTTAGAAATAAAGGAAGTGGTGGTGTGAGTCAGTCCTCAGAAAATGATGTTTGAACTGAGGTGTATAAAAGGTGCAGGGGCACAGAAGCTCAAGTGTTGTGAAGAGGTGATACTGTGTGGCAGATCTACCTGGGGTTTATGTGCTAGCAGGAGGACAGGTATGGGGGTTAGGAAGGCTTTTTATGATCAAGCAGAGTAGCTCAAAGCAGCACTGGTTTTATGTGTGTGAATGATAGGCAGTGGTGAAACAGAGTACAGCAGAATCCTAAGCCGAGGGATGGTGAGTGGGCAGTTTGTAGGGGAATTTATGCTCTATGCAGCTATGGCTCAGATGATTTGGCTATGCTTTTTCTTCTTCTCACACTTTTCCCAATTTATTTTGTATTATGTATCATGCCTATAATTGTTTTCTCTTGTTGTTTCTCTCCTGACATGTTTAATCCCACAACACAGTCTAGTCTTGATGTTTTCCTTCTCCTTCAAAGAGTCCCGAGAGAGAAGCAAGGAAGGTAGATGTATTTGACTTTGGAAAATGATTTGATGCCAGTTGCAAAGGAAATAAAATATATCACAGGGGTCTGCTGCGGGGCGTGGAGTGAAAATATTGCTTGTTTGTGACAAAGGATTGCCTTGAAGACTGCTTCAGCTTGATCAGTCTGAAACCCATGTCTCACTGTTTCCATTACAAAGACTTTAATGTTCCTGTTTCTTTTGGAAAAGGACTTCATCTATTTTGAAATAAATCCAAGGCTCCCCAAATGTACTGTTTGCTTTCAGGCCCGGCACACGAGAGCTGTGCATCAGGGTCACATTGCAGAGGGGTCAGGAGAATGTTCATTCTTTAGGTCGTGAGCTGGGTTAGCCAAGGAGTCTGCGTGGAACCAGCCCCATGGCAGCAGAGGACTGCAAGGACTTGGAACGTAGGGACATTTGGCCAGCACAGCTGTGCTGCAGCGCAGGGCCGTGGCTCTTCCCCAGCCCAGGGGCACAGGAGATCCTGCACAGATGGTGCTATGCTGCACTGGGGCACTGCAGGGCTGCGGCTGGATGAGGAGATCTCAGTGTGAACAAGTGAAACCCAGTAGATCTTTATTTCCCAGGGGGCTCATCTGGTTTGCATGTAGAAGGCAGGACTTTAGGACCTGTATCACGCATGAAGGCAGAGTAGTATTTGTATGATGCTCTGTTGCTCTCAGATCTGGAACTCGGTGCTAATCGTTCCTTCAGTGGATCGCGGACTGGATATGTTCGTTGGAGTTGATCATTACAGAGGCTTAGTACATTAATTCAAGTTCTCAGCTAACAGTGGCTCAATATCCTCCCCAAACTCCCAGAGGCTTCCTATCCTGAAGGCTGACATGGTTTTTTTTTCTTTCTCTAATCCTGAGATATCCCTAATCTCTTCCATCTTCAATCCCCGTTTTTCTAGTTGGCAGCAGAGAACTATTTCAGTGCCTACCTGTGGAGCTCATTCCCAACTTACCATTTTTATATTATTAGTTTCAGCTAGTGTTAAAATACTGCTACAGTTCTAATATGTAAGAAAAAAGAAAGCAAATTCACCCTCTGAAAGGGAAAATACAGCCTTTAAATTTGTGGTGGCCATCTCTGATGGTGTATCCGTGGTGATGTTTTAAAATTCAAGGGTTTTTATTTTTGTTTTTCTTTCTTTAGTGTGTTTCTGTGTTTGCATCAACTGCTGATGCTTTTACATTAGACTTTTTTTGTTTAGAAATCTTACAGGATGTTTGGGGTTTTTTTAAATTTCTATTCTAATTCAGCTTTTAAAAGAAATCCTAAAAAAACTCTCATGTAAGATGAGCTCAAGTGAGCTGCTGCCAGCTGGTAATTTCTTTGTACTATAAGCGGGCTTTGTATTTCTCATGGAGTAGCCATTGTGGCCTGAAACAACTTGTATACCAATCCATGAATCCAGAAAAATACAAGTAAAGGTGACAGGGGTGTTTGCACTCCTAAGTTACTGATGTGAGAAGATGCCTCATTTCTAGGAGACCACCCTCCTCCTCCTTTGTCAGCATAAAACTGTCGAGTTTTAAGCAAGCTTGGCAGAAGTGGAGAGGCTGCAAGGAGACCCGATTCCTACAAGTTTTCTTAAAACCAGAAATGAGGCAGAGGCAGAAATTAGTCCTGCCTGCCAGGGAGGCTGCAGTGTGCACTCCAGAGACCAATGTGAGTGTTGTCCATCCAGCTGGGGCAGTCATCTTTCCCAGACTGGTCTGGTGCTTCCTCCTCCTGAGCCTTGCTGGGTGCCAGCCCCTGAGTGTGGAAGAGGGAGCTGGAGGAGCTGTGAGTGTTGGCCAGGGTGAAGAGCAAAAGAGCATGGGAGGAAGAAGTGGGAGAGGGCAGTCATAACTGGGAAGACTGGGGGATATCATGGCCAAGATGTCACAGAGGAAGAGAACACAAGTCTAAAGGAAACCAAACCTCGCTGATGCTGTTACTTGTGGGATGGCTTGCTTAATTCGCATAACCTCTTGCCTGTCAGCATATGCAGAGGTACTCTAACAAAGAAACACTGTTTTGAGATTAAAGAGGAGTTGGAGAGAAAAAGACACAAGCTCTGGTCTTCAGATAATACACGTGAACTTGACAAACTGATTGTAATGTCTGTGTCTTGAATTCTTTAACTCCGAGTGAAGAATTAAAATACATGTGTGCTTCAGAGGGGAGCTGAGATACTTCATCCACTTGGAAATGATTTTTCTCCTTTAGGAGACAGATGCTTTACCTTTTCCATGAAAAGTTGTAAATGTTTCAGAAACAATTAATGAAGCTTCCTGACATCCTCTTGGGTGAGGAAATATGATTGCTGTGGGAAAACTGAGGCAAAAATCTGTCATGTGAATATTTTATTTTAATAGTTAATGAACAGGGAAAAAAGAAAGTATTACTGTAAAACACATGAGCAAGATTGTGGAAAACTTTGGCAGAGAAAGGTTCTGAGACAAATTCTGTCTTGACTGGCGTCTCCTGAAGGTCGAAGTGTCTACTCAGTGTATAAGGCAGGATTAAATTTGGCTCATGGTGTAAATATAATCAGGAGATTTACCTCTTAGTATACCTAATTTCAAAATGTACATGCTGCATAAGGCAGGCTTGTAGAGCAGAAGTAAATACTTTGAAAAGTGACTACAGGAAAAGATAAACTTCCTTTGCTTTCACAACAGTAGTAGTGCCATGACTTTTTACGCGAAAACCACCAGCCTCTTCAGTCAATGGCAAAAGAACTCCGGCAAAATGCACCACACCATCTCAAGGCGTTGGTGTTGCGTACAAATTAACAATTCCTATTTAAGGATTTGGAGATCGAGACACAGAAATGTAGCAGGCCACACAGCAAATAAAGTGGCAATAGAGGAAGAAAAAAACAGGTGCCCTGACCTTTTCCTCTCTGTTTAAATCAGAAGATCCATAGTCCTTGGAAGCACGCACATGTCTGTAGAGTTCAAGCTGATTTTTCTGCTTTCAGCCTCTGTGTAACCTCAGATGATCCAATTGTTTTGACTCTGTCATCCCAAGATCCAAGTCATTCAATCAGTAATCCTAGGTAGTCTCACTTCTTTACCAGGACAAGCCTCCCTTTTTTTTCCTTAATCTCTAGTAGATTTTAGACTGGACACACACCAAGGAACAGTTTGAACAGCATTCACTACATGTTACTGGCAGATTGCAATCATGTGGATATGTGTGTACCAGTATGTATTGAATGGGTAACTGTAATATCTGTGGCAATCTCTTTCCCCCTTAGACATTTATACTTACATATCAGTTCAGTTTGTAAGTACATCTGTTAGTCAAGCATAATATAAATCAAGGAAAAAGTAAAAGATTCACTTGGTAGGAAATGAAAAATTTATGATGAGAAGAGACAGAACCACACATAAGCATCGGATACATACTGACTCTCAATGATTATTTTAGATTTCTATTTGTTTGGGTGGTTTTGCTTTTTTTTTTTTTTATGGCAAGCTTCTCAAGAGTCAGCAATTACTTTATATTCATGGAAGTCAATGAGTGGTTTACCATGCACTTTAGGTGAAAAAGACCAGTACTCCACATTGTGAAAGTCTCACCCCAAAATAAAGCCAGGTTCATATGAAAAAAAAACCTGAACAAGCAAAAAAAATAAAACCAACCAACAACTGAATAACTGATACACACCTTTGCTTTTGTGTTCCTGACTCAGAGATGGAAAGACAATGAACAGGAATGGGCATTTTTTCATCTCCAGGGAGAGCTGGTGCTTTCCAGCACACTAGCCTTATTTAAAAATTGCCTGGTTTTTAATTGTCTTGCAGCCCACCTCATCTGTGCACCCAGAAGATTTTCCTCTGTCCTTTTAAAATCCACAAAGTTGTTGGGAATACTAGACAAGGACATACTTCTCTTTCTACTTGCTTATGCAGTTCCTAACTGGTAACACAAAAAGAAATAAAAGCTAATTCTGTGAGGTTCTTCTCAGAGAAGAAGGGTGATGAGGGGAGCACTTGACTTCTGAGGCCGTGTCACAAGTTTTGGACTGCTCGGTTTCTCTCCCTGGGTAAGGGCAACACTCTCCAGGATAGCATTCTACAATTCTGAAGCTGTCTAGATGCCATATGTGCCTGATCCCTGATTATGCAGTGGGGTTAGTTATGATAACAGAGTTATCCTGATTTTACTGTATTTCTGTTCAAAGTGTGTTAAATGGCCGTAGTTTCCTCTGGCACTCAAACTCTGAGTGGTCCCTTAGTTTGTACAGGGGAAATTCACCGGTGGTGTTCACGACAAATATGTGAACTGACCACTTCCATTATGGCCATATTGGAGTCTGGATTCTCTAATAACTGTATCATACGATGAGGAGATCTGGTTACCAACTGGTCTTTAAGCATAAGAAATAGACATTTGCATTCTTTTGGCCCTGAGCTGTAAATCAGGAAGGACAATCCTCACTTTGAATGCCATGCTTATTCTCAGCATGGTGTGTGTGGTAAAGAAGGCATTGAAAGAAAGCATTAAGGCTAGGATAACATCAAAGAAAATGCTTCAATTTTTATTCCCCCTTCTGTAGTGGATAAATTAAAGCAGAATGAAAACCAGCAAACTTGAAAATAGAAGCAAATGTGTATGTGTGGACTAGGACAGTTTATTCCAAAATTCAAAGTAAATTCTTACCCCTCCCAAGCCATTGTTCTAATGATGTAATGCTCTAACAACCTAATCCTCTACCTTGCTTTCTTTGATGTTCCTTCTCAAATTCACTGGCCAGCCTATATGGTGACTGAGATTTTTGATGTCGTCTTGCTCGGTTGGCTTCCAGAGCTACACCAGGTAACTCTGCTGATATTACATTGTGCTTGGAACAGGATGTAAAGGGTTGTCGTTTTCTTGCACCAACATTCTCAGCAGGCGTTGAAATAAAAAGGTCAAACACACCCCTGCTGAGCGCCTAACACGTGAGGGTGACTACAGGAAAATAGGAAGTAGGAGCTGTTCAGGAAGAAGGAGTCTTAAGTAGACAACCTCAGTCTACACCCTCCTTTGAATTAGAAGTCACATGGCACAGTAGCCTTTTTATTTAAAAAAAAAAAAAAAAGGGTCTAATCCATTTTTTCTCCCCCCTATGGTTTTGTGCTTTATTTTATTTTACAATAATTACACCCTGTATGGCAATATCCTGTCTAGCAGGCAAACATTGCTGCGGAATACAATCCCAAGTTCCACTAAACCATTCCCACAGTCCAGACAGGGATGCCTCCTGCCTCGGGACACACCAAGACAGTCACAACAGTGAATTCCATTCAGCTGGAACTAAGAGACGCTTTTACTGTTCGACAAAAATAAATCCAGAGGGAAACGAAATGAGAATGAGTTCTCAAGTAGTAGTCAAGGTAAAATATGTGTGCGTGAAAGGTGTGTCAGAGTCAAATCCTACTTGTGTAACGTGGAAGCCAAATGTAATCAACAGCTTACTTTTCACGTGTTCCGTGAGGAAGCATTTAATTGTTTTCCCAGCTTTATGAGGGAAGGTGCCTCGTGATGCGTTTTCCCCATGCATTCTGCCGCGAGGGGTTTCCCATGTGTCATGTGGCATGGAGGGGCCGAAGCAGGCGTCATGCCACTGAATTCCTCTCTCTGTCTTGGGTAAGTTAGTGATTCTCTTTGGGTTTTGTGAGCTGAAAAGGGTAGGAAGGTTTCTGCCATAAACAACTTGTGAAAATTGTTGCTATATTAGGGGACAAAGAACATTGATCTTAGTAATACATTTGTCTGAATAAGCACATCAGTATTTGGCACATTGTTATTAACACCTTTGTGCACTCCTTTTCTTCCTCAAAGACAATGTGCATGCATACGAATAAACCTACATTTTCAACTTTTATGTCAGTGCATGACTATGGGGACAGAGGAGAGACATCCAGCTGTAAAAATATACTAAATACGTCCTCCATTATTTGTGGCAAAATTAGTTTTTTGGACCCTACTGATTAGAACAAGACACATAGTTATTACTGAGGATATCAGCTGTAGGAAAGAAACACTGTCTCATCTTTATACCACATATCCCATTCTTTTGTCAGCTTACATTATAAATAAATAACAAAGCAATTTGACACATGCCCATTGATTAAAAATAAAAGTTGTCAGAGTGAGAGGAGAAAGACAAAAATATGAATTATTAATAACAATATTAAGCAATGCAAAAAAGATGCTTAACATGCAGGAAAGTCCCTGAAAAGTCACTTAGTGAAGGGGAAAGAAAGGACAGCCGTGAAGACCTTCCTTCTACTACTACTTTGTCTTTTCTTTGCTACTTGGGCCCTTGGAGGTTGGGGTGGCTATGCGAAAGAGAAGGATGATTCTGTTCATTTGTGTAACCTTGTTTACCTCATCTCTGGTATTTCTAACATGTGCTGCCTGCACACATGGAAGCATCACGTAAGGAATGGAGTTGACTTACAGTGATTGTGTTGAGTCATGGTTGGGATTGGCCATTTTATATTACTGAGCAGTTTTCCTGGCAGTGGGTTTGAATGACCAATTGACAGCCCTGGCACATCATTTGGAGAAGCTAAGGTAATTTATGCTCTTTCTAAATTCTGTATATCACACATACTTGTGGTTTAATATGCAGATATTAAGGTATACAAAAATGCTAGTAGTAGTTTGTGTTCTGTACTTTGTAATGCTCCAAAGGATAAAACATAAACAGTACCCTAGTAGCTGGCATAATTATGCATTTCTTTTCCCACCTTCTGTCGCTTATTTTAGTTGCAACTATTTAAATGCTTTCATTTATCAGACCAGTTTGAATGGCTGTTGGGTATATTGACCATCCTGGCAATACTTAATTTTCCATCTGTGAAGATCCGATATCTTTTTTCACTGAAGAGGAAAGGCGGAAAAAGTACACTAGTGAAGAGAAAAAGAGACAATTGCACAATGTTCACAAAGGCTGTAGGAAACCCCTTGGTGACAATCCTGTTTGCTGAAGAGTGCTCTTGCCCTAAAGCAGGTACAGTGTGTGCTATCACAGCAGAATAGCTAATCAGAAAGTTTTCCTGGTAGCACCAGAAGTCCGATCATGGTTGAAGTCATGCTGTCTCTAGAGGGGTATTTTATATTAGACTTCCTCATGGCCAGTCTGAGCATTGTATTATTTGTAGCTGGGGAGATGATATCATCTTAAAAAGAAAAACCAAACCTGCAGGAGCAGTAAGGCTCCTACTCTGAGCTTATGATGTTAATGTTTTGAATTAACAAACCTTTAATGAATTTACAACATGATTCCCAGTTATTGTGTGTTAATTCTGGAAAGCTTCTTTTTATGCAGTTTTGGTTTACATAAGGGCTAAGCACTTGTAGCTTCTATGGATTTCATTAAATTCCAGAAATGCTCAGAGCTTCTGAAAGCCAGGGTCAAAGAATCTGCTCGCTGGCATTTAGTTACCTGTGGTGCAGGTACCTCCATCCTCATTTGGGCTCCCTTTGCAGTCAGCTGAAAAGTATTAGGCGCTTGGAGGTGTCGTTCTGCCTTGTCACAAAGAAAGGCATCTGACACATTCCTTCATATAAGGGATCACTTCTGTTCATAGGTTGTAAAGTCTGGATGAAGACTGTGAGCAGTTCAAAAGTTATCTGAAATTCTTCTATGCATGTTGTCACAAGCTTAGTAACCAAAATTAGGGAGTTGCCCCAAAAATGTTAGTCTTCACTTTTGTGTTTCTGTGTTTACAGTGGGAGCACTGTGCAGGTTTGCAGGTTATGAGAAGATGGACTTCTCTGGATACATAATTATAATGATGCAACTGTTTATTAGGCCCTAAATGGTTTGCATTTACATTTTATGAACTCTTTTTGGTTTCCATGTACATAATGTGTAAAGATTAGCACTGAGTGGATATGTCTCAGCATGGGTACCTTACACTATTCCTGAATTTGGCTGTATATGAAATTACTGGTCTTAAATATTAATTGATGTAGCCTGACTCCCCTTAGTACTTCTAATCTGCTGTATCTGATCCCCAAGGTTTTGGTGAACATTAATTTGTGCATTAAAAGACTGAATTTAAGTTAATTTCGTTGGTTTGAGAAAGTTACACATACCAATACTTGCTTGACAGAGCTCAAGTATGCACCAAACCAAGTGGAAGGGAATGGCTGCTGGGACAGGACTGAGATGATGGAAACAGCTGCCCTTTATCACACATACCCAGAACTATAAGCTAAAGTCAGATAAAAACATGTAAAGAGATCCTAGCATCTTATGCTACTCTGTGTTGGAGCTTAAAGGCAATGATTTCTTAAATTGTTTTTTGTCTAATTGAACCATATATAGCCTTATTTTAAAGTCTTGTACAACTGTTTGTAAGGAAATCTTTAGACAGTCAAAAGTTTTTTTCCTTTGAAAAGGTGATTCTTAAGAAAGGGAGTAGGCTTTAAAATTCAGCAAGGCAGGTTAAGACAACCTTTGATAAGGAATTTTAAAAATCTGGGAGAAAGCACTTTAATAATACCATTATGGTACTTTTCATCAGCCTTACTGCACCCATGTGCGGTATTTCAGCTCTGTAAACTGAAGCTTATTTATGCTAAATGATTTGCCCAATATCTTATCATGGGTAAGTGGCAGGCCAGAAATGGAACCCAGGAGTACTAATTTGATTTCTTGTTGAATTCAGAGACAGTATAATGCCCCTGAAAGAAAAACACTCAAGAATTCAAGAGGAGCACTCTGCTTGAGGAGTCTCCCACTTCAATAAACGTGTGGTTATAGCATGTCTGTGCTCCACTGACCGAGGTCCCCGAGGCTGCTTTCCATCCAAACCCACGTCTCCTCTGTGGGTGCCCATTGCTCTAGTGAGCCTTTCAGTGCTCTAAACCAAAAGTCTTGTTCTTAATGGCCGTACTGGGGGAAATACAGCCATCGAAAAGTGCCACCACTGCCGGCGAAGAAAGCGAGTACGGCTAAAATAAAAAGAAACTGTAGAGCCATAAGAATATAGGCTGCAGTTTGAATGCTTCTACCAATGCTGGGCTTCTTCTTTTAGAGTAGTGAAGATGAGACAGCAGATGATACTATTTGTCTTTAAATCCCTGTCTAATAATATTTACCATCTCTGTGAGATCTTGAATAAATATGGATAAGTCTCTGCGTTTTTAAATTCATATTTTGAAATTTGACAATGCATTGTGTGAGCTTTACAGGGAGGTATTTCTGGGTTTTGAGAGAAGCCTCTTCATGTCAGCTTGTCTTCTTGGTAGCTTTCACAGTGTGTGAAGAAGGAAGGTAAGAACTAGGGCAAATAATACCTTTTTCCTGCAGCATCTGGGCAAACATTTGAAATCAGTGGGTTAAATGTGCTGGCTGGTAACAGAGACTAGTGTAGACTCTGGATCTAGTCTGGAAAATTCAATCACATAATCTTGAAAGGAAAATTCAAGAGTCAGGGGAAATGCAGTCCGACACGATTTGTTCAGTCAGGACTTTGTTTGCGAATTCCTGTCAGGATGGACCTCAGTGTATTTATAAAACTTAAAAGGGATGTTCTCTCTTAAAATTCCAAATTTTCCCTTGTTCAGAGGGAATTTTGCATACGTTACAGCCAGTTTAATTTGCAGAGATGGAGTGTGAATTTCCTCAACTATGACATAGAGGGCATAAAATGAAGGTTTGTGAGCAGAGTTTTCATTTATGCTTAGCCAGAATGAGAAGGAATCTGACATTTTTTGCATTTTTGCTGAGGATAAGAAGTTCTGACAGCGATGAGTAGATGGAAAGGTAGCCATGCACTGTGTGTAGAATAAAGGCTCCAGCGTGGGTGTTGGTAACTAGGGAGATGCTGTAGGACACGCCACCTGGCCTTCAGCTGCTTTTCCCAAAAGGCAGTTCCCTCTCAAGTGCTGAGCCCTCTCTGCTAGCCGTGTCCAGGGGTGATGAAGCCAAAGTGCTTTTCTGATGGCACTTGAAAGCTGTGTTTAAGCAAATGCTTTGAGCCCTAAACCCCAAACTTTACCTACTTGAAACCACATCTAGGGTATGATTTATTGATGATAATCCTACCACAGAGTATTTTAGGACAAATCCTTTTAAAGCAGCTATTAGACGAAATTTCTGACTCTGTTGAAAAGGTATATAATATAAAGAATATTTGATTTCATTCATTCATGCTGATTTGATAACATCAGTCACCCTCTGGCAGTTTAGGTGAGCCCATAGGCCAAAATTTTTACCTTTAAATGCTCTTTCTACTTGTACCGTGTACTAGTGACGTGATGGGCACTTAAGAATAATTAGAATACAGTTTAACTGTTCAACACCTGACAGTATAAAAGCTCCTTCAGCACATTTTGCTGAGTGTTGTGAATATGACTTGAGCTCCCAGACTGGCATGAGTTCATGCCTACTAATCGTAGAAAAGTTTCTTAGCAGTGGAACTGTTCTATTTAACCTCTGTATTAATTGCAATACATATCAAACAAAAGTGAAAACCAATTTATGTTCATATCACTGAAATCTCTGCAGGATACAAGAGGGAAATATACTATCTTAAATATTAAATATATATCTTAAGTACCTTAAATACCTGCAGTTTGGTAAAATCTGAAGCACAAAGGAAAAATATGTATCATCTGAGGTTACTCAAGGTGTATACCAAATGTTTTAAGCAGTTGGATTAAAATCCTAGATAGTGCATAGCATGAGTTGATCTTGTCCTAGTCCACGGGCATTATTTTTTCTAAGCTGGGAACATAAGGGTATATATCAGCTAATCAGATATGATCAGTCTGATCTGCTGGGTCTTTTTTTTTTGAAGACATAATCCTTATTAAAAGCAACACTGTGAAGTTTGAACATTTTTTTTTCCATTTCAGGCACAGATATTTTTCTGCAGCTATTTTTTTACTGTAAAAACAAGAGTAATATCTGTTACAAACTCTCTTCTCAGACCTTATGCTAGCAAAGCTCCCATTGACTTAAGTTTTTTTAACTAGGTAGAAACCAAATCAAAAGGTAGCAAAGTATTTCAGGATTATGAGCTCTGTTTAGAGGGACTTGAAAGAATAGATTTATTTGGTGGTGAAATCCAAGGAGCTTTTAAATACGGCCAGTGCTGTTTAAACCTTTTCCAGAAACCTGTGTTTTGTTGACAATCAGCACTGACTGGTTTAGTTTCATGAAACTTCATCCTAGAACCAAGCTTAGAAATTAGCAAGGTCAGTTTATTTTATTCCCCAATTTTTTAGCGTTCCACGGTGGGCAGTCTCATTTATTGCCTGTAAGCATAGCACAGGGCAGAGGGAATGTAAACCTGCCTAATGATCGTGCAGTGGAATAAGATACTGTTACCCTGGCAAACTTGGTGTTAATTTAGGAAGTTGCAAGCTGTGCATTTTGTTTCTCTAATTTTTGATATTTCTGTTTTTCGTATGCTCTGCCTTGGTAAAGGCAAAGTTTATGATCTCTGCTTACTCTGACAGATTTATTTTGATTGTGCTCAGTAGCTGGTGAATTTGGGGAAGCCATCAATACTTGGTGTTATTACTTGGTGATTTGTCTTCTGGTTAAAACTTGGTTTGGGAGATGGGAAAATGAGGATCACATCTCCAGCTATCATCCCGGGTCGTTAAGTGGACGCCAGCCAACTTATTTCCAGTGCACAGGTGGTGGTAGCATTGATTAATTCATGATCACAAAGTGCTTTGGTCTACTGGCATAAAAAGCAGAATAGAAGTGCAAAGTGTTATTAATGGAATGACATACTTAATATATGATGTTAAATATCTTTTGAGGCTAGATACATTATGAGTGTGAGTGACTCGACTGAAAGTAGATATGGTTATTTCTTTAATTGAGAAAAACAGATCCTTACTGAGTGCATCACAGTTTCAGACCTCATGATAACCTCCTGGTTAGGACTGTGGGTCGATTTGGTTCATCTTACTAACATATGGCCTAGGAACTGGATGCCGGCAGCATCCTCAGAGTTTGGGGAACAAATGCAGTCATATTTTGTGTTGATGGCTGGAATTTTTCTTCCTCTCCTAACTAGATGTATCCAAGCTTTCAGCTGTGATTTCATTTCAAAAAATAACATCATGCTGCAGGACATGTATTTCCCCCTTTTCCAGGTGGAAGAAATTTGTAGTTGTTTAGGAACTCTGTAAAACATAACATTAATTCTGGTTGTATTTACACTGGGACAAATCTTACCCTGGTTTACCTTAATATGAAATTTACCACTCTTGTTACCAAATCCAAAGCCAGGATTTGGCATATAAGAGCCCTGTCCTGTTTAGGGGGAAGCACTTGCTGGTTGACCACTTTGTGAAGTCATGGATATATTACGCTATCCAGCTTTTCTCCAGAGCAGTGCACAACTACAAGGCTCTTTTTGTGGAATTTCAGTGTTTACTCATGATGTGAAAACCAGAAGGATGTGTACACCTAGATTAATGTTTCACTTTGCTGGCAGTGGTTGCAGTTTTACTGAAAGTGTCATAATAGCTGATGTTTTTCTTAAAGATTGTACTCTTGAAGTAAACAGATAATGTCAAGTTCTTTGTTTTTTGTTTATAAAATAAGTTTCTAGTCCTCGTGATTGGAGGGAAGATACTGAATTTATGATCAAAGCATAATACAAAGACTCAGAAATGAAAAAATATAAATATAAAGGCTGGTGCTTATTTGATTGGTTAATAATATTTTTAAAACTTTAGAATTTTCAGAGGAAAAATGGGGAAAATTCTGAAAGGCAGGAGGGAAACAGCATGAGCTCAGCATCAGCAGTAGTTCATTTGCATTTTGTTTTCAGCTTGGTCTGAGGAATAGTTTAGTGGTCTGAATACTAGCTTTGAAATCCCTATGCAACTTGAATCTGTATCTACAGTATCAGCAGCAGGACTAGGAACAAAATTCACACCTTCACACCTCTACAAAGAACAAGTATAGCAGTGAGAATTTATTACATATTTAGCTAGCCATTTAAACAAAGATTACTGAAACTGTTCTGTCTGGTATTACTTATCTGTGTCTTTATTAGCTGACCAAGAAATGCACTATTCGTCATTCGTCTGTGTGATGTTTCTGTGCCTCTGCCTGCTTGCTTGGCTAGATTTCCTCTTCTCTCCCCTCTTGTAACTGTTTGGGCAGGGAAAGTACTTACTAAAGCAAATTTCCAAGGTATTTTTTGATATTCTGCTGGTTTAATTCCTTAAATTAAGATCATCACTGTTAGTAAATGTTATGTGCCCATTCGCACACTAGTCATTAGAATTGCTATGGGAATTGCTGGGTGGAATTGTAAGTTCTTTATTGTGTGGGAATCAGACTGCATGATACTGAGGGTCTTCTATGACTCCAAGAGCTGTGAAATAGCTTTCAAGACTTAAAATGGATGGTTATGAATAATTTGGCTTTTTTCTCTGTAAATTCCATTACAAAAATAACAGTAACAATAAAATTGCAAATAAAATACTTTGTTTGCCTAGAGAATTGTTTAGTTTGTTATTTGGATTGTAGTAGTACCCAGTCCCCAAACAGAATAAGGGTCTGTCTCTAATAAATGTTTGGGTAGAAATTAACAGATTGCCCCTACTTTAGATCTTCATAATCTGCATCAGAGATTCATACAAATGAGAGGAAACATTGCTATAGGCAAAATGTCAAAGGACATTGTGGTGATTATCCTTTTGTACAGATGGGCCAAGCAATTCTAAATCACATCTGAATTGTATAGAATTTGGTAGGCACAGGACTATTCTGTGGATGAAACAAAACAGTGAAAAATTTTAAAGAAGCTATGCTGGAAATTGAATTCCAGATAGAATACTTTTGATTTTTGGCTTCTTTCCACAAAAAAAATTCTTTCAATTTTGAGTAAAAGTATTTGTCTTTCAAAAACCTCATTCAGCCTCAAATAAAATTTTTATTGATGCTTTCACAAATACATTTCTTTTTTTATCAGTCTTTGTTGGTAAAAAGTTGGAACCTAGCAATAGTGGCCTGTGGGACATCAGTTTTTGTGACTGCCATGGCTTCAAAACTTGTTGAAAGGAACCTAAAAATGTATATGACTTCTTAAAGCCAAATGCCAAACCACCCCCATACACTTTTGGAATCTGTTGGGATTCTTACCCCAGGGTATTCTCCATAGAGTATAATTCAAAACAGCATTGCCTGCAAGAGATTTTAGGTAGAGAGTATCTCCAGAATTTTAAGTCCGTTCCTAACTGTGTTTTGTTGATGGGAGGGAGGAGTAGTGTTTTTCTTTGTGAAGTAGTGTTTTTCTTTGTCTTACCTTGATTTTTCTGTTTCTTAAACAGAATGACTACTTGCAGAAGAAAATAAAAAGAGATATCCATTGCTTTTCCCTGCCTTGCTTCCATTTGTAGAAAGTCTCCTTCCTCTAGTGAGTAAATCAGGGCAGGTGCCAGGAGTGCTGCTTCCCCAGCCAGCAGCATAAGGAAACTGTCTGGCTGTACTGAGAAAGTTTTCCCAGCTCTGTGTTTATTAAAGTTGTGAGGAGAAGCAGGAGCATTGAAAGCTTTTTGGAAACTTAAGGAAAGAAAAAAAGCATTGGCTGGCACTTTATGTTGGGGATTTTATACAATGCTGACAAAAAACCGAAATCTTAAGACTCTATTTTCATACAGTAAATCTTCAGAGTGCTTTGAAAGCTTTAAACTTCTTTTGCTGGACCACTTTAGAGCAGCTAGGAAGCTATTGTATGTAAAACTTGTACTGTTTAGTTTCTGAAGATCAGGTGGATTTTACTGGACGCTGAAGAATAAACTTAAAGGTACAGACAAAACTGTGAGTCCTCTAGATACAATGCAGTTTAGGGTGGGGGCAGAGTTATGTGTTAGCAGGTCTTAAATGGAAATCTTTGTAGTGCCACAGAAAGCCAAAGGACAGTGTAATATATAAATCAATCTGAGTTTCCTCCAAGTAAAAATAAAATAAAGGAAATGGTGCGACTTGGCAAAGAGATCTTGACCTCATGCTATTTTTACAAGTCAGACAGATGTGCGGTCTCCGATAAGCTGGTACCCAGGACGAGCTATCAGATCAGAAATCTGTGGACTCACTCTTCAAATCCCAGCACTAATCGCAATGATAAAGAGCTACCTTTCGATTAATCCTGTCCTGGACTTTAGACGAAAGATACTGCAGTTTAATTACTGAGTGAAATCCACTTTGTCTGATCTGCCAGTCTGCACTGTAATGTCATAATATAATCAGCTTCACCCCTGTCTGAAGCTGTAGGGCTGTGAAGTCCAAGGACTTGTTTGATTGGAAGAAATAAAACGATGTTCAAACAACCACCAGCCACAGGGCTGTAATTACCAAAATCTTGTTTGCATCTGTCTGTCATTTTCACCATTGGTTTTTTTATGACACGAAGAAGCGAGGAGAGATCATGGTGGATAAGAACAGCAACCTGACAGGTGACAAATCAAGATGCGGGATGGTTGTCTTGTAGAAAATAATCATTGTAAAATATTCAGGCTAATTAAACTGGGTCTCTTTCTTACATATTTCCCATCGGCTTCAGTGACACATGCTGGTTCAAGCAAAGCTAGCCACCAGTACTGTCATTTCATAATTAAAACCTGTAACTGAGCTGGGAGTGCCTCCACCGGAGGTTCCAGCACAGGGATGGAGTCGTGTGAGTGTGAGAAATCATATTTCTACTCATGGGAGAGAGGCAGCATGTCTACCATAGTGGGAGATGTTTCCTCCCACCCCTCTTAGCAGATTTAGCCATGATTTGGAGGGAGTGTTTCTTCAGACAAAGAAACATGACTTACTGAAACGCATTACTTAGCATGCCTTGCACAGGTGCATGGCTCACCCCCCCACAGTCATGTGGGAGCTCATTGCATCAACTCACACTGAAAGCAATGGGAGAATTTAGGATGCTCCTGATCTTTTAATGTCAGGCTTTCTTTCCCTCAACCTCCTTTATTAAGGGTGCAACCAGGGAGCATTGGTAGAATTTCTTTTTAATGTACCATGAAGAGTATTGTTCTGGAGAAGTTCATTACCTTTTCCAGGCTCATTTCACAGAGCTGACTGAACAGCAGTGACTTCCTCTCACCTCTGACCTTGGCAGAGCTGGATCATTACCAAGAGGTGAAGAGATCCAAAGTTTTTCACACGTTTTGTCTGGTTATTTTTCTGGCCATGCCAGGGAGGTTGTGGTGTGGAAAGAATAGCTGATAAAGCTCTCAAAAATGGTTTGTTCTCAAGTTATTGCTAGACATAGATGCTAATGTCCAGAAAAGGAAACACACTTTTTATCTAGCTACATCTTTTAGGGAGGGCACTCCCAGCCTGTGGTTGGGTTAAGTATGGTTGGATTTACTGGCATCTTTTCATCGCTTAGGTTTTCTTCCCCCAACCACCTCAAAATCCTCATTTATCTCACATTATTTTCGTATCATTCAGTTTTCTCTGCTTTTCCCTTTGCATCTTCTTTGTCTTTTGGCCATTTCCACACAGATCTTTCTTTTTTTTCTTCCATGATATAGTCACTCAACCCCTTACTGTCTCAGTTGCACTTTGGACTCTCTATTCCACCCTACTAGAGTGGAGTTCTTACACTGTCACGTTCTCCCAGCTCTCCTTCCCTAAAAGCACTCGCAGTTTCCATCTCTATCCATTTGTTTTTATAGAATGAGCTGGTAGATTATTGTGAATCACAACTGAGTAATCCCTGTGCTGCTTCCTCCTCACAGAATGGACTTGTTCAATGCCTATAACTGAAGGGGCCAAGCACGGGGTGAGATGAATGCCCTCTGGGTATCCTGGAGCTGTAGCCTGTGGCTAGATTTCTGTGCACAGACCAGTTCTCCTCTGTACTGCAAAATCAGAGCAATGTCTTGGGGCAGAGACTGGGGGTGAGGAAGAATATCAGACAGCAGTTGTTAGCAGTATGTGTCTGTGCCTTAAACTTGCAGTACATTTACTTTCTTCCTCTTCCTTTTGTAGCCTGTAGCTGACAGCGATGCCTAGCATTGCCTGTCAGCAGGGATGGCATGCAGGGTGTTTTGCAATGGAAATCTGGCTTTAAACCTAACTGGGTTTGTCACTACTGTTTTAACTTTTGAATGGTATTTAAACATTACAGTTTGCGGATTCTGTTCCAGCAGGATCTATCTGGAGGGGGCTGTCTAGAGAATCTCCTCTGAACCAGCTCTGACCAGCAGCAATGGCCCTAATGCTTTATTTGTGTACTTTCACCCTCCGTCTAATCCTTTCCTTTAGAAACAGAAATGTCAGAAGGAAGATGTGCACAGCTTCTTTTAAATCCCAAGAGTATTTTTCAGCATGAAGGAGTCCATCTAGTTACATGGTCTTGCTATGACCACTGCTGCCTTGCTTCCCAGGGCAACAGTATCAGGGAAACCTGAACAATAGTTGGATGGCCAGTTGCTACAGGAGTTATTTCTTCTCCAAATGCGAGGATAAAGGAGGACATAGGATAGCCTGTAACAGCACCTAAGAAGAAAAGAAGAAATTGGTCTATATTGATCGGAATAAATTGTGTGAGTTTCTAACGGGAAAAGGGTACGTGCAGGTGGAGTACAGGTTTAGTGTGGAAACGCCTTGTTACAATATACAGTGATGTGAAGTTCCCATCTTCTAAAGACCTAAGTTCATAATCAAGTGTTTGGTGTGCTTACAAAGATGGGGCATTCTTAATGCTCTCACATGCTTTGATGTGGGGAGTTTTGTGTGCATGATGCTGTACTGCAGCCCAGCTGCACCTTTGGGGCTTTCTGCATAGATGTGGCACAGGTTCTGGGGTAGCTTTAGACTACCACCACATTCTTTGGACTGGCATAGGAACGTGTCAGAAGACCCAACTCAAAATGTTCATGGCTGTATAGATTATTTCAGCCCCTTACCTGCTCTGGAAAAATGAGTTTCTCTTCTCTTTATCACTCAGTGATATTTGCAGGCTCGTTGTCTTAGATACCACGGCATCTTCTGCAAAACTATGCCGCTATTAGCCCTAGTACTGGGTGAATTAATGATTTTTGCTGTGCAAAATCAAAGCAGCAATGATCCATAGTTAGAGGACGTAGCACAGATAGGAGGAGACTAGAGGAGAAAGAGGAGAAGCAGGCAGAGTAGTGGTCTGACGATCGGAGAGGAAAAGTGGAAGACTCAAATCCCGTCCTTCATCGCCCATGATGCTGTCTGTTCATATTTATTCCTTAGCCCTCATACTGCTTGCTCACGCATAGTTTTGTGCCAATACTCATGTTAGCCCCACAGTTTAAGCTGAGTTCCACATGCACATGGCTCACAGTGACATTTTCACAAGTATGTTGAAGCGTTACCAACACATTCCTAGGCCCCACATGGCACAACCAAAACCTACTGGAAGCAAAGTGAGACTTGTATACACTGGGAGCAGTTCCATTCAGGTGCATGAATCGAGTCCAACTCATGGAGAATCAGTAAACAAGAGTGAATCTCAAGTCTGTTCCTCAGATGTGCGAAGTACTGGGAAGTAACTAATTTTCTAGTTGAAAATTATAGAATCATGGAATCACTAAGGTTGGAAGACACCTCCAAGATGAAGTCCAACCTTTGACCAAACACCACCATGTCAACTGGACTATGGCACTAAGTACCATGTTCAGTCATTTCTTGAATATTTCCAGGGATGGTGACTCCACCACTTACTGGGCGGCCTGTTTCAAGGATTAGCCACCCTTTAACTGAGGAAGTTCTTCCTGATGTCCAATCTGAACCTCCCAAGGTTGGGACAAGCTTGAGGCCATTTCCTCTTGCATCGCTGTGTGCANCACTAAGGTTGGAAGACACCTCCAAGATGAAGTCCAACCTTTGACCAAACACCACCATGTCAACTGGACTATGGCACTAAGTACCATGTTCAGTCATTTCTTGAATATTTCCAGGGATGGTGACTCCACCACTTACTGGGCGGCCTGTTTCAAGGATTAGCCACCCTTTAACTGAGGAAGTTCTTCCTGATGTCCAATCTGAACCTCCCAAGGTTGGGACAAGCTTGAGGCCATCTCCTCTTGCATCGCTGTGTGCATGGGAGAAGAGGCTGCCCCCCACCTTGGTACAACCTCCTTTCAGGTAGTTATAGAGAGCATTAAGGTCTTTCCTGAGCCTCCTTTCCTGCAGGAAGATTGCACCGTGGTGCTGATGAGAACACTTCATCATATCTTCATTTCATCATATCCCTCTCTTTTCTCTTTAGCACAAAGACTTTGATGAAGAGAGCTTTCTGGTCACTTCTGGTGACACAGAGATTGAAAACTTCAGGGGTCTAGATCTGAAGGTGTTTGGCCAGCTTTTTTTTTTTAGAACATTTGAGAGTTTGAGACCTGTTATTTCTGTCCTAGTGAAGAAAATTCTTATCCACTGGCCAGCCTTAATTAAAATTACCCTCTCCCTAGCAGCAAGCCTGATGGCAGCTCACTATTCTTTTTGTCTCAGCCTGTCACTTTGTGCACCAGAGAGAGGGGTGCTGAGAATCCCAAGGAAGGAGGGGAGCCACATCTTCTGCTTAGCATAGAGAAGGTAAAGCACACTCCAGAACTGCACAGAGTGGCTCCTCATCCATTTACTAATGAGCACCTTGCTGACATCAGCCAGCCTTGCGTGTCCATCAGCCAGGTCACCCTGGCATTCATCAGAAGGCAGGGCTATGTTTATATTGCCTGTGGTCACGCTTACCACACTTTTTAAATGGAAGTCAAATTGAAGCCCTCACGATTCTGCAAGAGTCAGAGGAGAGTTAATATTTTTGGTCTCCAGTCCTGCCAGTGCTGTTAGCAATGTTTTAGGGGCAGAAGGCAACTGCTAATTGTGATGTAACTTGAATGATTTCATCGCTTCACTCCTCTCACCCTACTGGGACATTCATCAACTCTTCCTGGTCACTGTTGACCTGGGATGCCAGAAATCTGGCAATCTCGAATCACAGCTTAGCCAGCCTGGGGATGATTTATCCACTGTGGTCCATTTCTGTAATTTTTTTTTTTAATGCAGTTATATTCAGAATAATCTCCTGCTTAGAATTGTGTGGAGACTTCTGATTTTGTTGTGTTTTAGAACTGTTTCTTTTCCACACAGTTAAACTACATCATGTGAAGGGTGAGGAGAAACCTCATTTTAACATCTTGTTTTTCCCTAAGCCCACATGTCTTGTAAATCATAAAATACCCTTTTTGGAATAGTTACCAGTTGTAGGCTCTTTCTCCCCTTCAGCATAAATAGTAGTTGAGAAACCAGGGGCATCTTACTTGACTATCAGAGCCTCTACTGAATTCATCCACAGGTCTAAAGAGATCAAAATTGTTTGAATTGACCCTATCTGTTGTCAGTCTGAAGAGAAATTCCTTAAGCTTTCTGCTTTCTTGTCATGTATGGTCTCCCTTTGTCAGTTCGCGTCCAAGGTCCCTATTTTCATTTTTCTTAGGGATAGCAGGAGCTCTAGCAGTATCTGTCTTTATAAAGCCTTCAATGAGAGAGCAAGAGACTGAGCAGGAGGGTGTGGGGAGAAGGGTAAAATATACCGGGTGAGTATCTGACCCTGGAGTACCTTTGGCTGTCTCTGAGAACCGCAACCTTATCGAGAATCACACTTGTGGCTTCTGTGGCAAAGGATGACAACAAAAGCAACTTTGTCCACCACAGTGACTATTCAGAATTGAGGCCTGGATTTTAAAACAAATGCATTTGGAGCATAGATGTGGAAAGGAGGAGAAGCACAAGTGTTGCTTATTGGGGGCCCTGCAGACAGAAAATTATTGTGTTTCTAACGCTATTGATTTTTTGCAGCAGCTGATATTTCAATCTGAGTGCAGCATGTCTGAGAGTCTACGCACACTGTCAAGAAGAAATATGATAGTGTCTTAAAAGATTAATAATATCACTGGTCCTCAGGAGGCCTGTCTTAATTCACTGGCCTGTTCCTTGGCATGTACTGTAATTTATCTAGTCTGATTTGAATAGCAAATGGCAATCGGCTGCCATTAGGGAAATAGGCATCAGTCTTATTGATCCAGGATGGGCTGGATTTTATTTAAGGAGAGCCGCAAAATGTTATTAACTTCCGGATGAGAGGCTGGAGGTGGAGAATTTTTTGCAGTGTTTCAAGGTGGGGTGAATTACACTGAATCCTGAAAGTCCTGAAATAGATAGTGGGAGGGGGGTGGTCCACTGCTACCAGTTGGTTTTCAAAGACACCAGTTACTTCCAGCACAACTGTTCTCTCTCCTGGGCTCTCTGTATGTCTGTGTCAATGAGTTAGTTGTCTTTGATGGAGGCAAGGGTACTGACATTTGGGGAGAAGAAAAAGTGGTGGATGATCTTCCTATTGATTCTGATAATGTCTTCACTGTGACACATGAATTGTGGGTTTTCCAGGCCCCCTCACCATGGTTCACAAGAGCTCTGCAGTTCAGCCTCCTCGTGGGGAATATGTAATCCTTGCTGATGCTCTGTTTTT
The DNA here is from genome assembly GCA_013399875.1 of Gymnorhina tibicen. Taxonomy (NCBI): domain Eukaryota; kingdom Metazoa; phylum Chordata; class Aves; order Passeriformes; family Artamidae; genus Gymnorhina; species Gymnorhina tibicen. Next base: position 1,303,172 of record VXAZ01000953.1, on the reverse strand, counting down.
ATGTGTGTTTGGAATGGCCACCAGTGCTTCCTGAGGGGAGTGGCAGATGTGGCTAGAAGGGAGGTAATACTGCATTGGCTGTAAAGGTCCTGTCCTGGATCTCTTTTCACACCAGTTCTTGCCAGCAGTCACCATGGACAATTAAAACAGGTTTTGGATAATCTGTTTTATCAAAAAAAACCAAATCCAGCTCCAAATCCAGCTTTATTTTTCAGTGGACAGTGTTGTTAAGTGTCGTGCTGAGCTATGGATATGAGAAAGTCCAGTGCAGTTTCAGTCTCTACCAGCACAGAAATCTTATGGCAGTATTGGGAGTCTGAAAACTAAAGCTTTTTTAATAAAACTAAACATAAAGAAGTAAAATTACAGCAAATACCTTGGGAAATTTCCAGTCTCATGGCGTGCCACTGTGGAATAACCTCCCAAGGGAAGAGGTGGGAGCCCAGTTATTTGGCACTCTCTAAAGTTAGACTAGATAGAGCATCAGAAAAAGGAGCATAAGGAATACCCCAGCTCAGGTGGGAGGATGGACTAAATGATTAAATACCACAGGTCTCTCCAGCTTTAATTGCTGTAACTCTTTGATACATCAGACTCTCCCAGCAGGAATCACTAAAAAGAAAGATCCAGGAGTGCTGTCTATTAAAAGCTTAGAGCTACTTCCGCTCCATCAGGAGACACTGTGAGGAACAGTGGAGGAGTGCTGTACGCAAGGGGGAGTTCAAAGCTACCCTGCAGTCCCGCTCTCCCTGGGATGCCTGCTCCTCAGGGAGCAGTGTGGGAATGGTGGCTCTGGGGAGCTCACAGACTGTCCTGCACCACGCTCCTGCAGGAGGCACTGCGAGGACTGGGCAGGGGCTGCTCTTTCGGGAGGTGGGAAGCACGCAGTGGAGAAAGGGATGGGGAAGGGAGGGTGCTCTGGTCAGTGGGGGCTTTTTACCTTTGAGGAGCTTCTTGAAGCTCACGAGAAGATCTTACCGACATCTTTTTCCAACAGTATTCGCAATAAAGAGGAAAAAGTGTGGCAGCATTTCAGAGAAGCAGCTTCTTGTTACTTACATTCAGTTTCTTTTGCACCTAAAACACGGGGATAGAGAGCAAAGCTCTGCAGGAAATGGCCATGCACAAAAGCAATAAAATAAATTGAAACTGACTTTGGAGCTTTTTTGAGAAGTGGAAATTGCTATACATTGTGATGTTTGCATAAGAAATTAGTTAATGTGTAGGGGAATGACATGTGATATATTTTATTTGCCCGACGACTGTAGTCTCTGAGTGAATGACTTATTAAGGTTAATAAAAAAAAATTTGCTTGTGACTTGTAATAATTCGATTGCTAGAATTTAACGTTCCCTTATGCACAGTTGCCTAAAGGGGGGAAACTAAATTATACATACGTTCTAATGACCGACTGGCTATGCTTTTATTTATTTCTTAATAGCGGTTTGAGAACAAACAATGTGTTCTAAATTGTTGGTCTGTCTGTCTTTCTGCCTGCCTGGGCAGGAACGTTATGGCTTTCTTAATTCTCCTGTGTGATTTATCATCCCCAATTCATTGTTTTGCATAACTCTGCTCAAAATGAAGAAATGTCATTATTTTGCAGTGAAAAAGTTGTCATTTGCATAATGCCTGCCATTAATTATTGTGAGACTAATGTAGTTGTTGATATTTTTAGGGCACAGTGGTACATCCTGCACCTTGTATAATGTCATTCTGAAAACATGGGTAGTTAATAGGTGCCACAACACTGCACAAATGCAAGAAAGGAGGAGAAGAAGAAGAGGAAGGGCACATAATGGAACAGGCTGTGATCTTTATTTAGATTTTTCTTCTCCTGAAATACATATTGAGAGACGACTATAAACAAAAGCAAAGGCTAGGAAGCTGTAACACCCAAGAGAATGAGGGAATGAAGAATCAGAAATGTTCCTTTCTACATATGTTAGTCAAGATGGACCTAAATAAAACTCTCTCATGCTGATGTTCCCTGGAATTTGAGAAAACTCCTGGCAGTAGTTATCTGTTATCTGTTGTAGTTGACTGTTATCCCATAACTGGCAGTTTTCCTCCCGGAAAAGTAATTTGTTATTTGTTTTAGTGGCTTATTTATTTTTACAATGGAGTTATTTTATTATTCTTTTTCAAACTTGTAAAGTGAAAAGGACAGCTTTCATGCAACAACCTTCCTTCTGCCCCATGGTGGTGGGCAGTTTCTGACCCTATGGTTGGGCTTGTATGCTAATGGGAAGAAATTCAGAAGACCATTAAACATCAACAGATCCAAAGGCTTTTGGCATCTTTACTAGAAAATAAGAAGCTCTACGTCCCTTTGCCATTCTACAGATCTACTATGTCCTTTCTCTGTTTGCTGATGTATCTTAAAATGCCAGAAGGAGAAAACATGGCCATTTACTCCTCAGATCCTGAGATTCACTGCCTCCAGAGGGATGTTGTTTTGTCTCCTGTTTTCTGCCATTAGAATTAAAACAACAACAAAGAAAATTAAACCACAAAAGTTCAAATAATGCTAAGAGTCTAACTGAAACCCACAAAGGGCAGGAAATTCATCTCCAAACGTTGCCAGTCTGTCCTCAGCTCACCCTATTGTCACAGAGAACTGAAAGTTGTTCCTACAGTGTGTGATCTTACAGACCACAAATGCTGCAATATGTAGGCACAATAGCAAGCACAATAGAGGAACAGACACTGAGCTTTATTCTCAGTTTCTTGGATGTGGTAGGTGTGAGACAGACCCTTAAGGTAGCAGAACATAAGGCTATTTTTTAATGTGTTTTTATGCACTCAGAACACAAGTGCAGTATATAAAAAGTGTTTCATAAAGTTGTCATTCCCAGTTACAAACTACACCACAACTATAAATTGCAATCTTTAACATTATAGAAACAGTCCATGTGTCAGTGGTTGATTTCTTACCTCCATACCACTGTCCCTGCTTGAGACTTTTTAGAAAAATATAATTTAAAATACCTCGTGCTGGCAAGAATCCTAGAGAATACAAATCAGAAGGAGAAATTTCTGCTTAAGACTGTAACAACAAAATGTCATAACTTTGCTCTTCATTGTGCCAGTGATCTGAGTATCTCCGAGGGCTTTGCAAATCTTGCAGCAATGTATCCTTTGAGACGCTTTTCCCAACTCACAGGATTAGAGAGACGGTGTGGTAGGAAGGAGGTCCCTGTCCATGGTATCCCGCCCCCACTGGAGAGGTTTATGCTATAGCTGAGCTGCAGATCTGATGGAAGAGCATGAATTCTCGGAGGGCTCTTTGTGTGAGATGAGCTCAGGAGATGCTCAGCACCCCTTAGAATGAACAAATCTAAATTTCCTTCCTGTCTTTGATACAGGCTCCCTGTGTGGCCACAAAAAAAAGTCACATCATTTCTCTCATAATTTTCATCAATGAGGAATTAAAATCATTCCAAACATCTGAGGGTACATTGTGAGGATTAATTCACCAAGATTGTTGAGATATTCAGATGCTATATTGATGAGTACCACAGAAAATCCAGAAACAAAACCCCATCTTATTCCATGCAAGACTTGGATGCCACTCAGTAAACAAGGCTTGGGGCCACACACTGAACAGAGAGGATGAAAAAAAGAGTATTGGAATTACTCTCATTCCCTGGATGCTATCCATTATACAGAACACAAAATATACAATCATAACATGGAAGATTGTATTGTAACACTACAGCTGTTGTGACAGACTTCATTTTGATATTTTCATACTTTTGCGTGCTTTGCTCTGTGACCTGAATGTTTTTGCTTGGTTTTAAAAGGCATTTTTGAGCATAACATGCACAATAGACTAAGTACAGCTCCCACAGAAATCACTCCATAGTGTAAATGCTGAACAGCCATTAGAACCAAAGGGGGTATCATCACAGGTAATTACAAAAGTTTGGTGCTTTTCATCTCAGAAATTAATATCGCCTATTGGAATCTCATCCAGTTAGGAAAATATGTTGTATCTCTATATCACAAGTCTCCTGAAAGAATATTTTGTTCTCCAAGTATTTCTCTGTTTTGCTCTTAACATTTTGTCCTTAACGTACACTTTAGCTATGGTTGTACCTGGGGAAGGATATTAATCAACATCCAGTAGGTTGACAGTGCAATAGTAAATCATCAGTTGCAGCCATAATCTGTGTGCTCCATAAATTCATTTTGAAGTCGGAATCTCTGTGATCTATGTGTTAGCCATGTTGGAGCTTGGCTGCTGTCTGATACACGTCAGATTGGTTCATTCTGCTCTTCAGAAACGTGCATTTCTTACTGTGGGGTAGTGTTTTCTTCTTTTGCATCATTGTGTTTAATAGCCCTTCATTGTGTTTAATAGCCCTGATGGAAGGGCTGTTAAAGCCTAAGCTGTATTTTCTGATTTTGTCCTGCTGCTTTTTGAAACCATTTTTCGTTTTGGCATTGAAAGTATCCTGTGCCGATGAATTCCACAATTTAATTACAGACTGTGTGAAAACATACTTCCTTTTGTTTGCTTTAAACCTGGTGCTTGATAACTTCTTTGGATGCTTTCTAGAAATATGTAATGAGAAACAGGAAGCGATTATTAACAGTTCACCTTGTCCTTGTTTGTTATGATTTTATCAAGCTCCTTTATATTTCTCTCAGTCATTTATTTTCCAGGGCGAAGAACCCAACTCTTTTTAACCTGTCCTTGCACAGAAGTTGTTTTGTGCTTTGAACATCTTTGTGCTCTGTTCTGCATCTTTCTGGCTGCTTATTTCCTCTTTTGTCTTGAGAGTTGAAACCTACATAGAGTGTTCAGTATGTGAGTCTATGATGGATTTTATTAGAAGGATATCGTTATGATTTTAGTTTTATTTTCTAGCTCTTTCTTAATAATTCCCAAGGGGTTTTTTTCCTCCTCTACCATCAATTCTGAATATTGAGCTGGTTCTTTCATAGGTATATCCTCAAGGATTCCATGGTGTCTTTCCAGTGTAGCAATAGCTAAATTAAATCCTATTTTGTTGTATGAATATTTAGTATTTTTTTCTCATATGGCATGATAACATTCCTTTAGAAAGTTACTTTGGTGAGGGTTTTCATATTTTTTAATTTTTGGTAACATATGCCTATTGCCTCCTTCTGAGAACTCTGCTGATTTGTGAATCAAAATTTCCATCTGCAAAAATTCATGTTGTATCTTCCCTGTTTTATCTGTTCAAGTGTCTGTTATTATTTATTATGATTTCTACCAGTTTCTATGGCATAGACTATAGACCAAGTGATCTATGTGGATCTTCCTAAAGCCCTTTTTTACTATTGCCATTAAATCACTTTCTGTTCTTTTGTTGTGCAAGAGTTATTAGTTAAGCTCTTCCATGACTGAGTTTCTTTATAACAGTTCCTTTTATAACTGTTAGATGGGAACCATTTATTCTTTCCATTGCACATTTTCTCAGATTTAACCTTCCAGAGAAGGGATCTCACTTGCAAACCTTTTAAAACTACTCTATAGTGAACACAACTGCAAAGAATTTATTTGGGATTTTTGTTCTTTGAACACCCCTTTTGCACCTCATCTGTTGGCAGAAACAGATTTCATGTAAGGTGTTCAGAAAGGTTATTTATGGCTTTAAACAGCCGTTCCTCAAGATTTTCGTGGGCCTGCGTTATTCAGCATTTTCTTTTAAAAAAAATCAACAAAACATACACTTCTTTTCTGCTTTCTGTGTTTCAGTGTAACTTCCTCTTTTTGAATGGTGTCTTTTTACTTCTAGTAAATCCCTTCACTTGGCTTGCTTTAAAAATCCTATTAATTTCTTGTTCTCACATGTGGCTATACATTTGTTTTGTGAGTTCTGAGTAGAAATTAATTACTGCAGGACAACTTTCAAGGTTCTTTCATTTAAAGGAACCATATTATGCATTTCTCCTGGAGATTTTTGCCCTCTTGCAAAGGATTTTCATCTAAAGTGGCAACTGAATTATGACAGTTTACAACCCAGCATATTCAGGTAAATCAGAACTGTTTAGGGATCTTTTTAGTACCTTAGGCTGTAATTTGCTGTGTCTGCCAGACAAACTGCTGAGATGTTCCTCAAAATTATTGAGGCAGACAACTGGGGGTCAGGATTATTACAGCTATTCTAAGGAAAGGCTTTCCTGTTACTTGTAAGAGACGTGAATCTCTGATAATATATCTTCTAACAGTAGCATCTTAAAGCATTTTACCTTTAGCTACTTCTTTTTAATTTCCTTTTTTCTCTATTCCTTATTTTAAATAGGATTTTCTTCCAGAAATTGTATATTGCTGTAGTGGATTTTGTTGTTATTTTTTCAGTCCTATAGAAAACTGAATTTACTTGCATTATGTTCATTATTACAAAGTGGCTCTTTAATATGCACATATTAAAGTAGGTTTAGTTATCTTAGCACTAAAACAAAGTTGCTCCTTCTTCCATAGGTTTTCTGCCTCTGAAGTCTTCCATTTTGCTTTTCATAGTCACTATTAACATTTTAGTTGGATGGTGCATGGTATGATTCTAACACCATTCTTTCTTCTTAGGCGTGGAATTAAAATCCGTGGAGATTTTTGTTACTTTTTAATTTTTACTTATTCCTTTTATTTATATATATTTTAATTTACAGCAACAATCCCTCATCTCTGCATTCTGCTCTGATTATTATGAAGTGCGCCTAGTATTGCAATGTACAACATCTTCTTCAGCTGCTGAACTTGTCTTATATGTCTTTTTTTTTTTTTTAATGAATGTTTCTCTCCTCTTAGTCCTTAGTTTTCATATTGAGGTGCTTATGCATTTGTCCTGACTGTTTAAGATACTCTACTCAGAATGACAGGAGACTTGTTTTGACTGTTGAGGCAGTTCTTTGCTGTATTTGGCACCTGAATTTTACCAACCTGCATTCTTTCGATACAGAGTTCTCATGGTTTCACCCACAGTTGATGCATTTTTCTGGTCTGTGTACACTTCTGTACCTCTAGCCTTAATATCTCTCAGACAGTATTTTTAAATCTGCTCCACCTTCTCTAGTTAGAACCATTTCTCCTTTGTAGGATCCCTCACATTTAAAGGATTCTTAAGCTAAACTTCTCTTAAATAAAGACCAGCCTCCAGAAAGGGCAAGTTTAATGTAATACCTGACTTGCTACCATCCTATTCAGACAGTCACTCATTCAAACTAATACACTTCTGAGATTAGAAATTTGTCAGACTGAGCTCACAAAGTAGTTTTGCTTTTATATTACGTATTGGCTGACACATTTCCCTGTCTTTTGGCTTGTCAAGATTCCTGCCTCCTGCAATCTTGGGGATGCCTCTACCCCGGAGGACCTACAAGACCTGGAAGCCCTTCCAGTAATACATTGTAAAAAATACTTTAAATGGGTTTCAGACTACATCAGAATCTCAATTATCTAAAGAACATGGGAAGAACACTGAATAGGGCTTGATAATCGCGTTTACCAGTAACCAGAATGCCCTGCATGCCCATGGATCTGTGGAAATAATTAGTAATAGAAGCAATTTACCATTTAATTAATAAATGACAAGGGGCAAAACCTTGTCTGGGTTCACTGAATTTGGATAATTGAGGCTCCACTGTATTTTAAAATCTGAAATATTAACCATTATTCTGTGTGCTTGAGATAATAATCGTTTTAAAAGTGTGCACATAACAGGACCTAAGCCTAGTTCTATTATTTCTATAAAGGAAGAATTTCAGAATGTCCTACATGCAGAGGTTTGCTCTGCAAGAAAAGATCACATTTTTCTTAAAGTATCTGGACCCTGTGTCCTTAAATATATAGATCTGTGTCATCTTTGAATCTGTAACTACATTCAGGAGCCAGTGAGGAATTTCAGAGGGCAATGAATAACCTCTCACCAAGATGAGTAAGAACTAGTGCAGCAGAACATCTTCAGACTGGTTCTTATCTCAGCTGCCCACAAAGGAATTTAAGATTGATGGAGATAACTTAAATTTTATAATGAAATAAGAAAGATTAGAATTGGTGCCTACCATAAATAGCCATTCAGAATATGCTGTAGGAAGTGGATTGTGGAAAGCTGGGATTGAAGACAGACATTCATGGCTTATAGTATATTTCAGTGGGCTTAACTGCCATAAAACACTGGTTTGCTGCCTCTTCAAGTCCTTGAAAAAAGAGTTCCAGGCTTCTGCCTTCCCGAGTTTTGCACGCCTTTCGTGCCATCTCACACATTTAATAGTTCCCACCTCTGGCATTAAAGCAGTATGACTGAAGAATGAGGACTGAGCCTCTAAAAGATGGCATCCTTAGCATCACTCCTAACATGTCAAAAACTGTGATTCCCTTCTTTTTCTCTCAGTCATGTTGTTTGTTGCATCATGTCTTTTCGTCCCTCAAATCTCCTCTATCCTGCCATGGTTGTAAGGGATACTGCAGAAGAAAATTGTTGTGGTCATAAATGAGACTCTGCATTTAAGTCTGAAAGCAGGGAGAATGGGAAAAGACTAATCTTCTTCAGAAGGGCTATCCACTGCTAGAAACCCGCTACTGGAAGCAATCTATTCCTGTGGCCAGGAGGCTGACTGTAAATCAGTTTGGTTTGTACTACCCTTTTCAAATATACAGTAATCATCAGAGAATAGGCAGTCCTTGCAAAAGTGTGATTCCAGCCCCACACAGATGTTTCATTCAAAAGAAATCGGAGAAATTAACAATAAAACCATGTTATGAAGTTCTAGGTGTCAGGGAGTCCTGTCTGTTGCTTCTGAAGAAGAGAGTAAAATTGCTCATTTCGGCCAAGCTGTTGCTGTGCTGACATAAAAAGTATCGCAGAATTTGGTGTGTACGGTTGTTTCTGCTCAAGGGATCCATTACCAGAAAAGTGGGGGCATTGCATCAGAAATGATGAGTTGGCACCATTCATGGTGGTAAGGGAAGCTTGGTTATGCAATGAGCCACATCCTGCTCTTCTGACTCTCTGAGTAGCTCTGTTGAAGTCAATGGTAATTACATCCATTAAAATCAGTGGAACTACTTGCATCAATAAGATAAGTAAGATTTGGCCCAAAGGTTGGTTGATATCAATGTTTTTAATCTCTCATTTTCATAAGTGCTAGGTTCATTCAAGCAATTTGAAGTGAGGTGAATAAAGAACATTCTGTGCTTTGAATAGTTTGGCATCACACACGGACAGAGCATGTGATTAATACCATATTGTTGGCTTTGTTCTTTGCTTTTCAGTTGTGGCTAGCAATGTCCTTTTCATAATTGCTGGTATCCCCCCGAGCCTATATAATCACTCTCTCCAGATTTTCTACGATGCCCTTAGATTTTTCCTGTACTCAATGTAATATGTTCCTGTATTCACTTACCCTCCCATCAGAACTATAATGTGTTTCTGATGTGCTGCTCTGACACGATCAGAGCTGATGTGGAGCGATGTATTCAGCTGACAATGTTTCCCAAACCAGTATGTTATCGGTATTTTCTTGAGCGTAACGATGGCGCTCCTTTGTCGTTGTGCTTCTGGGAAAACCTGTGGAAGCACACTGGTTCAGTCAGTGGTGGTGGATAGGAAGTTGGGCTTGAATTTCAGACATTATGGTTCACTTGGCTGCCTAAAGTAATAGAATTAGGGGATAAGCAATGAAAAATGGACAATCTTGTTCTCTTTGTAGAACTACAAACATAGAATACTTGGAGCACAATAGTCTTGGTACCTTCTGCTGAGAACAGTCAATATATGATGTTACTGTTAAAGCACAGCTATGAGTTCTGCAGAAACATGAATGAGGAATGGCATTGCTGAAGATTAAGCTCTAGTGCCAGTGTTGGTGAAATCCCATTGTTAGAAATTCTACCCTCGTTTCTTAGATTTTTCAAGAAGTAATACATTGCATGTTTATTTCCCTCCTGCAAACTTCCTGACAGTATGTAGCTTCCTGGATGGGCCTTTTTTGTCACCAGGAAATTTCTTTAAAAAAAGAAGACAGTAAGGACTGATAGTTGTCTGTGCTATTTAGCGTGTGTCAATACGTGAAAGCCTTACCACAATCAGAAAGGATTCATTAATATGCCATGAAATTCTGCATTGGCTTCTCGCAAGAGAATTCCATTTTGTTGTGTTCTCACTGATGTGACATTCAGGACAGGTTCTGCTTTCAATGAAATGTGAGGTCATTTGACTGATATGAAAGGATTTTTACTGATTTTACAGCAGAATGCATAATTTATGATTACACAGGGGTAAAGGGAAAAATACTGTCAATAGTATAACTGTTAGGTAGCACTTGCATGTGTTCATAGGAGTAATCCATTCACTGGTTAAGTTCCTTAAGGAGATTCATATATTCCCTCTACATATATACTCCCTGCTGTTCCTTAGGGTGGAATTTTCTTCAAGGTTTTGAGAATCTGAAGCTATACTCCCTACTGATGCTCTGGGAGGTTCTGGCCCATATGTCTCTGTGGGTACAATGGGCTCAGTTTTCCTGGGTGTTTGCGATATCTGCAGGTACTGTGCAGGAGGGGGAGATAAGATTTGGATCACCAGCTGAGGGATGAGAAGGGTTAATCCTTGTGAAAGCAGAAGACTGTTACTCAAGTCTTTGCACGATGAAGTATTATGTGTCTTTACAGCTACAGTAAATAGCCTCCTTGCAAGTTTTTTCTTGCATTGTTTATCCAGCTACACTTACATTGATGACACACTTTATAAACAATTCATAGAAGTTTATAGATGATTTATCAGCATTTTAAGAACATTTTTGAGATGGATAGTAAGTATTACATGTTTTGTAAGCATATCACAGATCTATCTGTAGGTTATTATAAACATCAATTGGCTTCTTCCACTGAATCCTTCATAACAGCTAATAAGCATTTATTGAAGCCCTTATTAATCATTTTCTAAACCCTCAGAAGTAGCCTTCTTAAAAGTATGACCTACTGGCTATGCAAGAAATCTATATGTTCTGAGTGGAGAGTAAAGGATGGACAGTCCAAATGCAAATTCTTCTTAAAATAGAATTGGACAATAACGATAAAAACTCTTTTTAAGTTACATGTCTGTTCAAGCATTTCTTCTAATCGGTTGTTGTAGAGCGTTATCACATCTTCTAGCAATCACATCTGAAAAAATTCTCACTTGTAGATACTTACAGAAATCATGAGAAGGTAAATTAATTTTAATCCTGAGCTGCTGAAAATTCAGTAGGGCTGTGCTCTAGTGAAAGCTTTTAAAGATTGATGTGCCTCAGAACACTGTCTTTTATAATTAAATCTTTTAGACTGGTGGATTGTGTTATATTTACCATTTATTACTTTTCCCCATATTTCTGAGGAAATGAGAGCACTGGAGGTTAAGAGTAAGAGAGGAAACTGGCCTTTGCTAAATTTCTTTTCATTGCTTTGGCATTTTTGACTGGTTTTAATTCTTAAGAGTATGGGTGGCTCTACATGCATCCAACTGTGGCTCTCCAGATTTCGGTTCTCTAGTCATGGTGGTTGGTATTTGCCTGTCTTTCTGGCTTTGCAACTTCAGTTGAATGATTACTGCTTCATCTCTTTTTGTGCTGCAATTGCTGCGTCTCTAATCGTACCAAATAAAAAGAAATAATGGAAATACTTTTAAAGCATTTAGGAATTTTACCACTGTTTCATCTTGGCTTGTAAATAATGATAAGTTTTGGAAACTGAATTTAGGGCAGCTGAGAGCTTGCATATTAGTTGTAATGATTTAAATCAGGGTCAGAGCTGTTCATTCACAGATTGGATTTGCAGAAGTATCTATTAGCCTAGAAAAATGCATCTGGTTGAATGTGTACAGAGAATTTTTACTTCTTTCTTGGACATATTTACATCAGATGGATCAAAGAGTCTTTAGGCTTTGTTGAGACACAGAATGAAGATCCGATCTCTAAAGCAAGGATTCATTCAGAGATAGGGATATCTGGTGGTGTATAGATTATGGTGACCTGAGTCTCTATCAGTCTCCAGCAGCTATAATAAACAAAATACATGGTGAAGGATGTGCCTTTTGCTGCTACTGAAGGTATTACAAAGTATACTGATAATTCTACCATCTGCTCTGCTAACCTGTACAGCCTGGAGTCAAGCTTCATTATTTCTGAGCAGGACCAAGTCAAATAAACCATACATAGGAAAATACTTTTAATTTATTTTGGTGTGGCTTCTGAATTCCTATGTGCAAAGATTCCACAGAACCACTGAGGTCTAGTCTAATCCTTCAGCTCAAAGCAGCTTCACCTGGAGCACGTTGCTCAGTGCCATGTCAAGTTAGTTTTTGAGTATCTCCAAGGATGGAGATTCCATGGTCTCTCTGAGTAGCAATTCCAGTGTTTGAGTCCCCTCAACACCATTTTTTTCCCACGTTTAAATGGAATTTCATATATTTCCCCTTGTGCCCATCCTCTTGTCCTTCCATGGGAAAACATGGTCTTCTTTACTCCCCCACATCAGGTGTTTGCTTAGGCTCCCCCTGAGCCTTCAAGAAAACTTTCTGAAATAATTACCAACAAAAATCTTACTCAACAGCTTTTAGTGCTTACAGCAGGGAGTAGGATACTTTTCTTCCATTGTGTTAGGAGACAAATAATTTGAAATAGTTCTGCAGGAAATTTGGGATGATCAATTAAAGTTAGCAGTGATAGGATTAAGATAGTCAGTTCCTTAAGTTTTTCTCAGCATTTGTTGAGCTAATTCATTATTTTGGTCAAGATGATCTACAGAGTTAAACAATTTTTTCTTTTCCTTTTCTTTTCCTCTGTTTCTCAAGAACCTTTTCCTGCTGGCTTCTAAGGAGGAATAAGGCTGTTTTCTGTGTTCAGAGAACCACAGAGTGTTTAAGAGTTGTAAAGAACTAGGAGCTCCTGAAAAGATATATCAAACTCCGTGCTAAAGCCCTGGAACACTGCCTTTTGGGAAGTCTCTTTACAATGTTTTAAAATTCATGTGTTGATATCACAGTTTCAAGAGTGTATTTTCTTCTTAAGTCATTTGTATTACTTGGGGGTGCTTTAAGAAAGAAAAAAGAAAGAAAACCCATGCATTGTGCTAAGCTAGGCACTCCTGCACCATTCAAATTTTAGTACATCTCCCTTGTTTCCGTTACTGACTCTTGAAAATGACACTTTCAGTCTTTGGTTACAGTTGTGGGTAAAATAGTTGAGATAGTTGGAATAGATAGATGGAATGATGTTTTTTCAAAAAAACTTGTTTACCCTGTTTCCATATTTTAAGTGTTGCTGGCCACGTGAAAGCATCTGCTGCGTAAAGAGATGATGACGGTGCCAAGTTGCACCTGTGTATCTGAGGCTTAAGACTTTGTTTGTTAGGAAGCAGCATTGATCACTCCTTCCCCAAGAGGTTTCAGCCCATTCTGTGCAGAGCTGCTGAACAGACTTGGTTGCTTTGCAGTATCCATGTAATTCTTCAAATTTGTCTCACTGGACTCATTGAAGGAATTCTCTTTTATAATTTCTCATTACTGTTTGTCTGTTGATAAATTGGACAAATATTTTCTTCTAATACATAAATGCTTATTGTTGGTCCCTGAAATTCTGATTCAACACATTAGTGCGTGGCCCATGTAATTTATTTACTTTTAAGCTGACATATTTTGGGCAGTTTCAGCTTTTTGGAGATTAATCAGGAATGTGAACATTGGAATGGACAGCTGGTCTCTACCATTTTGTCTTAGAAGGTCTCAGACATCTACTAAGGCCCAATATGTGCAGAGATTTTAGACTAATATAGTTGCTCTATTTGAAAGGATTGATATCTTTCCTAAAGTAATTAACCAGATCAACTTCATGCATGTATATAGCTATATTAATGTAAGATTGAGTTACAAACCCATAGAGCTGCATCACTATAAAATGACATAAGTCCTTTTTTGAGGGAAGGGTAGGGCTTAAATTTGTATATTTTAATTTATTTGGAAATAAAGTGTTACTTTAACTAATTTCAATTTAACATACCATGAAAGCTGCTGCAAGTAATCATATAGCGTGTTTAAGATCCTAGCTATCACCTAGCAAATCTAATAGGATTCCTAAGGAGGGATAGATGTATGTCAGGTGTTAAGTTCACTCAAGTAATGTAAGATGCATTAGATGTTTGTCCCAGCCTATATTTTTTCAGTGCAATGTATACAGAGGGAAGGGTACTTTTCTTGAACTCCAATAATACTCACTCTCTTTGTCATAAGAAAGGAGGGAGTTTTCATTAAACAGGTTCCTTTTATGTGCTACCTACAAAATTTCAAAGAATGCTGAGCAAATGAGGTAGGAGTTTGTGCATTTGTGCATCAAAGAAGTGCTTCAATACTTTCTTATATGTATAAAGGTACATTGTAGGGCACCCTCAAAGCCAAACTATATTCTGTAATCAATCTGCCGCCACGTGAATAATTAAATAATGTTTTTCAATTTAGAAATGCTCTTAAACACACTAAAACTATAAAATACCCTGCTGAGAAAAAAATTAATGGACTAGTTGCTAAATGGTCACTGCTAAAGATATCATAAATGTAGAGTCATTACAGTAATCACAAGCTGTCATTTTTAGCAGTATGTTAGTATTTTCATAACAGATCCTACCAGACTGATGGTGCTCAGATAATGCAGGAGTTAACCAAAAATCCTTTCTCTTTTCTTTCGAATTGGTATTTTATTTGTAGATGGCAAAATGACAAAACTTTTCAAGTAGAGTGGATCCCCTGTTGCTACATAAGTTGAGCTTGGCAGTTAAAAAACCAGTAAGTTAAGAGGATGGAATTAAATTTTTTAAAAATTTTGAGATGGTTGTATCAGCCATTGGGGTAAGGATAACTTTTAACAGTGAGGAAAGCATAAACAGAGTTTTGTTCAGTGCCTACAGTTGAGTGTAATGACTGAGAAATGTGAGTATTAGGACTAGAAGAAATTAAAAGAAGATACATAGAAAATCTATGTTAGTAGTATATATATTATATTTAAATACCATCTTGTCTGTAGATTTTCTGAAAACCCTTTCAAATGGACCATTTAATACCGGATAAGCATAAAATTACTACAGGAGGTGTTCTTCAGTGTGATCAAGTGAATGAAAGAATTATCCAAAAGTCTTTGATTTTGTAGTAGTATTTCTGGTTTAGTTATCAAACATAATCTTGGCATAAAAAGTCTTCTTAAGGTTTTGGGGGTTTTTTTCTGATTTTGAGTTACCGAACTTTTGGGGGGGTTTTAAACACATTGTAACAATAATTTGTGTATTCATTAAGTTACTAGCTAATGTACTTATTACCTGGTTTTCAGAGGAGACTAGATTTTTATAATTAAGTGTAGTTTTTTACTCCTGAAATGCCAGGATGTGTTGTTTGGCCCTATTTGAAGTTTTGCGGGATTTGAAAAGGATTATGGGTAAGGCTGTCTTCTTCAGCTGCCCTTGATACCCAGGGGGTTCTTTGTATCTTATTTCTTTAGCTTATATACCCAGTAGTTTTCGGCTTACGGATTCCTGCCCCTTTCAGAAGAGTCCAGAGGTCATGTATTAAATCAGCAGTTCATTTTCACTGCCTTATGAACAACGGAGAAGCCAAAATTGCGGCTTCTGCAATGAGGGGGACAGAAAGAAATCCCCAGTGACTTCTTGCCTGGCTTTGCTGTTCTACTGTGGAAACTCCTCCTCTTCCTTGGAGATGGTAGGATGTGAATGAATCAAGTATTGAATTAAGATTGTCCAGCAGAAACATGCTATGGTCTGTTCATATAACTGGCCTGATGGAAGCTTTATCACATTATGGCAACACAGAGATCTTTTACTGTCACACACTCCACTTCCATCATCTGCCCTGGTAGTTCTCATTGTCTTAACAGAAGCCTCACCAGTAAGAAGAAAGGTTGAGGCAAGACATAGCTCCAGTCTAAGTAACAGCACAGAATACCTGCAACTCTGTCTGGTGATACAGGGAAGTGTGGCATGGTGGTTTCTTTCCATGTGGAGATGAATACCCCCATTTATTCTCCATTAATTTGGGAAAATATTGTTTATTTTTAAGGCCTAGGGAATGTTTGGTCTTAATATTGCCAGACTGACCTGGATCTGGGGTTGTACCTTCTTCCTTCCCTCTAGGGAATGCTCTCCTGAACTGGCATAGGGTGGCCTAACTCTTGCTTTTAATGACTAGCCTGAGGGAAAACTCCTAGTGGTACCAACAGGGAATCCATCTACCGACAGGATGGCCGTGATTTCAGAACTGTGCCAACTATGCTTACATGGAAGAAAAACTCCCAGCAAAATAACAGCATAAATTGCTACTGCTTGCAAAGCTACAACAGCAGAGTAATGTAAAGGAATTGTATACAATCCCCTTGACTAGGCAGCCTGCTGAATAATAAACCTTCCCAAAGCCGGCAAGGCATATTCATGCAATAGCTGATGATTTTCTTTGTGCGTGCCTCGGTTTATATTGTGTACACTGCATATGTTTATATTTACACAAATCTTGCTGCGGAGCAGAAGCCTGCTGTAAGCACCCATATTCTGGGTATGCCCGTATGTGTGTTTGTGTGTGCCTGTGTATTTGTGTGCATGCACACATGTGTATGTATATATGTCTGTGTGTACGAGAAGCAGATGCACTGTAGGCAGATAAAGCAGATAAATATAGATTCAGATAGAAGCAAAAGCCTATAAATATAGACACTATATAGAGTGAAGGCAGGCAGATCAGCACAGTTTCGCTATTACTTGCCTTCTGTATAATAAAAGAGTAGCTGACACTGAAATGACTAAGGGGATGACACTGTTGGCTCTCAGCAAACGAAGTAAAAAGGTAAGAAAACTTCTTTCCAATATAAGCAGCACTTGTGACAGAAGATTTACTGTCTCTAATAATTTGCTTAATACAAGTCAGTTTGTAGTTTCTTCTGAAGTCAAAGCATAACATTTGTAATTTTACCTTAAAATAAGTATATAAAATAAAAATCCTGACCCACGGTCTGAAAAAGCGCTACCTCTAGTTTCTCTTTTACAATAAGCCTCATGACAAGCACTGTGCTTGTCAACTTTCTGCTTCTGCTATACAACAAATCTTTTTGCTTCAGGTCCTACAGTCTCTCCAGATGAACTTGGGTGGTAGAGTATTGAGGAAAGCATTTAAGTGCAAAATTAACTTTCAGAAATAATGTTGAGTGTGTGCACATGTATGTGTGTCTTGGCCTTCTCTTTGTAAATCTCTGATGTCTGTTTTAACACTCATCTTTCTCTCTGTTGTAGCAATATAGCTTTGGCTAATCCATCGCTGTAGTACAGGTAGTTAAAACCAAAAAGGTCTTAACCTTACTAGAGATAAAGAAAACTCTACAGCTATTCAGAGGGGCACGAAAAGTCAAATTTTTCTTATTCTATAGCGCTTTGATGAGGATGTTCAGATAAATAAAGGTTGCTGGAAAATGCCTGAAACTTGTCAATGCTGTGTTTTATTTTTCTTTGTATAATACGGGTAGTATTGAGGAGTTTACAGCAAGAGGCTGGCAGCTGAGAGTTTGGCATCCTATTTCCAGCTTGACCACTTGCTTAGAGTGAGATCTTGCACAAATCATTTAAAATCTATGAACTTATTGTCCCATTTGTGAGTAGAATTAATAGTAAATTAATTAACAGAGTTGGGTAATTGAATAATACCTTGTTTGGTTAATTGGTGTCGTGATTCTACTGGAACTACTCACAGCGCAGGGTGTTCAATAAGAGCGCGTCTCTTCGTACAAAGTGCTCCGACAGTCCTGAGGAAAAACAAAGAAATAACAGTGGAAAATACTGCTGATGATGTTTTGTGTTGTGTTACAAACAATTCACTTGTTTTTAATTTATCTGTGTTCAAAATATGCCATTAGCTGATGAGTGCTGTCAAGTTTCGGTATTCTGGGGAACTTGCAGCAAAACAGAAGAAAGGCGAACACCAGCGTGTGTATATTCATATCCAGACCAGCCATACTCAATATGACAAAACAGAACCAAAGACAGAAAATTAAAATGTCAAGTGGTGAAAGGCTTACTGTGGTATTTAGCTCATGTAACGCAGGCTTTCCTAAAGTAACTAGTCTAAAATAATTTTTCTCTGCAGATAAAAAGAGAAAAGGCAGCTC
The DNA here is from genome assembly GCA_013399875.1 of Gymnorhina tibicen. NCBI lineage: Eukaryota > Metazoa > Chordata > Aves > Passeriformes > Artamidae > Gymnorhina > Gymnorhina tibicen. The sequence goes on along the minus strand of VXAZ01000953.1, from coordinate 1,285,019 downwards.
AGAACATCTGGGTTTTTCTCCTGAATGAATTACTTGGTTTGGTGCAAGCCATTTTTCACTCAGCTTTCTTATTTTGATACCTGAAAATAAGCTCCACCAAGTATATTTTAGCATCCTCAGTTTACACCACAGTTTCCTGTCACCTAGGTGCTTCCTGAAAATTTGATTTTTGAGCCACATGAAGTGTCCTGTGAAGGTGCCTGTTTTACTGTATCTATTGAGATACTTGAATTAAAGAGGAGTTTGAATTCATGTGTATATGAACAATTAGAAGCCGTGGGAAATCCCTAACTGATACAGGACGTGTTGGCACTTCCTCTTGTCCCTAAGCTAGTGATAAAGGTTTATGAAACAGGGACCTGCAGACTTGGTTGAGGTGCTGCAGCTCGTGGTGGCTTTGGCAGCAGCAGCTCCAGCCTCTGTGCTGGAGGATGCTCTTGGCTCTGGGACCAGCTCTCACACCTCACACTGCCCTCTGCACTTCAGGAACGCCTCAGGTGTGTGACCTACCCGTTGTCTGGATATCCTTGAGTTATTCAGGCTCCCTCAGGATGAAACCTTTGTGTTTTAAGAGTGGTTTTTGAGAGGAATAAAGTGAATTTATATGGTAAATTACAGTACTTCAAAAATTATCTGGCCTATCGTGTAAATTCTTCTGAATCCCTCCTAGTCTTTTCCTGCATCTGCTGCACAGTGTAAAAGACACACTTGCTTCAAAACAAGATGTTGCTTTTAGGGAGCAAAACAGATGTTAAGGTCTGTTGGATGGGGATTGTACTGACCCAACAATTACTTTAGAAATGCGGTCTTTTCAAAATCTCATAAGGAGTATCTGGAAGGATAGTTATGCAGTCCCAGAAAGCATTTACTGTGAATTCTGAATTCTGTTTTCTGCTTCCTCTCCCTAATTCTGATAAATTAGTAATTCCTTACCAGATTAAATTATAACATTAGATTGCTTTTGCAGCAGGGGAAATATATGTTTAAAGAAAAAAATTGCTCTTGATCTGAAACCACACACGTGTTGATTTCAGTCTGGATCAGATCTTTGCAGCTGAGTTATAATCTTGAAAACTGATGTTTATTATGGAAACACTGACATAACCTCTATTCCTTTGGTTCTGGCAGACATGGCAAAATATCCAGAGACCATTTTTTCTGACTGAGTTCTTTGCTAGTCTCCTTGGACTTTGCTTTCTGAGTCTTTGCCAATTTTACTGCCATTCATTTTGATGAAAACCGTCTTGGAAATATATCAGTCTGTAGGAACCATTAGGAAATAACATCATTACACATGTTTAATAGGTTAGCTGAGGGGTGGGGAAGGTTTAGCAACTTCTGCTGTGTCATGGTCATTCCAAAACAGTGGAGTCCAGAAGGTTCATGTGAAAGAGAAGTCGGTAGGAGAAAAGTAAAGGTAAATTGCCAAGAAAAGCATACTTGTTGTGAATTACTTTTATTGCAAGTAAAGTCATGTTGCACAAGGTCTGCAAAGGTTTATTGATTCTTTAACTAGCAGGAACAGTTGGCAAGCATCTCTAGTATATTTAGGTTTTGTCTCTACCATTTTAATATTTTTTAATTATTCATTTTGCCATTAAAAGCCCATGACAACCTAGCACTGTGCTTATCTCCTCCTACAGTCATTAAAAAGACAGAATCTGTATTGAGAAACATTAAGCTTACATGCAAAATCATGAAATCCTAGAGTAATAACTTGTTTATGACCTTAGTTTCTCCCTTATGATAGTCTTTAATAAGAAGTCACATTGTTTTTCTGCAAATACAGAGCTGTAGAAGCTTTGATACATGCAAATGGCATCTGCTATTAATGTGTTTCGCTAATCAAAACCCAAAAAAATCTATCCAAACCAGCTGTCTAGCACAGTGAAAAATAATGTTACTTTGTAGTTACATTCTCTTGTAGGGAGAACATCTATCAGAGACATTAAAGAATGTAATATACAGTTAGATACAAGGTTTTTTAGCACACGCATAGGGGTTCTTTTAGGTTTTCTGACCTGTGTATCCAAGATGGTATTCATAAAAGTTCTGGTAGGATTTTGTAGGTGTGTGGACTTTGAAAGACTTCAGTATTTTCATCATAGTAGAAAGCTTTTTCTTGAAACATAAATCTAGCCAGTAGTGACTTTATAAGGTACGAGTCCATTCATATTTTCTGTTGTTTTCTGTGCTTTTTCTATACAGAGTTTAAGTTCTCTCCTTTTTCCTTTTCTCTTAAATCTCTGGATGTATTTTTTTTTCTCATTCTCTATGTGCAAAACAGATGAACTTCTGTTTATTTAAGTTTTCGTGAAATTTAAGATTAGATGAACATTAGGAACAGAAAATTTACGTAGTGAAGTTTCCAACATTTTTGAATTATTGAAGGCAAGTGGGTTATAATGGAAATTTTTGTCAGCTTCGCTTGATAGCCCTCAAGAGCAGAATATACCGGATCTGAACTCCCTTATTTGTATCCTCATATTTTTAGGTGATTCAGATCTCTGTTTGAACCTGCTACGTAGAGTCTACAGCTAGTTGCTTATAATTTGACATGCTAACAAATGCCTAAAAATAGGTGTACTCTGGACAATGATAAATCAAGCACAGCAGCTTTGGAGCTGCCCTTACCAATACCTGAGCTTGGTTTCCCTTAGCTGTTCTTTCTTTAGTTTCTTTCTGTATCTATTTTATATAACATCCTGTAAAGCATTTTGTGCTTGTAAGCTGCATCCCAAAAACTGAGGCTATACTAAACATCCAGACTAAGTATGTAAGTGGTGCTGAAAAATACGTTCTTCTTCACATGCAATCTTGTCAGAAGAGTGGAGGTTTTCATTGTTTGATGTGCTGGTCCTCTGGTTCCGTCTTCATGAGACACTCACCTTGCATAGTATCACTCCAAGTTTGCTTGTGGAGCATCATTTCTAGTGACTCTGCGTGACAGGCAAGTAGAGTTTGCCTTCTGGGTCTCATCTGTTTCCCCCAGCATTCCCCCGGTGAGCAAAGGAAATATGCTTGAGCATGTTTTGAGTTGGCCCCGTCTGCGTTAGTAAGAGCTTAGTTCAGGTTGCATGGCTAGGTCCCTCTTAGTGAAGGCCTTATTCTTTTCCTTTAAGGGTCAGTTTCATTTTAAGACAAGGCAGACTAGTTAGGCTGCACATGACTTGTTGTGTAAAACTTTTCTGGGTAATTTCAATGCAATTCCAGTTATGTGCAAACAAAATGAATAAGCATGTGCAAGACAGTGAATGACTCTTTTCCTAAAAGCCTGACAGAGATCCTGGCTGCATGCTGCCTGGTAGTACCATAGTTAATGTTAGTAGATGTGGACCTGGGTAAAAGAAAAAAAAAATACACAGAACAGTCAGAAACACTGCATATCTGTGTAATTTCCTTAAAACAGGGTTTGCCTTTCTTTTAACATGGAGTTTTTTGTTTGCTCACTGTGCTATTTTAGGACCTGTAAAAATGTCTGATGTCAGACCTGTGAAGGAAAAACATGTTGTCCATTAAACACAATTTGAAGAAAGTAATATGGGGAGTGTGTGTCTCCCAGTAAAGATAGTGCAAAAGAAGTTTTAAGAGCATTGATACTTGTTTTTTGTTTGTTTTTTTAATCACACTCAGTTTCACTTCTGGTGTGAGGCTCAGTGTCTGCTGTGGCATGTAATAAACTCCCTTTTAGTCTTCAGTCTTTCAGCATCCTCTAGAAACTATGGTAACATGCTTTGGAATCCCACTGACTTTATTAGAGAAATCCCCAACCCGATATGAATAACTAAATGGATGCCCAGAAGTCCAGTGTTGTGCCAGCCTGGTGGTCTTCCCTTGTTTTTTAGGACCTAGTTTCCAGTGGGAGCAGGCAGAATTTGGACAGCCATGTCTCGTCTTGGAGGGAAAGGATGCAGCAATGTGATGGGCATTCACCTGTGAGAACAAGAGGATTCCCCCTTACAAACTCAGAATTATTCTCATTAATGAGCTAAAGGCCTGTCTGTCTAAACTGATCACTCCGGGTGTGTGGGAAAGAGAGAACAACATGAATATTTTGGCAGGCTTAATAAGTGAACAAAATAGGTTGAACTTCCCCTGTTTCCGGTCTCTAATTCTCATATTTCCATGTCACCTGGTCATCTCAAAAAATTCAAGGCTTTGTATTGCATACTGTGCATAGTGTCTGTGATTTCTGTACTCCTGCAAGCCTGTAGGCCCTAAAGAAATTAGTAAAAAGTTCATGTATAGTATTACTAAAAAAAGAATTGTCCTTGTAGCCTTAATGACCCTCATGGTCAGTAAGAGCTTGCTAGGTATCTTTATACCAAGCACAAGAAGGGTCACAACGGCATTAATTGGTTTGGTTTTGTAGTTTCTAATAGGATTTGGGCACGGGTGTGTGGGAGGGAAACCTTACTTTTGGACGGAGAGGTTTGTGGGTTTTGTTAAGCATCCGCTCTTCTGCCAGAGGGCATAGAAACGAAAAGGGTTGGGAAAACTGCATTTAGTTCAGGAAGGCACAGTTCTGTTTTTGCGTGCTTTGCTTCCCTCCCTCCGTGGCACATGCCTTCAATCCACATCCATCTCACCTTTCTGCGTTGCCTTGCGTGTGTTTCTGCCTCGCAGCTCTGAATTCACTGTGAGGAGTAGTGTAAATCAATAGTAAATGCTCGCCGCCCACTCTGTGCTCGGTTACGCAATAGCACATACCGTGTACACAGAGACAAAAAGGGAAAAAGCACACACAGGCTTTACATTCAAAAGCTCTTGCATAATTTTGCTTTTCTACAGCCAAAAAAAAAAAAAAAAAAAAAAAAAAAAAGGAAAAAAAAAAGGGAAATAACAGATGGGGAGACTTGCAGGGTGTTTTTTTCCCTTTTCTCAGACTGTACAGAGGCGAGCTTGTTTAACATCCATGGTCATTTCTAATTGCCCCGTGCTGCAGATAAGCAAGGCAGGCTTGCTTATGCTTGAAAATAAGACTTTTTTCCAGCTTCCATGATGTGGTGCACTTCTCAGGTAATAACAAGACAAGCTGTTAGGAAGTGTTTAAGGCTGAATTGGTTATTTGTTTAGTCGTAATGAAAAAAGAAAAAGAAACACCTCACTTCAACTATTCGATACATGTTGCAAAGTGAAGGAGGGACGAGCAGTAAGTGAAGTTGGATTGAATTCTCTGACGTTAGCTTGAGCTTTTTTTTTTTAATAATCTTTTTTTCCTTTCTGAAAAGCAAAATATCTCTCAATGTAATATTTATGTAAAAAGCCAGTTATGTAACTCTCGCCTGCCTTTCGCTTTTGTTACCTCTCTGGACTGCACAGCTCTACTGTTTTTCCTGACGACAGATTGTATTAAAACCTGCAAATCCTGATGAAAGGAAAGAATGACTGGGTGCCCACAGCACAGACTTTAATTTTGAGCCTTTTTAAGGGCTTCAGGCTGGAAGACAATGGACCTATTTAAGATCTGGTTTTGGCTGGAGGAATTCTTATTGAGTATTTTCTTGTCACAGTGTGCTCTGGAACATCCCTGGCTTCTGCACAGTGTTTTTGCCTCTCTCCTCCTCTCTCTTCTACCCCTCCCTCCAACTTTTGGATGTATACAATGAAAGCTTTTTCCCTTTCCTCTCCTGACCTTGATGCAAGTGTCAGGTCAGTCTCTCTGTAACAGCAGCAAGTGCAGAAGAATAGTGAAATTTTAGGTTGTGCTGAACTTTATTTATTCATTTCTATTTTAAGTGATTGATGTCCATAAAATCCAGAGGTTCTTTTAATTAGGATTGGTTGGGATATTTTAATTTATTTCTGTCAAATGCAAGAAAAAGTATGTATAACCCTGCTAAAATAATAATTAAAAAAAAAAAAAAAGAGGGATTTTTAGACTTCAAGAAAAGGAAGAAATGGGTCAGTAATAAACAAAAGTTCATACTTCTTTTTCTGCTCATACTACAGGAGGAAATTATTCCTGTAGCTATTGCAACCGATTTATTCCTAGTTGTATCCTCCGAGGGTCTGACCTGTTTGTGGTTACGAGCATTGTGTCAGGGTTTGTTTTCTTTTGCCCTTTACAAATCGTTCTTGTCTGCGTGCACATTCTTGGACAGATTCTTCCCCAGCGTAATGCTACTAATTTTGTTGATATGATGTCAGGAGTCTGCTAGGTCAGTTATAAAGTTATAGGGCTCAATCCTCAGTTATTTTAACGCGTTTTTCTGGCATTAGAAAAGAGCCATAAAATGAATCTGCCTATGAATTATGCCCACTTTAGGCATAATAGAAAAAAAAATTTGAAGCTGGCATCTTTCAACAGTGATCCCTGAGACAAACTTTAAATGAAGCAGGGTTTGTGAAAACAGGAAGTGGAATATTTTAAGCTCTGTAAGTATGCTTTAAGCTGTGTAAGTATATTTCACCAAACTGCTGGGGAGTACACGTATATTCAAAAATGTATTGGAACACCTGGATTCTGAAACCAGCCCTTGCTTTGGCTCTGGGCAATGAAAACTTCTTCTGCCTCCATTTGCGTCTCAGTAAAGAATCACTTAGGGATTATACTGGCAGATACTGCTTTATTGTGCCCTGCAGAAATATTCTAAATCTATTTTATTAATGTTTGTAAGATCAATTTAGATATGTAGGGAGAAGGCATTGAAATAATTTGTAGAGGTTAAAAAATTATTTAAATTTCAGGCCGGTGTTGCCACAAAGACCAAACTGGGGACACCAACCATACACAAGATTTAATAACCCTATATAATGTAATGATAATATATAAATGAAAGTAATCTTGGTCATCAGATGATTAAATTCTGGAAGACTATCCTATAGGAATTATAGGGCCTGAAAACCTATGTAATTGTAAGGTGTGGCTGAATCAACAGATCCATAGCAGTTTATAACACAGTTGCATGCAGTGGAGGAGAGTAACCTTCTTAAAATCCCTTATACTGGTGTCCCTTGTAGCTGTCAGCCCTTTATAAAATGCTTGGAAGATGTAAATGGTGTAACTTTACAGAGAACATGCTCAGTAATGAGTCCAGTGTTTGACTTAATCAAAAGAGTGATCATTTGTCTTTGAGTGAAAATTACTTTCTGCTTGTCTTTTCAGAGTCTTAGTCTCTAAGTTTTTTGTCAGCACTGATTGCAATGGGAGACTTATTTGGAATAGGTGTACAAAACCTGATAACTTTTCATGGCAGACAAGCAATTTTCCCTCTTAAAGGCATCTGCCTGCTTTTCAGTTACTGAGACATTTCTCTGTGTGTCACTAGGTTACCCCTAACTTTCCAAGTCTTCAGTCCCTGGCTTTGCTTTGTATGCTTGGGTGGACTACTATCAAGACACTAACCTTCCTTAATGGTCAGACAAACATTTAATTATTTCCTGAGTATTTTCTAATTAAAAAAGGGAAAAACCCTTGTAAATGCCTGCTGCTAAAACTCTGGTTATATATGCACGGTTGAACAGCAACCAGAACGAGGGAATTTTGTGTGTTCTGCAGAATGGAAATCTAATTTTAATTTATGGAGGAGAGGGTGATTTGACTTGACCAGATGCTAGACATGCAACCTGTGAAACTTCTGTCTGCCTAAATTCATAGGCAAAATAGGCAAAAGGGATGATTTGAACAGTTTCTGAAATGAGATGTTAATATTCAGTTTTAATGAATAAGTCTTCACTTCACAACTTAAAAAGACTCTGCTATTTTATTTTTAAACATAAGCTGTTTGAGTCCTGTCTCTGTGAAGATCTGTGCCTTAGTTTTCTTAAATTCAAGTTTGTTATTTTAGAGAAAAGGTTAAATATGAGCCCTAAAGATTTAAAAACAACAACAAAAATGAAAAGAGCTCTACATTAATTTTTATTTTAAAATTTCATTATTTCTCCTTCCTGACACATACTTGGGGTTGGGTATATTTGAAAAATAGCTAGCTAAATTATTTTGCTGTATCCAGCAATGTGCTGAATTAGCTATGGTAGGCTTTTTATCTTGCAATTATTCTGCAAGGTTTCCTCCCTCCCTCCCTCCCTCCCTTCCTCAGAACAGTCATTTTTGCAACTCTCACACTTTGGTTGAAGTTTATGACAATTTTGTGTCCTTCACTATCAGTAATTCATTGCCAGCGCCTTCAGTAGTTTCACTGGTCTTTTTGCCTTGCAGAAGTCCCTAGCAAATGATGCAAGAAGCAATGTTTTTGGAGTAATTGTAACAAAAGTATCAGGCCTAGCTGCGCTGAATGTTCCTGCAGTCCGCCTGTTCAAAGCTTTGCACATTCCCAGCAAACAAAGCAGCTGGTTCATTTCTCCGGGAGAGAACCTGGGTATTCTTGCCCTCGCTGTTTAACCCGCTGCGTGCAGGTGGGCCGTGACACCTGCAGGGAGGGGTCACTGAAGGCCAGCGGTGTGGAGGAGTTGTGGGGATGTGTGCAGTGCTTGGAACAGGGTCAACACCTGGATGCTCCTTGCTTTTTCCTCCGTACCTCCGTGGGTAATGTTTTCCTGCTGTCACCGAACGAAGCAAGGGCTCTGCTTGGACCGAGCGCCTCCATCAGCGTGAGCCCCGTGAGAGGATGCTCCGTGCTGTCTGTCAGAACCCCTGTGGGGAAGGAGCACATCCTCGTTTGCTCGCGGGCTTGTTCCCTGGATGTCTGGTCTCGTCACTGCCGGCTACTGAGTGCTGGTGGCTGGGGTGGGAAGGACGTTTAAGCTCTCTTCACCTTGCTGATGCAGAGGCTTAGAAACAGCTCTTGAAGAAGTGACCTTTAATATCTGTAGTAGAAGAGAGCAGGGAACTGGACTTGATGATCCGGAAATTGTGCTCCAGGGTAAAATCTTGCAAAAAACCTAAATATTTCAGTCAGTTCAGTTTCTGTGGGGACTCAATTTGAGGTATTACTTCATAATTTCAACTGAAGAAACCTCTGACTTGTGTGACTTTTCAGACACGTGATGAAACTCACCCCTTTAGGGAAGTTCTTGCAGACACAAGATACAAAGAGAGTTTGTCTGTGTAAGCAGCAGAGAGGATTGCTTTCTCCCGAGTTTGTGCTGATTTATATGTGACTGGTTGCAGCAGAATAGATGGACTCACTGCTTTGTCTGTACTGTGAACAAGAGAAAAATACGCTCAGTTGATAACATTTTAAATCAAAATAAATAATAAAGCTCTTCTTCATGGAAGGACTGTGGAAAGATATTAACAGAAAACACTGCAGAAGGCATCTGAAGCCACCTTTGTCCATAGTTGCCACTACATATATTTCTTAAACTGTTTCTCTACTCACATTTTTTATTAAATATCCTGGTTGCCTTTGGCCCCTTACACCACTGGAACAAAAAAATGACAAAGTTTCAATCCGGTCTTCTAGGTTCCATCTAAATATACCTTCCTGATTAAAAAGTGTCAGTCTCCGCTGGGGCTGGAAATGGCCTGTTCTGCTTTGAGGAAGGGGGAGGCAGATCACTAATGGTTGCTCAGGCTGTCATGTTTCTGAGAATCAGCTGTTTTTTCTTTATACTGCAAAGATTAAACAAAGAATGTTAAACATTTCCCAATTTAGCATTTATAATGGAAAGCGGCTGTAGGGCCACAGCTTGCTGCTGCAAGGGCAGGCGTTCATATGAGGAGTCGCTTAAAAAGGCTTTTATTTTCTTTGAAGGCCTATCCATTCTCCCAGCCCGGCCGCTGTGCTTTGCAATCAGGTGGAGGCAGCTTTAAATTTTTACTTTCATTTAAGTAGGAGCTAATTTACTTTTGGAAATGAAAGTTAAAGCATCTCAGCCATCTGCAAAGTGGAGGAGGAGGCAGTGGGTTTCTTTAACTTTTCAAATCTCTACAATTCTTTGTCACACCAACAGGCACGCAAAAATTATCTTTCAGAGCTCCTATTAGTAATAATATGTAGTATTAATGATCTAATTTCTTAGCTTCAACTCTTTATCTCAGTTTCTAAAATATACTTGTTGGGTAAGTTTAGTCATCTTTATACTTGCATCCAGCTCAGGGGTTTAGACACAAAAAGTTGTAGTCTTGAGTGTGACAAAACCACATTTTTTGACCTCCAGACAGCACAACTTTATCCGTAGCATTTCATTAGGGATTAAGTGGAGCACTGTGACTTTCTTTTTGTCATAGTAAAGGCAAAGGACACTTAAGGGTGACTGGTAAATAAAAAGAAAAAAAAAAGGAGGGGTGACATTTTGGTATCCCATTGTATAAACTTATATCATGTTTGTTTATCGGCCTTTCTTTTTTTTCAGTTTCACTTGAAGAGTTCGTAGTGGAGACAAATAAATTGTTCAATCTTTCTTAGTTAAGAATTTCAGTTTTATGCTAATATGTATTTCATTTCCTATCGGAGTAAAGTAAGTGTTAGTACAGTTAGTTGGGGTTTTTTTAACAGAGCAGCTAAAAATGTCCTTTGCCTTCCTCTCCATTGGCGAGTTTTCAGATATACAGTAGTTCTCTGTCATCTCATAGGGACAAGATCTAAACTTCTTATATAATTCAAACATTTTCAGAAAAAAATACTTCTGGTTTCTTGTATAAATTGTAAGCACTGTAAAGAAATCAGATACCTATTTTCTGCCTTCTCCAGCCTGTCTGCAAATAGGTTTTGTCTCAACAAAATAGCCTTGTACTCAGCTGTCACAAACATTTGTGTATGACTTAGATGTCTACATGAGTAATTTCATTTGCCTCCTTCCGTAGCTTAAATATGTTTGTAGATGCTTGCCCAGCTTTTTGTTTCTTAAGGCAAGTTTTTGCAATTTTTTTTTAAACACAAAGTTTGAGTATAAAAGGTATTTCAATCTTCTTGTGATTACATTTCTTACAGAATGTTGGAATTTTTGGACTGTGCATCTGTTTAGGCACGTGGAGAAAGACAAGACTGAGATCATGTAAGTCATGAAACTGAGGGTGAATAATCCATACTTTGTTCTTTCACCATTTTTACAATTTATACCCAGATGCAAGTAATAAACCCAAAAGAAGAAAAAAAACTAGTTAGCTTTTATTTTTAAAGTGATTAATGAAAAGCAAAGTTCACATGAGGCCACAAATCCTGGTGGTGCACAATGGGTTGATTTATTTTGTAAATAGACCATGGATAATTAACCATAAAACAAAACTTTTCTTTTTTTTCTTTCTTTCTTTTTTTTTTTTAAATTGCATAATGACACTGGTTTCTTTTAGTTGCTGTGAGTTGCACAGAGGGATAACGACTTATTCTCAACTGGCTGCAACTAGTTACAGCCAAGAAAGGAAAAATCCCAGAGCAACGAGAGGAAAAAGGCTGTTAAACCCCTACTGCACTTGCAGTTTTGTAGTAAGGCATTCGCTAATGGCTACAGCATGGGAAAAGCAAAAGAGTAGATATTTACATACTCTGATGGTCCTTGCCACATTATCCCGTGTTTTCGCTCAAAACTCACAAGAAAAAGACAGCCCCTGCAGCTGGCCTTGTAGTCCACAATTTTGTATTGACTTCTAAATAGAATTATTTTACTTTTGTTGCAAGTTTCCGTATGTGTCTCACTACTCTGACACTGAGGGAAGAGTCTTCCGGATAGTCATAGTCTGCCAAGTCCTCTCGTGAGCCAGAGAGTGATGCTAGTTTTTCAGATATGTGGTATGAGAAAACTGTCTGCCCAACATCCCCAAAATTTGTCTCTTCATAATCCAGTCATCTGTGGAAGGGATCTCTGATGCCCCAGAAGGAGAAAGTCCACTTTGTTGTGAAAGTACATTCACTGCTATTTAAAACTACCAGCTGGGATTACAGCCCTGGAGACTGTAAATAAAGTAGAGCATGAGATGTTCAGATGATGATATGGCCACTTTTGTGGTGATTTGTTTTAGTTGCCAGTACTTAGATTTGCTCACCTTATGCCAATTATTAGAGGGAAGAGAAGGATTATGTAGGTAACAGTCAATATGCAAGAGGCTGCTGCAGAGCAGGAGCAACTGACTATATGGACACCTTAGCTTGCTCTCACATGCCACGTGTGCCTTAAAATGCTTTTGACTATATACATGAGACCTGCAATTCACACAAAGCTAAAATCTGTGTTCATGTTGCCTGCTGGTGCAGCTGTGCTGTGTTTCACAGATGGTGACTCTAAGGGACTTGCAAAAAGCCTTCCTCGCTCCAAACAATAGCCTGGTAGGCAGAGGTAGTGGGTAAAAGTGATTAAAACCGGTATTGTTTTAACCGTGTTGACTCAGTTTGTTACAGCAGTGTTACAGACTGGTGTTTGTGAGGGTTCTCTATCCGGCACTGATTTGTGGACGTGCAGTTTCCTCTGCAAATTTGGAGTATTTCTTTGTCAGAATGCACTGCGAGACTGAGGAGAGGGAAGCAGATTATCATCATCAGAGCATCACCTCTACCCACTTGAGTTTAATGCAGATAACTGGGAATAAGGATTCCGTGTTTTCAGTCCAGATCCCAGTTACAAGGCAGGAACTTAGATCAGTGCTTTAAACCCGTAACTGGAGAACTGATGAGTTCCCACTGTGTTACTGACACTGGTAACTACAACACATGGGCTGCCACTTCTAATCTGTTTTTAGGCCAAAGAGTCAAGTTAAAATAGCTCTTAGTTTGAGCAAGAGGCTTCTGTTGTGGGTGGGAGTCGTGCTGGGGGAAACATTAGCATTGTACTTACAAACAACATTGCAGTGAAGACAGGACCCCAAAAATAAGTTAACTCTCCAAGGCTCAATACAGTCTTTGGCTTCCCTACAGGTCCTCTTGGAAGGGAAGCCAGCCAAGGTCCACTGTGGTAGTGCTAAAAGGATCAGCTTGTCCTGTGGGGTCTCCCTTGAAACTGCTTTTTGTCATGCTTGTGCTTCTGGGAAGTGTGGCAATGTATGGAATCTGCTACATACTGTTTATGAGTTAGAACTTGATTTTATTGACTAACAGAGTCCTTGTATCTTGTGACAATCTTTTTCTGTGCTTTGCATCATGCCAAAGAGACAGGGGAGTGGTGTTGGCATGTCTTTGTATGAATAGGTCTGTCATTAAATATTTGAAATAGAAACATCTGAAATAGATCTTGCCTGAGAAGAACAATGGGATAACTAGAGAAAGCCAGTTTTCTCCAAATTTGCTTTTGGGGCTGGGAGTTTTAAGCAAACAGAATGAAAAAAAAAAAGAAAAGAAAAAGAAAAAAAAAAAAAACCCAACCAAAAAAAAAAAACCCCAAAGGAAGACGGTANAACCAAACAAAAAAAACCCCAAAGAGAGCAGGTATTAGTACATGGGCTTAAAAACAACAAACCTGGGGAGGCATGAAGGGAGACACAAGAAAAGTTAAAAGAGGAGAGTGGAGGGATGCTAAGCGGAGGGAGGGGTTTTCTTATATGTTTGTTTGTTTTAATAGCTACGACCAGCTAAAGGAGAGCGAAGCTGCTGGTAAAAGGATTGAAAGTCCTTCATTCAGAAGAGGCACTGTTTTGTAAAGGGAACCTCTTTCACTTGGTGTGGATCTAAGCCCAAGGACCATTGACTACTAGTTATGAGGATGCTGAGGCATGGACATGCTTTTGGGTATTTCTTGTTTTCTCTGATCTCTAAATCTGTATTTTTATTTTGTGCAGGGTGAGGGATTCAGTCATCTTCCTCAGGCAGTTCCTCTGAAATCTTACTGTTAGGAAGGGGTTACAGGCAGCCCCGTGCTGCAGGCACACACAAGATGAAGGGGAGAGTTTTCAGCTCCTTTCAGGCTGTGGAAAGTGTCGGCACATGGGTCCAGTATGCAGAACACAAATTCAACAGCCTGCCTGGTGTGCGGCAGGAAAAGCTCTGTTAGAGGTAATTGTAGTTCAGACTTTTGAACAAGCCTTTGTATTTCTCTCCTGTGGTAATAACCTGTTGGTAAGGATATGCAAGCCAAACTCCTTTTATTTTAGCCACTCTTATCTCCTCCCAAATACCTTTCCTGAAATCTGATACCTAAAAAACCCACAAGCGAGGTAATCCCAACCTTTTTTCCCCCAATATTTCGCCCATCTCAGCCTTGCAAAGTGTGGCATTTGATGTTGTTGTAGGCAGGCTCAAGTTCTGGTAAAAAATGCTTTCGTGGGGGACTAAGCAGTACAGTTGTTTGAATAGTTCTTCTCCAAGCACTGCATTCAGAAATTCATTTTATAAGAAACAAAAGTTTTTTGGTTCTTACTGGGATTCTGACCACGTTACAAAAACCCCTCACCAAATGGCATGGGAGACAACCACTTTCCATAAGCATCTCAATGCTGAAAACAGCCAGGGCTGACTGGGAATGATGTGCTGTCATGATTAAAGGCCTAGCTGTGCTTCAGCTCTCCTTCTGGTCTTCCTAAATGAACAGTTTCATGTGTTGGCACTCCTGCTGCTACCTGATCTGGGTGAAAGCTCTCAGTTCTTCCCTGTTTACATCAGGGTTTATCTTATAGTTTCAGTCAAGCTTCACATGACTTCGTGGTATTTTGCATTTTAGTAATTTGCAAATGTATGAGCAGTGATCAAGAGCTTTCTTAGCAGGTGAAGCAAATAGTTAAAGAAAAAAGAATTTTAGATGTTAAATATCGTATTAATCGCAACTGTTCTTGCATTTTTCTACCAGTTGAGTTTAAGGTTAAAGGGCAGAGCAGAAACTACTGGCATTCCCCTCATTTCTCCTCACTTCAGATTCTTCTGCAGGAGTAGGGCTCTCTGTGACTCAGTCTGCTGCTTTATCCTGCTCAGAGCTGGTTCTGATACTTCCCCAAATGGCAGTAGTAATTAATGGTACTTGACCCAACAGGATGTGAGTTAGTTGTTACGGAGCTGGCTGTCTGAAAAAGCCTCTTACCTTTCATACATCGGTAAGCTCCACCAGTTCTTGGACAAAAAACAGCCTACCAGCTGGATTATTAATAATAATTATTGTCACTGATGTATTGATAGTATTGCAGAGGTATCACAAGCTTCTGAGGCTCACTAAAGTGTACTGAAGGTCAGGACTAGAAGCACTAAAAAATGCATAATGGTATTCTCTTCTTGTGGAAATACTGGTTCATTAAAAAGAAAATACTTCCAGGACTCTTACTTGTTTTTATTCTTCATATTTCCAGATAAAGCTTTTTGGCATTTGTGGAACAGAAATGCATTTGTTTCAAACTTTTTATTTCAAAAATGTATTTTATGTCCTAATATAAAATGTAAATCAAAACTGAAAGTAGCAATCAAAACAAAATTATTTTGTCAAAACAACATTCAATTGATTGAAATGATTTTTTATTTTTGTTTCATGGGTAACTTTGCAATGCAGTGTTTAATTCAACTGTGAAACAAAAGCAAATTTAAAAGTCTAACCATCCTGTGAAGCAAAACTGTTGGGTTGTGTTTGGGCTCTCCTAGGTGGTGCTTAAGGGAGTGCTTCATCAGAATTCTGCTGAATCTGTTTAATTAAAAAAAAAAAATTAAAAAGTGTGAGGACCCAACAGGACAAGAGGAAGGAGGCCTCAAGCTGTGCCAGGGGAGGTTCAAGCTGGACCTCAGGAAGATTTTTTTTCACTGAAAAGGTTGTAAAGCATTGCAATGGGCTGCCCAGGGAAGTGGTGCAGCCACCATCCTTGGAACTATTCAAGAAACAACTGGGTATGGCACTTAATGCTGTGGTTTAGTTGATGTGGTGGTGTTTGGTCAAAGGTTGGAGTCAATGATCTTGGAGGTCTTTTCCCACCTAAATAATTCTGTGACCCTTAGACTGCGCTGAAATCTTCTTGTATGGCTGTTATCATGGGACTTTCTCTCTCTGTAACAGTGGGTCAGAATCCATCTCTGCAACTGTATGTAGATCTCCCCTGGAAATGTATTCTGGTTTTTATGCTCAGCAGGCTGGGAAGCCTTTGATACCATTTCAGCTCTCCCGACTTCCATCTCTGTGGGCTGGTCATGAATCAAATTCTGGGTGCCTATCTCAGTCCGACTGCATGCAAAGGGAGCAAACAGTTGAAGGTGATGATAGTGTGAGTGTAAAGCCTATACAGTTAATATTAGTGTATTCACTTTATTTGTTACTTCCTAGATTTGATTTAAAAGGGACCTTCCCTTACAAGAACACATTCTGGTTACTGCTTTGCACCTTTCCTTGTCCTGTGTAACATCCATAACACGTTATCTCTTTTTCTTCCTCGTGTAGAATCCGTGTACTTAAATAGTGAAATTCTTCTGGCAGCAGTCTTGTCAAGGACCACAATGTGGTATATGCCTTGAAGGCATTTTACTTTACAGATTACAGCTTTGTCTAAGTTCAAATTCTTCAGGATTGGCCTAAATCTGCTTCAATGAGAGCACTCTACAAAAGAAAAACATGAATATAAGGGGGGTATGTTAGACAAATAGGGCAAGGGTGAAGATTAAAAGCAAAGAGCATAGTTAAGAATTGCTCTATTGCTGGAAAATGTTAAGCATCTGACCTTGTCTTAACAGTGTGATGATCCTTATTTTTGAAGGACTGAGCTACTTAACCCACTCATGTGATACCTTGGTTATTCAGGTCTGTCTGCCTTGAGCTTGGATAGATACAACAATTGAATAGTCCTTGAGAATATCAGCACTGCAACTTTTGTAAGTTTGGGATAGATCAGTGAACGTCTGATTGCCCACTCAGTGGAAGTTGTGGTTCTGCAAACTTTGGAGTTCTCACTCTCATTGGAGGTAAACAGAAGGTGACAAAGTTGCACCAATTGAAAAATTTTTCCATTCATTTGACCACCCAACCTATTGCTTCTGTTTGTCAAACCAGAAAAGAGGTATTTTGTGATACAGAAAAGCTGCTTTAAGTAAATATATATTGGGGCAATAGTGCAGCAGTGTTGTTGGTTCAGGATTTCTCAGTAAACAGGCCTGTGACAAGACAGGCAGAAAGATGTGCCTTGTCCAGCTGTCTCCTGTATTCACCAGCATTTTTTTTCACATGATTAATAATGCAACCTACTATGTCGGTATAAATTAAATTTAGTCTTAAGAAGACTGATTTAATCTGAAGAATATATTTTGCACTGGTCTTGGACATGAAGGGTTGGGATATTAATGTATTTAGGCCTTAAAAAGTATAAAAATAAAAGCTCCCCCACCTCAGAGCTCAGTAAATAAATAAATAAAATAGTTTATGTTGTGGACACGCTCACAATATTTCCTGCATTGTGGTGGAGCAGCGCACATCAAAAAGATAATAATATAAGCAGTAAAATATCCCAAGCAAACAGAAAGCATCTGTAGGTCTTGCCTAGCTGGCGGATATTATTGGGATGGTTGTTTTTAGCTTACCATGCCATTAATGCTTTGCAAATGTATATGTGCATGCTGAGGGTTGGTCAGGAATTGAACTGTGTTTATAATGGTTATACTCAATTGCTGCATTGTGCCTGGATGCCTGCAGATATGTAAGAGCACAGGAGCGGTACTCGAGAAACTATCAGACCATGTAGGAGCTGGTCTACCAGCCCTAGTCACAGGAGAATGTAATGGACCATAAACAGGATGTAAAGAAACATTTGGAAAGATGTTTGGAGAAGTCCTGGCATGTAACTGAAGTGTTTGTTAGATGATGTCCCAGGATTTCTTGTAGAAAAGAGATGAAGTTCCCTTGGAATGTGTACTGAGCCTCATCGAAGTTCTCTCCTTGGCTTTAGCAGGCTGGCTATCAAGTTCATGTTGGAAATTCTCAATTCCCACTGCTGGATGCAGTTGGAACCCACGGCTCTTGTTCAAGCTTTTGCAGCCTGGGCTGCCTTCAGCCCCAAATCAGCACTGGCAGTACAACTGTCCTGGCTGCAAATACAGAAGTTAAAAAATGTCTGATGTTAACTTGGTATTAACTGTTACTTGATGGAATCACGTCTGGGAGTATGAGTTTGGGGAACCCTGAGATCTCCTGATCTTTTTTTTTTCAATCTTTCCTTATAGAGGTAAATGGGCCCTTTTGCTGGCAGATGGAAAATGTAAGCATAATTCCAAAAGGGTTCCTAATAGGAGGATTTTGCGACACAGGTAATGTAACCTCACTAAGAAGGCAGGCTCCCTTTCAAGAATCAAAGGTCTTCAGGTCAAGAAGTCAGTGACTTTCCTAAAAGTTAATTTGGGCAAAAGAAATGAGTTTACCCCGCTGGCTCCCACAAAGCTATTAGCAGTACACCATCCACAGAATTGTCTTCCTGACTGTGTGCATTCAGGTTAGTTCTGGATTCCCTTTTCAGACTCAACTGTTTAACAGAGATATGGCAGCAGCTTCAGAAATTGCTGATTTCTGTCTCAGGCATGACAAATTTCACAGTATATTCATTAATTCCTATTTCTATAGCAGTTTGTAAAGTGTCTTCACTTACAGGGTTTAATATTCAGTGAGAAATAAATTTGGGAATAGGGTCTTTCAGTAAGGGGCCTGTGGCAGAAGTGTGTAAGTCCTTTGGTCATTGCATTGTACAAGAACTTCAGATTTTTGCAACTGAAACTTCTGAAAGTTTCATATAAATAGGTGATTGCTGTATTTATGGGAAACTCTTGATATCATCTTGCTGTTATGTGAGGCATTTAAGAAATCCTGAAATATCTTTAAAGATGAAACAATGGGAAGCTGCTTACCTCATGACATAATAAGGCAAAATAAGGTTACGAAAAAAGTCGTGGTTGCAGCTCCAGCAACAGAACTGAACGAGTTATTTGTAACAAATAATTTATTTGCCAAATACAGCTTTTCTTGTCTCATCAAATATACACAAGTTGATCAGTCTCTTTGATTCAGGAATTGTTGGAATTTATTCGATGACTGCTTTCAAAACTTATATTCTATGGACTCTCTGTAAAGGGAGGTGAAAGAAGGATGGCTGTGGTTTTAATACTATTTGCAAAAGCCTATTCTGTAATTTTCCTCTCTGGCATCCATCTTATAAATTTGCATTACATGATGCCAGGCGTTTAGGAGTCTATAGTTTTGATGAAAGGGGGTAACAAGTTCAGCTTTCATACAAGAGTTAATGTTCTTACAGCATGAGTTAATGTTTAGCAGATAGGAGGCTTCACACAGGTTTCTGAATCCTCACACATCCTTCATACTACAATTATTTTATTAACCCTATGACTGAAATGGTAAACAAAAAATGGGAAAAAGAGGTCCTGAGGTTGCATGGATGAAGTGAGGAACGGGGTGTGATTATTTCATGAGTGCACTGATTCAGAAGCTCAGGGTGAAGCTAGATGCTTCTTTTCACTGCACATAAGGGCAGAAACATATCATAAGTAGTTGCTGGTGTGCTGCATTCATGAAAGGAGCATAGCATTCACTTTCCAGCCACCAGAGAGTAAGGGAAAGACAGAGAGCTGCAGACATCTGTTACTGTGTTTGCTTACCTACCCCTGTTCTTGGAGGTTTTGAAGTAGGATTTGAAAAGTGCATGTGACAGTCATTGTTTCTGGCCATACTTTACAACGACCTGCTGACTTTAAAGAGCCAAAATTTGGACCTGCATTATTTAGCCAGCAGTACACACAGGCCATTATCAGTGAAAAGGCTGGGAACAAAACTTAGTTCCTGGTTTCCTGCCTATTATTTAGTACGTATCTGATTTGAAATCTATTTTCTGCATACCCTTGCATGCATATTTGTTGGCACATGTGCTTCTTGCCATTATGGGGCAGATCCCATAGATTTTCTGCGTCATTAGTACAGAGAGCCAGTCATTAAAAAAAAAAAAAAAAGCTTATTTGCCTGAGCCGTTAAGATTTTTTCTCACAGTTCTGCCTGTGGCGCCTGTCACTAGCAGTCAAATAAGGACAATTTTACCATTCTCTCCTGCTGCTCTAATTTTTTTTTTTTCAGTGCCAGTACATGTATTTGTTATTCTTTATAACTCCCTTTGAAGTTGGGAATCCAAGGGGAATCTAAAACCGACCAGATGTTTCTGCTGCTGGAGACACAGAAGACAGCAAGGATTAAGTTTAACTGAAACTTAGTTCTCTACAAAACCCCATTACAGTGAGAATTCTTCCTCAGTTAGTTTTATTTATTATTTATATTTGCACTTGCCGTCGTGGGTAGGTGATACCTCAAGTCATCTGGCCCGGGAGAAAAATGGATGATTTATCCAAGTAAATAGTGTATCAGCAGCTGCCTGCGTTGATTTCCCTTATGGGGTTTCAGTTCCATTACACTGCATATTTCCCACCCACACTCTTTATACAGCATTTCATGTTGAGGAAAATCATTCCCATCTCTGAAACTTCAGAGAACAGAGACGTGGAACCATCCAGGGAGAGGGCAGTGCAACTCCTGTGTGCGTGGGGAGGGGTGACATACTTAAGAAGGTACTGGCCAAAAAGCAGCACGAGATTTTTAACTCCTTCTCCTGTCGTAGCTGAAAGATGAGAGAAAGGAGTAAAAGCTGGCATGGGAGACCGGCTGTGGGAAGGAAGGGAGGTGGTAACCTCCTAGAATTGGGGGCAGCAGAAATGTCTCAGGTGGGAAAGGACAAGTGGAAATGCTATTGTTTGCTTCTGAGTTCAAGTGAGATGCTTTTGAAGCTGCAAGACAGGAAAAAACAAGAAAGAAGTTTTAAAACAGTCTGTGATACAAAATATGTGTAGTTCTGTGCAGTATCCACATCCAAATTAAGCAGTGGGCAGTCCTGCTGGCCTGCTTTGGCAGTCGTGAGAAATAACCCACGAGAGAAAAGAGTGCCTGTTCAGGTCTCACGGAGCTCCGAACGGGAAGGCAGAAACACAACAAGGTCTTGGTCTCTCTTTACCTCGGGCATGGCTTCAGATAAAGTTTGGATCCACTTTAAGATTTTAAACACCTCAGATTTCTGGAGTACTGGTTACCAAGTTTGTGGGGCTGCCTGTCCCTGTGCCCGCCTGTCACAGCCATACGTAGCTGTTGAGCGTGCTGGTATCATTCAGCTGAGGCAGAAAGAATCGAAAAGATGATTCGTTTTCTACAGAACGGGTATCTAAGGAGAGGAGAAAAATTCAGAGTAGTGCCCCTGCTGAGGGAAAAGCAAGCAGAACTTATCAGCTAAGCTTGTTTGGCAGAGGGCAGTTGGCTGGCCAGCACAGAAGAGCCACAGCACAGGCTGTCTTCTGCTCACTGAGAACATTATCTTCGTTCTGGGAGAGGAGACCAAAGACAATTGTGCTCCTCTTGTCTGGTGCTCACAGGCTCTGGTTGCAAATCTGTGGGAAGACAGACTTTATCAGTATCTGTTTCATGTCTGAGCTGTTTGGGTTTTTTTGAAGTCCAGCCCTCTTTCTTGTTGATAAGTCAAGGTACATCTCTGGCAGATAGCATTTTCCCTTTCCTCTCTGCTGTGGGATTACAGCAGCTTTTCCCTGATTTTTCTCTGTATGGATTCACTTTATTGTTTCACACCAAATCTCGCTGCTTCTCAAGCCTTGATCTCACAGCCACCAGAACTGAGAAATAGTATCGGGCTCTGCCTAAGTTACTCTTTAATTGGCCAGATGGATCGCTCACACCTTCACCGAGGCACTGTCCTCCATCATTAGCTGTTGGAGTTGCTGCCTAATATTGCAAGGCCCTGCACACCACCCTAATTTGTTTTTAAACAGGAAAATCAAAACCCTGGTAATTGTATAGAGCCTCCTAATAAACACCAGGTAAAATGCATGCACTGTAACAAGCTCTCTTCAGAACAGCAAAAGGGAGTGGAGCAAATGATTTGCTAGTGCCTATACTTACTTAAAGCTGCTTTTCTGATTTCAAAATATAAAAAGAAATCAGGTCCTGAAAAGACTGGGTGATTTGGAATGTTTTGTAAGGTTTTGAGGAAAGATAAAAAGAAAAAGGTAATCATGTGTTTTTCATTTTATATTTTTAGCACCTGAATTTCCCAGCTTTGTATTAAAGCGAAACAGGTTAAAATCAGGGAATTTTGGACTTACGCATTTTCTCTTCTTTATTTTTTTGTCAAGGCATCAAGGCAGATGGTATGAAAAGCATTTATATTGGTCTCTCTGCTGACGGAGCTTAACCTAATAATCCAGGACTTGGAACTGGGTGCTTCGATAAAAACACTTTCTGAGAGATTTTTCCATTCAAAACACCAGGAGAAGTTTTTTAATTGACAACATCAAAAATTAGTATCCTGCCAGGACTACATTTCTTTGCACCTTATTACTCAGAACAAAAGATTAATATGTTCTCATTCCGAGCATGAGAGTTTTCAATAAATTTTTCCTTAATTAAACCAAAGATGAAGTGAAATGGTTTACCACAGGATTGTGAGAGTGAAATGAGGAAAAGCCCAGTTCCACGTGTCATGGGCTGACCCTGGCTGATCTGTAGGGTCCCACCAAAGCTACTCTACCACTCCCCCCCTCACCTGGACAGGAGAGAGAAAATATTACTTGTGGGTCAAGATAAGGACAGGGAGAGATCATTCAGTGATTACCATCACAGGCAAAACAAACTCAACTTGGGGGAAATTAATAGAGTTTATCACAAGTCAAATCAAAGTAGGATAATGAGGGATAAAACCAAATCTTAAAAACACCTTCTTCCCACCCCTCCCTTCTTCCTGAGTTTCTCTTCACTCCTGATTTTCTGTATCTCCTCCCTGCAGTGACACAGGGGAATGGAGAATGTGGGCTGAGGTCAGATCATCACAGCTGTCTGTGCCACTCCTTCCCCCTTGTGGGAGGACTCCTCACACATGGTCTTCACACACGCCTCACCATGGTCTTCACTACCGTCTGCAGGAGAATCAGAGCACCCTCCTGCCCCTCCACCAGCCTTGATGTCTACAAAGTTGTTTCTCTCACATATTCTAACTCCTTTCTACTGCTGCTATTCTGCAGTTTTTTATCCCCCTTTTCAAGTACGTTGTCCCAGAGGAGCTGTCACAGTCACTGATGGGCTCAGCCTTGGGCAGCGGTGGGTTCATCTTGGAGCCATCTGGCCTTGGATCTGTTGGATGCAGGGGAAGCTTCTGGCAGATTCTCACAGAAGCCATCCCCATAGCCCCCTTGCTACCAAAGCCTTGCCATCCAAACCCAATATCCATGTCAGTTGTTTCTGTGTCCTAGTTTAAGCACTTGATTTTCTTCTGGTGATTGCTCTGTTCTCTTGTTTTGATGGTGTGCTAGATATTTTGAAATTTACAGACTTACCTCAGTCTTTGAAATGAAGACATCTCGGCTTTGAAAATGCCAGATTAAACTGTGATTCTGCGTTCCCCTTAATTGTGAGCACCTTGACATACACAGAAGGCAGCATTCCCCTTTGTTCAGCTATACTCTGAACTTCATCCTATAACCCAGCTGTAGTGGGGAAAGCTGAAAGACTGAAGCCAATGGCTAAGAAGATAATATGGTTCAAATCTAAAATTTGAAGCTCAGCACTGTGCAGCCCCCACCTGCATTTTTAGGTTTTTGTATGTGTGTGTTCTTGAGACATTGCATTTGAAATATATACAGGAAACTCAGCTTAGCTGGAAGACTGTAACTTGTAAACATTTTCCCGTGTATGTTTTGATAGAATGGTATGGGGGCGTAGGGCAGGACTGTGGATTTAAAAAATATTTTTATGCTTTCGTAACACAATCCATAGTCCATTTTAGACTTAGTTCTGATTAAACAAAGATAATTCAGATGTGCCATGGAAGTTGGCAAATAGTGAAACGGTTCCTCAGCATTGTGACACCAACACTGCAAAGCAGCCTGACCGAGTGGGAGGTTACACCCTACTTTGTTAGGTCAGTTTATGATGTTTTTCCTGCTGCCTTAAAAGTGTCTTTAAAGATCATTTCGTGTCATTTACAGTTGTCTTCTTCCATATAGGAGCACTGCAGGCGAGAGTGTGCGGTGGAAAGGGCCAGTTCTGCCAACAGCAGGTGCCAAGGACATGGCTTACCTATTGTCTGTAACATACTGTTTTATACAGTCAGACAGGAGTCTGTCTTTTATCTCTTGCAGTCTTGGGTATTAGAGTATATAGGCAATGAGTCCAAACCAACAGGGAGCCAGAGGGTAGACTGCACATCTGACTGTGAGAGTCATCATCAGGCCAAGTACTCCATCAGGCCAGTTGGAAAAACATCTTGTTACTGAGAGGTAGGGCTGGATTTATGTTGTGCCCAGCGCGCTCAATTAGAGCGGGAGGATTAGATAGCCCATAATATAGCTGTGATACTCCTGAGCACTGAGGGGTTACAAGTCCTTCTGCTGTGCTCAGAGTAGCACATGTGTGAATAGGGTAAAGACTTGGATGCAGCCCCAGTACCCCCAAACCGTCTAAGTTATTCCAACAAAGTAGCACAGACCTCTGTGGAGCACGTTCTCCGCCAATTCGCATGCATTTGTGTTCTGTTGGTCTTGGAAAACATTATGCCTCCTGTGATCGCTTTCTCAAACAGTGTTCCTATTTCCCTCATGATTTAACAGCTGCCTTGCAGTTGTGGTCCTTAGATCTACCTTTCTTAGATCTCCAGTTTGCCCCATGGCCTCTTTCATCTTCCTTTCCCGGGGCCCTGGACAGATTCTGAGCTCCCTGCTAGCTTGCTGCTGCTTTGTATCTGCCCTCAGATTGCGGGTGCTGGTTTTCTGACAGTCTACCCAAATCCTTCGTTGCTCAGAGGAAATAATAACTCTCATTCAGCTGCTTTCTTAGCATTTATTGTGACATCCGAAGACAAATGCAAACTCATCTCTAGAATCATTATTCTCTTTGAAGAACAACGGATTGTCAGGGGAGACATTTTTTTGTGTGGATTCACTTAGAAGTTCTGTCCCCCAGTGTGGTTCTCCAGCTGCCCCTGTCATATCCTCCGCTGTTGTTTATCCAACTTTTAATAATTTCCTTTTCATGCTAGAAAGGACCACATAATTTTCTCTCTGTGTGTGCATGTATTTGTATCTACTTCATGTTTTTTCATTTCTTTCAATTCATAACATACAAAATATATAGGAAAATGCATTCATTGCACTAAATACATTTATTATTTATGCATGGTTTATATTTTTTTGACCTAAATTTCATTGAGTGCCTAAGAATTTTGTGCACCTCCATTTAGTTGTTAAGGTATTTCTTAATTGCCTCACGTCATGACTAATTTTTGAAAGAGACATACTGATCACAGTCACTGGTTTGTGAATAGGCTACCCCTGCTTCTGTGTGGAAATAAATGGAGGGGACCCTTGATGGGGTTACTAGGAGAGGTAGAGACTATGAACATTGTTCTATGTAATCAAAAGAAAGAATATCACTTAATATATTACCAACCACATCACTTCCCACACTGAGCATCAGCTATTTATTTATGTTTTCTGGATCACCAAAGCTATTTTGAGATACCAGTGTCAAATTATTTTGGTTTCAAGTCATCCCTGTTTCTTATGGGAGATCAAGCCTGGTCTGGAACCAGCTAGAGGTGGTGTGAAACTGCAGAGCTTTATTTGCTCTATTAACATAAGCTTTCACCTAAAAGTGTTGAGATCAGCACAAGGCTCGCCTTTACACGAGCGTGCACAGATACGAGGGTGGAAAATTGCTCAGAGAAACTGTCATTCAGGTTCTCTGGGTAGAGCAGGAATGTTGTTTATTCTGCTCCCAATTGCAATGGCACTTTATCTGTAGCAAAAGGAACAGAAGGAAGCAGCAGAATGTCCCTCCAGTCATGACTTTGGTTTTGACAGTGTAAGCATTGGCTAGCATTTAAAAAAAAAAAAAAAAAAGTGATGACTTGCAAGTAATCAGGTACAACATCACTGGTTGTGGCAGGGGAAAAAAAACGGAGGAAAATCAGTGGAGAACATTAGAAAGTGCAGCGCTTATCCTGCTGGAGTGAGCAGGATTTTTGTTGGCATCTTTTTTTCAATTCTGTGTCCCTAAAAAAATCCCAAAACTGTGTAACATGCACTTAAAGAGGAAAACCGAACACCGTACCAGCCTGAAACGCCTCAGCCCTGGGCTGTCCTGTACTTGGGCACCACTCTCCCAGAGGACCCTGGGGAAACAGCATGTTCTGCCTCCCAGGGACAGTGGGATGGAGGACTGGACACCAAGGGGAGCTCAGGCACGATGGTAACAGTGGCCTTCCAATGGCGCTAGGTAGATACCAAGGTCAGATTGATCTGAAGATGGAAATTGTGAATCTGAGGTGAAAATGGTTCCTCACACTGGGATCTGTTGTGTGAGCTCCAGATCCCTGCCTGGCTGTGAGTTACTGCACAGCTTTTCTTTCTATGTTTTGTTTAAAATTTACACCAAAGTGTTTGTAGTGTAATAGTGATTTTTCTTTCTTACATTGACACAAGTGTAAGCTATGTATTTTATTTATAAAATAAGGGTTTTACAGGCATGAAGCACCATCCATCTGTGTTACATAAACATAGATACCTTTTGGTTTCTTTTTCCTTTTCTTCCCATTTTTATGCTGCACAAAGAACTTAGTAAACCAGATACAGTTATGGCGTTGCTGGCTTTAATCTGCACAAGATTTTTAAACCTTTTCTCACATTATAACATATTTAACTGCTGCTTTAATGGCACAGAGGAATTCTGTGGCTGCGAGCGGAGGAATATGAAAGGTATAGTGGCTTTCCTGTGAGAGGAATATGAGAATATTCACTGACAGAGGAACTGTGAGGAACAATTATCCCAATTTGACAATGCTGTCAGATTTTCCACTTCCATGAGCACAGCTGGGCATGTGGTGCCAGGGTGAGAAATTCCACAGTGGCTGGAGGCAGACTGCATTGGGTGCTGGCCTGGCTGGCAGTGTTGGAAGTCAGGAGTTGGAGCTGGAAAGAAAAGAAAGATGACTTTCTACGGCTTTGAGACAGTAAGGGAAAAAAAAACCCCAAACCACCAGTTTGGAATGTAAGGAAAGAGTCTTTGAAAGATGCCCCTTCCGAGACTGCTGTGCCTCAGAGGCTGAGTTTGATCTTGAGATTCAGGTTCTTAAAATACCTGAACTGCCTTCTAACATGTTTGCTACCAACTACCTCCAACTAAAGATTTGTTCTTGTGCAAATTTGCAGCTTACTTATATACCTGTTGAAAGCTTTGGAGGTTGGTTTATTTATTTGTTGAATGTTCTGTATCACTGGTACTTCACCTGGGGTTTTTTTTGTAAACCAAGTATTTTCCCAGTGTTAGCTAACTGAATCTGGAAGCTCTGAAGGATGAAGTGATGCAGGTCTTTACCCTGGTGGGCACTGAAGTCTGAGGTCTGTTTGGATGCAGTTTTGGCCACACCTGGTTTTGGTGGGGTCAGCTAAGGATATTGGCTCTCTGACTTAAACCAGTGTATTAGTTGACTTCAAGATGATCAAGTTGGTTGGATCTAGAGAGGCAAGGAATTGAAGCGATTCTGAACAAGCAAGAGAGGAGACAGCGAATTCCTCATTTGCTAGTGCTCCAAGTACTAGGGATTGTTTCTCTTGTATACATCCGGGTTTATATGTTGCTTGAAATGGAAAATTGTATCACCATATGTTATACTTTCTGTTTTGAGCGTTATGTGCTGTTCTTCATAACTTTTAGGATTTCTAGTTAAGAATGGTTTACTGTATACTTGAGTTTGATAATCTTTGGAACTCCATCTAAAAGATTACCTTCCTAAATTATCATATAGATTGCTTGTTACATCAGATTGCCTTGACTTTTAGCTACTGCTTTGTCTTAGTGTTTGGAAGGAATGGTCTCTTTTCTCATCCTTTGTACAAGTTGTTTCATAGAGCTGTTCCCTCGCCTACCTTTTTAATGTTTTCTAATTTCTCTGTTGAAAACTTGGGAATGCTGGATAATTCCCTAATCAGGCAGACAGCTGAAATAATGGACCCCAAAATGTAGGCTGTTAATTATTTTTCAGTGCAACAGCAATGTAATGTGTGACAATGGAGCTTTTTGGTAACGAGTGAAATAATTTTGGACATACTGAAGACTAGAGCGATTAGCACTTAAATAACACCACACTTCTAAGGATAGCAAAGCACTTCATAGCGTTTAATGAAAGAGGCCTTCCCTACATACCCAAAGGATGTACTCCACTGTCTCTAACTCTCCTCACAGGGAAGAGAGGAAACTGGTTCAGGGAGAGGTGAGGGACAAGGCAAAGTTATAATTAGTGGGTGTGCTGTCTGATGATAGTCAAACAAAGACCAGAACACTCCACTTTAGTCCTTTGCATGAACCCGAGAGGGACCCATTCTGAGCAGGGCATTTCTGCAGCAGCTCCTGCCTCACTGGGCTCGACACAACCTGGCAGGAGGGTGGCTGGGGGGAGAAAGCCTTGCTGCAGGTTCATGCCATGGCTAAAGAGGGAAGGGAGAACATGAACACTTTGTAAAACCATGTGTGGATAGCTGGTTATGGACACAGAGGTTGGAGGAATGCAAGAGGAAGGGAGAAAGTAAATGAGACGGTGTGTGTCTGAGGGGGAAAATTAGTGCACGTGTGAGCCCAAGAATGGGCAAAGGAGAGGGAGGTGTGGAATACAATCATGTTTGCTTTCAGCTACTCAAACAGAGAAACTCATTTGGTTTCCTGTGTAATCAGCACTGAAAACCCAAGTATTTTGTTGCTAGTGCTCAGCTCTGAAAAACCAAGTTCTCTACCTGTGTTTTGCAACACCTTTGAACTGGACACATGTAATGAGTATCGCCGTGTTGTGGCCTACCAAGATTATTTTAGGGTAATGGTCAACATGGATTTGTTAGCCTTATGTGGAAAGGGTTGAGGCCATTGGCTCGTGGTTGCTCTGGCTAATCGTTTTAGCAGTTCAAGAATACTATACTGTGAACATCTTCCCTGTATGCTCGGCCTCTCCACGAGAAAAAGATATCAGACCCCAGAGTCAGTCTTAAATTCCTTTATAAATAGCTACAGCTGGTTTGCTGTGATGTTTTTCCTCGGTAATTACAGTAAATATGAACTTTAAGTTGTATCAGGTCTTAATGCGTTGGGTTTTTCTTTTTTACTTTGGCTTCAGCAGTATTTTTAAATCCATGAACTAAGGATTTGTTTTTAAATTTTAAGAGATATCTCCCTAAGCGTAGAAATACAGGACTAAATTTGCTTTCTGGGCATTAACATAGCCTTAAAGCAAGCAAAGTGGGCATGGAGAGTGGTAGCTGTGCCTCACTCTTAGGATTGATTTTGGTGTATTAGACAAGCTCCTTTTTAAATTTGATATTCTGGTTTTAGCAATAGCCAGGGAGGAAGGCAGATATCTTCAGACATATATATGTGTGTGTAACATTTAAAAATTGTCTTACTTGAAGAAATACCATCACTGTCACTGCTGAAGCATACATAGAGCTGAAAAAGGTTTGTGCTGATTAGTGAGACAATTATACACATTAATACCAGATTAATCAGACCTCACACTTTTAAGACAACAACATAAAGACACAGATACAGTTTTGAAAAGCGTGATCCTATCTGTTGTCCCTGGCTAGCTTGGCTGAGATGTACATAAAGATGGTTGGACTTCACAGTGCTAAAGCACTGTCGCTCCAGACAAGTCCCACACATTACTAACTACAAAAATGGAACACCAGTAATCTGAAAGACTTAACCAAGCCCTTGAAGCAACTTTGTGGTTGGCAGATGATACAGGAAGGCCACCATTCAGACCCATGCCATAGGTTCTAAGCTGTTATGTCCTGGATCCTGAACAGATGCAACATGAAAAGTCTGTCTTTGGGATCCATATTTTGTAGCATCCTGGATACACTCTCCTGCCCTTTTTGAAAACTATGACTCTCATGCAGTTGTATCTGGCCCCGACATAAAATGATACTAATATGAAATAATGAAAGTTTTACCAGAGGTTATCAGAGGTTTGGCTATGAGCAAAGAAATACACCCCGAAGTCCCACTGCTGCAACCAGCCAGCAAAAGGGTACCTCTGAAAGCTCACACATTTACTGCATAGAACACATTTTCAGGCAGAATAATGTTTCTTTAATTATTCCTGTGGTAGAAGG
This sequence comes from Gymnorhina tibicen, assembly GCA_013399875.1. Lineage (NCBI taxonomy): Eukaryota > Metazoa > Chordata > Aves > Passeriformes > Artamidae > Gymnorhina > Gymnorhina tibicen. The sequence continues at coordinate 1,255,038 of VXAZ01000953.1, read as the reverse complement.
TGGTCCTTGGCCTAGTTTCCTATTGTTTCTGCAACGTGAAATGGGTTAACCCTGAGCATGTAGCATTTGCAGCTGAGTTGGAAGGCAGTTTCATTTAAGCTGAAGAACCGTGGTGTTTCCCATCTCAGGGAGTCTTGTGCACAACAGTGTTGTGTTTAGTTGTGAATAGCAGGTTGTACCACCATTCTTCAGGGTTGTCTTTAGCACACCCCCGTGGCTTCTCACCAGCTCTTGAGAGGCCTTTTGGCTGTATGTTTTTATTATTTGTGTTTTTTCCAGTCTTGGTGCAGTTTCCTTTCAAACAGTAGACAGAGCTGACTCGCTGCTGTTGACTCCACAACCTGTTTCTCATTTCAACCCCCACCTGCTTAAAAAGTTTAGTAGTTGGCAGTATGTCTTCTGGGACTGATGTCTGAGCAATGGACCATTGAAAAGCAAAATGAAATATAAAACTCATTTTGTGTCAGGAGCTCTGGATCTGCAAGTCAACACCTGCTCTGCTGATCACTGAACCTAGGGAAGGGAAGAAAGAGGAGGAATCTCTTGAGAAGCAAAATGGCCTACTGGAAGTCAAAACCCCATCCTTCTTGCTGTATTAGCTGATAAAAGTGAAAAATAGCTTTTTTCTGTTCTTCGTACGAAATACATTGAAACGTCAGGAAGAAACTAAGTAGTTTAGTGAGGAATGAGTGGTGCAGGCTATGGATTCTTGTTTTGGTTTTATCATCAGCTCACTGTGTGACTTTGATCATGTGTCTCAGTTCTACCCTGTATTAAGCGAAGCCTGGAAAAATACACACGGTGGTTTTTGATGTCGCACTTTATTTATATCGATTCCCAGGGACCCCGCAGTGCTTTAGTGACTGTCCCCCCCATTATGGCAGTGCCACGTAGACTTCAACAACTTAGAGTTTAGCTAAGCTCTGACAGGTAGAAACTTCATTATGCTAACTTTCCCCACAGCTAGCTTCTCCCATCAAAAAGCAAGCCTTGCTTTAAGCCTCAGTGAAGTAACAGCACATTTCTGGTTATCTGAAGAGGCTCAAATATAGCGGAATGAATTTATTAATGATGTATTCCCTCACAGCAAACAGATTTGTGCTCTCCCATAATTAAGCACTCCAGAAATAGTACTTGTCACCTTCCCTTTAGAGAAAGTGAAAATAACCATCATACAATGTTAGGCAGTTTTCTCCAAAATTAAAGTTTTATAGTTGAATCCTTGCAAGTCTTATATTAACAAAAACATACGTTTTATTTTCTTGGATGTTAATACAGTTTTTTGTTTGCATTTAAATGTTCTTGTGAAGTGTTTATACCACTCTGAAGGAAGAACATTGTTCACACATGAAAATCTGTAAATGAAACCAACTTGAAACAAAAGTAAAGCTAGCACATCTGTTTTAATATCTCAGAGAGTAAACCAGCTGTGTGTATATATAATATATACATGTTAGTAGTAGATGTTAAATTAGATTTTAAGAATTTGTTCCAGCTTAATAGCCTAAAATGTTATTAGTAACATAGATAAGGAAATTACTTAATGAAAAATATATGATTTTTAATCTGACAGTGTCCCTCTTAATTAAGTTATGAGATCCTTAGATGAATGATGTTATAACAGTGCAGTGTGTAGCTTCTATTATTTATAAGACAATGCCAAAGAGCTAGCTCAAACCGATTAAAGCAAGGAAAATCTCATTGAAACTTGCCATTCTGAGCAAGTGAATGCTGAATATTTCTAGAGAATTCATGCAGCTTTAGCATCTCAAACATAGTACACAGCTAGATCTTTCTGATGCAGGAATTGCACATTTGTGGAAAATAATGATTATAATATTAAATTAATAAAAACCATGATCTTGGCAGGTTCTGAAATGTGGAAAAAATTGCAAGTATTTCAGTTGTGGTGACTGATGAAATGTAAATTAGAAATCTGGGTATCCTCACCTACCTTACAAAGTCAGCCTTGCGGTGACATTTTTTGTTTGTTTGTTTTTATAAAAATCTTCCAAAATTCCTGTTTGGCAGCCAATTGATTTCCTGCGTTAAAGACCCCTCTGGGGCTTATATCTGCTCGCCCTGAGCCGGCCCGGGTAGGCGGACCCTTGAGCCCAGACCCGCAGACCTTTGAGCGTGCGGGTCTCCAGGCAGTGCCGGCGAAGGTGTGAGCACCGAGCCGTGCCGGGGCCGGGGAGCGCCCCGAGCTGCGGCGGCCGCGGGGCCGGCGAGGGAGGATGGGCTGGGATGCACAGCAGGGCTGGGATGCCACCGGGCACCGCTGAATCATTTCCGTCCCTCTCCCTGCGAGGGTCAGGCGGGCCAAGATTAGCAACGCACCCAGGTCCCAGCTGCAAGCTCAGCCCAGCCCAGCTGAGCAGTAAAACAGCAGGATCCTTGAGAGAGTTTGTGATCTCCAACTCGTGAATTGCTGTTGGAGGTCCCGTACCTCGTACCTCTCTTTGTCTGTGGAATGTGTTTTATGGTTTTCACGATATAGAAATGAGGAATGGTGCATGGCTCTAAAGGCAGGAAGGCTAGTTGCTCTTGATGTAAGAGTTTTAAAAAGGATAAATATTGCTTTTGCAATAACTTATCATTAGTGATAATGATAACCTTATAGTTAGTGATAATGATTAGTGATAATGATTAACTTATCATTAGTGATTTTTTTACCTCTGCCCAGTTATTTTATCAATTCAGTACTTTAGTAATTAAATTGTCTACAATTTAAGCAAATAAATAAGAAACCTGAATACCCAGAGATACTGAAATCAATCATAAATATTTTCTTTCTGGGTCCCTGATTTTATCCTAAATATCAAATTCGTTGAAGTATGATTGATTAGTAACTCTTACTTTCTCTTTCCTGTTCCTACCACTCTTGAAGGCTGTAAAAATCATAAATTATGTGGCATTTCAATCAAACTGAATGCAGCACAAGCAGGTTATAGAGAAGAACTTGTAACGTACTTGAAACTTTTTTCGTAGTCTGACTTCAGAAAAATCCTAAGCAACACAAATAATGAAGTAGTTAGTTTTAAAGGCTTGATTCTGGGAATAACGTTGAAGCGGTCAAAATACAAATTTGCTAAGCAGATATTTAAGAAAATACGTACAATATCTTAACATGATTATAATTTTAAGCTAGTTTTCTATAGTAGTTCAAGCTCTAACCCCTAGAACTGATAGACTATCATCATGTCTTATACTGATCATGCTTGGCATGGAAAATGAACGTATGCAAGGCTTAGATTAACCGTGCACCACAGATGTATTCAATGAGCCTGTTTCCTGTTTTGCTTTATAAGCCCCCCCAATCCAATCCTTTAGAGACATTTTTATCTGCTAATAAGCATAATTGCAGTCATTCCTGCTGTCATTTATAAAATTATAAGACATTTATTTAGTCAGTTGTGGTGTTTAAGGCTGTTAAGTTTCCCTGACCAGAGTTGAAGCTCTGCTGGCAAATGTTTCTTTAAGACTTCAGTGGTACACCTGGTCTCCTGGTTCTCTCTCCAATAGATCATTAGTCTGTGATGAGACATTTACCATGCAGAGGTTTGTACCAGAGACACAAAAAGTTCTGGTTCTCACCCCTATCTGCTTTTATAGCATTTGTGGTTGCCTAGAGATGATCCAGTTTTCCTCTGAGTCTTGCAGACTGGATATAGACCCTGAAGCCTGGAAGGTTTCAGCACTGTACATGTCTGTGAGCAGAAACGCAGATCCAAGGGGATTAAAGCAGAGAAATGTGGTGTTTGTTGTCTTGCAAATTGGCTGAGACCATTTCAGAGGAGTGGAAATCTGCCGAGGAGACTGCCGTAAATGTCACATCTGATCACAGAAGCATAGAATTGTTTGGGTTGAAAGGGTCCTTAAATTAAGGTCATCTAGTTCCAAACCACCTGCCGTGGACAAGGACACCTTCCACTAGACCTGAGAGCTCACAGCCCCATTCTCAAGAGAAAGGAGACCTTATTGCAGCCCTTCTGCTGCTCGTGGTAGCTTCTTGGGCTACATCTAACTTCAGCCTTCATTTCTCCTGTAAACCATTTCAAAACTCTTTTTTTTTTTTTTCCCCTTTCTGCCATATTTTTCAACTGCAGATAATGAAAACAATTTGATGGATACATGTGGAGACTGGAATTTCTGTATTTATTCTCATATTACATACAAAGTGACTGACAGGCTCCGTTCCTTACTTCAAGAGTTGAGCATATCTTTTTAAATCAATAGGAATTTTGCCATTGACTTGAATTTGAATTGTTGAAAGGACTCTTGTTTTGAGGGAAGATATCTAAATGTGTCAGAACAAGCACATCTGTTAGCCAGACATCACTTCAAAATCCTGAATTTAGTAGAAAGTTTTAAAGGCTTTGTGGGAAATAACGGACTGCTTTGGGGAACTGCAGAGTATTCAGATTAATCATCTAGGCAGAAGTTTGTGAGTTTAGGGACTCTTCAGTATAGAGATGCTGGAATCATGAGCTAAATGTTACGGTACATCGCTTGGTTCTACTAAAAAGGTATATCATCCTTTTAACTTGTGAAATCCTACTGTCTAAAGGTATGTCAGAGTGAAATAGTTCAGGCAGGGGCAACATCAGCAAAAACTGTGACTGTTACTAATTTCACCCTCACTGGTATTTGTTCCATGCAACTGCTGTTTATTCTTCCTAATTCACAGTATAGATGATTTTATTTTATTTTTTTGTTGTTTATCCACATGAGTAGACAAGCTCATGAAATGGTCTCAAGCAGCAAATGGCTTTGGAAGTCAGACAAAGTGAACTAATCTCCAGTTTATAAATGTATGGGGATGCTGAAAGAACAAATGCTTCAGCAAGCAACTTTAAAGAGGAATTGGGATGTGGAGTTTCTGAAGGAAAGGAATTGGAGGTGACAGAGCACAATACAGCCTGAGCACAATGACACACTGAGTAGAGAAATTTAATTACATAAAGAGGGATAATAGATGAATCAACTAGAAAAACAGACACCAGAGAGAGCAGGGAGAAAAGAAAAAGAAAAGAACCATCTGACCATAGGAAAACAAAATAGAGAACTTTGCAGTATCTTACTAGCCAGCCTTTGAAACCAAAGAGAGTATATGAAATTTTTAAAAAACTCATTTGTTTCTTAGACAGCCAGGGGAAGGACACTGCAAGGGAAGAAGGGACTCTGCCCTCCTTTGGCTCAGACTGCTTCAAAGGTCTGCCCGGTGTGATAAATTGTGCAAACCCCTTTGTGATCTCTGGATGGAAGTCACGATAGTAAGTCAAAAAAATCATTCAGAGGCCAAGTCCAGCACTCCTCAGCCCTGATTCAGGCAAAACTGCCATTGTTTCACACTAGCGTCTGGAAAGCAGAGGATACAGGGGCACTGAGCCAACTGTTCTTTTTTTTTTTTCTTCTTTTCTCCTTCTTTATTTTTTTTTTAATTTATTGTAGGGGGAAAAAAAAAAAAGCTAAACGGCTTTTCAGAGTGGAGAAAACTGTGAGAAAGGGCGGGGGCCACCCACTTGTGGTGCCCTGTCAAGGCTGAGCAGATTCTCCACTACTTTCTTTCCACCTGCCCCCAATCTGCTTTATGTTTTGCATCGTTCATTTGAGGCCAGTCTTTCAGCCCAAAAGGAGAGCTTTGCAGAAAGTTATGGGCAAATAGTCTGAATGGAAACTTCTCTGCACACTTAATTATAGCATTTGCAGTTAAATGCAAACCATTAGCAAAGCAGTGGGAACAACTGGGCGTTCAGCATAGAGAGGCCAGGTATAAATGCTTCGATAGTTAGATTGATCCCAATTTGAATTAGACACCTTTTTAGCATCTTAAAAGAAACAGTCTCACCTCTGGTTCAGGATGCATCCTTTTTTTCCCTCTCTCTTCCCCACCCCCCACCTTCCTTGTGTGTACAATAAAATCATAGTCAAAGCAAAGCAAGCAGCTCTGGTTCTCCTAAGGGCTGCATTGAAATCAATGAAGCATCTTCGTGATCTATTGTTCCTAAAAGTGTTCACACTGAGTCACTTCCTCAGCATCTTCTTCTTGCAGCTCAGAGTAGAATTTCACCTCAGGTTTCAGTGATTGTTTGGGAGGCTGGGGGAGCATTGTGGCTGATTTCCTTTTCCTTGGGAGTAAGCTTTCCCAGTTCGGGTAACTTTTGCAGTTACTAAGTACTAAGAAAGGCAGTTATTTGGGTGCCGTTCCCTTCAAGTGTTGAAGGCAGTGCGAGTTTGGAAGAGCCCAGCAGAATGCCTAACACATTGCAGAGACAGGCTTCACGCTGTGCTTCACAGGCAGTCTTAACTCAGGCAAATTCATACCGAAGTCAGCTGAGGTTTTCCCTGAGTGAGAAATGAGTTAAAAACTGAGGCAAGATCCTGATCTTTTACCCAGGCACAATTCCAACAACTTTAGAAGAGTTGCTTTTGACTTACAGCATTGTAACAAAGATCAGAATCTGGGCTTCAATAAGGACTTCAGCATTTGGCCACAGTCCCATGAAGGCCTTTATTAATTTATTTATTTATTAAAATGGACAATTGCATCGACTTTAATAACCCTTACCTCAAAGTTCACTTGAAAGAAAACTAATAAGACTTTTTATTGAGAGAAGAAAAAAAAGAAGTTTAGCTATGGTCAGCCAGGGTGGGAAATTCCATTGTGGCTGCAAGCCCATGGCAGGTAGAGTGGAATTTAATGAAGGAAACTGCTGTGTTTTTGTGTCTTTCTGTATGTTTTTCCTTTAAAACCAAGAGCTGGGCAGGCTTCCCATTTGACCTGATGTGACCCAAGCAAATTGCTTCTTATATAAAAACAACTGCAGACTTGGAGAATGTGAAAATGCACTGTATCCTTTTTCCAACTCAGGGAAAATGAAAGCCTGAGAAACAGGACGGCCCTGTCAATACTCGTTGAGCAAAACTATCACTCAAGCCCTATAAAGAGAGATTAGAACAGGCTTCGTTATGCCAGAGGGATTCATTATAAGTTAGATCTCTTTAGGTGTTTTTTTTAAAACAGAGACACTTACCGTCAGTGAGAGAAAAATCTATTTTTCAGAATTTTTTTTTTTGGTGAACGGAGGAGAAAAAGAAACTCTCATAAAGGAGGAGAAAGGGGAAGTGAGGGGAAGAAAAGGCTTCAACTAAGGCACCCAAACGAATAGAAATAAATTGATAATTGTTAAAATTTGGGCAAAAAGCCCAACTTTTAGCCTTTGCTGTAACTTGGGAGAGCACAGGCGCAGGGATTCAGGGTGTGTCTGCTGATATTGTATTCAGATGTGTTGCCTTGGCATGTGTACTGACGGATTTATTTAAAAAACAAAGCAAAAAAAAAAGGCATTGTGTGCTCGTGAAATGACTTCATAAAATCCTTCCCTTTATGAATTATTTTGATCACAGGGCTTGTTGTTTAAATTTCTAAAGTACCGTGCTTTTTTTTTTTTAATTGCCTCCTTTTCAGAACTGTCTGTTCTCAAGTTGGCACCTTCCGCATAGCAGCATGCAGAGATTAAAGGAGAGGGGAGGGAGGGGAGGTGTGGAGGCTTTCATCAGACCAAGGGGGTGACGTGGTGCATAAGCAAACTCCCATCTTCTGTTGGTCACCCCTGAAAGGAATCCTGAGCTCTGAGCCACTCTTCTCCCTTACAGGCATGTCTAATCTGCATCACCCACTCCAAGCAGAGGCAAGCAAACACTTGGACCGTCACATGCTGCCATGTTAGAGGAGACAGAATAGACTTTTTGTTTGCTCTGTCTTGCTTAAAATGGAGGTGAAGAGCTTCATACACAGGAAAGCAAGATATGGTAATACTTTCCAGGTTCAGTGAGGCCTCTATTTCCAAAACATAGGTTTTGCTTGTCCTCCATGGGTTTCTATCTGTTGCTGGAGGTTTTTTCCTGCCATGGCTCAGGAGTGCAGCTGAGAGACACCATGAGCACTCCCTGCATTGCACACTAAAGGGGCACCGTGTAGAAGGAAACTCCTCATTGTTTTGTTCCAGATATGGTGTTAAGGATCTGCAAAGTCAGTGTTAGTTACTTCCACAAGATCAACATTCACCATCATCATCATCCAGATCCTGTATTTATCTAGCAATTGCAATGGAATTTTCAGATGAGACATGAAACCGACAGCTCAGGAGAGCAGGGGTTCACTTGCAATGTCTTCTTTTTATTTTCTGGGGAACAGTCACAAGATCCTTATTATACCTTTTGTTACTTGATAAAATCTGATGTAACATAGTACTTGTGACAGCCCCCCCAGGACTATTGCTGCTTACGTAAGGGAGGAGGTCAGAACAGTACTGACCTGAAAAGGGCTGTGAGCTTTTTTATTGTAAGGTCGTACTTACAGCATTAGGATTTCCAAAGAAAGGTGGTACTTCTGCCCAGAATGCTGGTGTTTTCAGAAGGGGATACATTGATTCATGGGCCTGGCACTGATTTGAGGTTAGAGTTAAGAGATTTATGTTATATGTATTTATTTGTTGGGTCTCTTCTCATTGCCCTGTCTGCTGAGCAAACAGATAACAGCTGCACATATAAATGGGTAAGGAGACAGCAAACAGTGATTCAGGGTTCTAGACTGTGTCAAAAAAGATGCTGATTCCCATGGAAGCAAAGGATCCTTGTTTGTTTGACTGGATGCAGTTTGAAAGCTTTGTCTCTGTCTTTAATGGTAAGGCCAGTTGTTCTCCTGGGCTAGAAGACAGAGGTGGTGAGCAGAATGAAGCCCCATAATCCAAGGAGAAATGTAGTTAGCAACCTACTACACCACTCAGACACACACAAGTCTATGGGGGCAGATGAACTCCACCCAAGCCTACGGAGTGGAGGTACTGGCTGAAGTGCTCACCGAGCCACTTTCCATCAGGGATCAGCAGCCCTGTCTGAGCGTGGTTTAGCATTGGAACAGCTGCCCAGGGAACCGGTGGAGTCACCATCCCTGGATGTATTGAAGAGACACGTGGATGTGACACTGGGGAACGTGGTTTAGTGGTGGGCTTGGCTGTTCTCGGTTAACAGTTGGACTCAATCATCTTAAGAGTCTTTCGAACCTAAATGATTCCATGATTTTTTGGTTTTGCTGCATGGAATTTTTCTACAGGTAGCGCAGCTTCCAGGTCCTGGTAGACTTGTTTTTAACTGCATACAGGAAAGTTCCAAGTAGACAAATAGTGGAAACCTTGTTATCTTATGCTAGAGAATTTGCTTCATAGTTTAGAGACACTTTGTTCCCAGAAACTCTCTTCCATAGCCTAATAGATCATTCTGCTACAGAGAAATAAGACTGTACATAGAATTTTTCTTTTTACTTCAGGTCTTTTCCCTTTGCAGATTAGACATCATTCTCATCTCCAGACCTGCACTTTGTGTGACAGGAGATGAGTGTCATTCAACAAACTTGTCTTGATAGCAGCTCTTCTTGTCCCTTAGCCAGGAGGATGTATTAGCTTTGACATTATGAAGTTTATGTAAAACTATACAGAGCAAAATGTGCTTTTTAACTTCCTTTGTGTAAACACTGGAACCACTTCATGCATACTCCGTCACGGACTGGAGACCAAGCCATCTAACTTTTCAGTGACTATATATTAATCATTCATCCAGAAGCAGCTGAATTATTGCTTTTAAATATGATTTTCTGTTGTTTATGTAATTGGGTTTTGGGATCCACTGTCCACACAAGTGTTTTTCAGCCCGGACTGTATCTGTGGCATCTAATGTGAAGTGCAGTGTGCAAATCAACAAAATGTTGTGACATTCTTACTGTGCAACTTTGGAGAGAATGCCTACTTTAAGAGCTAGTTGGCACATAAAATAATTTCTGTGAATTATACCTTTTCTAATAAGTAATGAGCACTGGTTTTAGGTTAGTCTTAATGCTACTTGTGGACGTTTAGCAATACATAATTTCAGCAGTAGAATGCACTGCCCATCCTGTCAAATCAATCCTTTTGTATCATTTTACTGGACAAAGCATTTGGCAGAGTGAGGAGAACAGTTTAGGTGCACGGGTGTCTTCCTGAGATTTAAAATTGAAGCACTGTAAGGTGTCTGCGTTTTTGACAATGGGCTTTAGAGCTCTTTGGAATTCCATCAAAAGGCCTAAGGAAATTACTAAAAAGAGGCCAAAGTGCATTTGGCAGGTCATAGAAGAAATCCTTTTGCGTGTCAGTTCTCCCGGTTTGGGTGGACTGTCACAGGGCCATGTCGTAATGTGTCCTCTGTTTTTTGACTTAGATAAATTCTCAGCAGCTTTTTTTAGCCCACACTCTTTTATAGATCTCAGTGGGAATTTTGACCAAGAAAGAAGCAAGTAATGCTTCAGGATGCAATGCTAGATTTTTATGTGCCTGGTCTTGACCATGTATGTGAACAAATTTCTGAGTGAAAGGCAGAATAAAATGAAAATGTTGCTAAGTGAAAAGCAGATGAAGGAATTTCTGGCTTAAAAATCCAAATTAAGGTATCAGCAGGAGATTTGCAGTCTCTTTAGAGTATTTCTAATTTGTACAAGCCTGTGTGGACCTATTTCTTTCTCATTTAATGGCACACCCAGAACTTTCATTGGCTTCAGTGCAATTATTGTTACAGCTCCAGGAACTTTCCCAAGAAGTCTGCACCAGAACCCATTTATCTAAGTGGGAATGCTTCCAGTGGCACCTGTATGCCCTGGGCTGGGCTGTACATGTAGGTGCCTCTAAGTTGAGTACTACTGAAAATAGTCTATGTTCTTGTTTAAAAAGGATGCAAAACAAAATAGATGTTCTGATCAGTAGTACTTTTTTTTTTAATGTAAAAAGTAGTAACAACATGAAAAGCTACCAATAAGAATTATAAAAATTCTATGATGGGTACTGCAACTTGCAATACGTAATGGCTCAGAAAGATTTGTTGCTTCTGGAATTTGAGACTGTCACTGATTTTGAGACGTCTCAGTTCTACTGGGAACTGCATTTGTAAATATTGAAATATTTACCTTACATATGCATTTTATGTTATATGTATTTGTTGTATTTTCAGAGCGGTGACGGAAATATAAATCCTGGCATTAGTATTTTGAATTTTGGTAGGTTTGTTTACCTGAAAAAATTCTAATGGAACTTATAAACTCTTGTGAATACTTCTAATTGCTTATTATTTAAGTGTGTGACTGGTCCTGTAGGACTAAAAATTCAGGGGAATAGCTAACCAGCTGTAAGCTAAGTATATGAGTGCATGTTTTCATAATCAGAGGTTTAAATTTTTAAAGAAACTGCACAGGAATCTTATCATCTGCTTCAAAAAAACCAGGACCCCTTTTAGAATCAGAAACAAGAGCATTACTAACCTAAAGTATAGAGGGAGAAAACTTAGACTGTTGAAACTGCAAAATGGACTGAAATGAGGAAATTGTATTTACCCAGTTTGGAATCTGGCAAGTGCACTTTTATTTTTCTTTCTTTCTTATTCACAGAGTTGCAGGATTTGAGTTAGGTCTAAAGTCAAAATAAATAATGACGCCTCACTCAAGAAGAACTCTACCTCCTTTATTTCAGAATTTGTATAAAGCATTTGACGGGGTTGAGTGGTATTTTATTTGGTTAAATTAGGGTTTGAGGTTTGTAAAGTTTAAACTTGGTCCCCTTTTGAGAATGATTTAAGACAGGAATGCTATAATCATCTAGTTATATGAGGCTAGAGCAGGTGCTGGGGATGGAAAAATGTTTTTTTTCTCCTTCCATCTGTTCTCTGAAGAACTACTTAATTCTTCTTGCAGGAATCTGCTAAAAGCTTTTCATAAGGTTTCCCTGTAGGCAGACAATTCACTGCAGAACCCCATAGGCAGTGCCTTTGGATGTACTGGGAGTAACTTGTGCACAGGCTCATCCTTCTTTTCCAGGTGGAATGAGAAAAACAGGGAAGTATGCTTAGGCATCCCTCTCCACGTCTCTCTTTTGAGTGCAGCAGAGATTGGACAAACTGAAGAGTAGCTTCATGATCCATTTCTGCTAGTGGGAATAACATTACTTTCTGTTGTATTTAAAACAATGAACGGAATTGGGTTGCTTTCCCTTCTGTATGAATGTGTCAGTTATTCCAGTTTTGTTTTTTTGAATATTCAAACAAATAATAGACAAAAGTGAAACTACCTTGAAAATGTGTAACTTGTTACAGTTTCTGCTTCTAAATCAAGGCAACTTGAGTTTATCAGACTAGATGTCCTGTAGTTGGGCAAATAAGTAGTCCTGCATTCCTTACTTCTTTGTCTTTGTGACAGGGGTTCCTGGATGTTAGAGCTTTGAAATTTTTTTAAACTCAGGGTCATTTTCTCCTCTTAGTGCAGATTTCTTCACAATACTTCTGCTAATATTAATGGGACTCATACATAAATCCTTTCTGTTACTACAGAGGAAGGGATCCCAAATGTTTTAGTCTTCCCATCTGTATACCATCAGATGAGAAGGAAAAAAAGAGTACCAGTTTACAGCAGAAAAATATTAGAGGAATTCCCCCAACACACACCTACCCTGCAGGAAAACAGGAGCGTGTGTGTACAGGAAAAATCTGACAAGTTCGGTGTGAGTTGGGATTTAAACTTCCTCCAAGCTCTGAAGTTCAGGAATTCAGCCTTTGGGTCTAACCCACAGCAATTTTGTTAGCTGACAAGGTCAAAGTTGCAGCTAAGGGTAAAAATCCTTCCCGCTTAATTTTGGAAATCTGAAAGTCAGAATTTTAGATTTTTCTCTAAAATAAATGAAGAGAAATTAGCCCTTCCAGGGTGAATTATTCTCCTCCTTTGATAGTCCTGTTATGATAGGACAGATTTCTCTTTACAGGTTCCTGTCTACATGCAGACTTTACAGATCGCTTAAATAAGGGGGTTGAACACTACCCAACATTGCCACACCTGGCTGTGGTCAGAAAAATGATAACAGGTCTTCTTCATTTCTATTTTGAGCTTTCCTGTTGGGTTTCCCCTAAGCTGACATTGCTTGACATGGACACAGGTTTTAATTTGGGGTAATCTTCCATATTTCTGGACTGGTTTAATTTTTTGTTTGTTTGTTTCTCTTGATTTCCAAATGCCTTGGTATCTCAGATAAATCACTGAAGGGAAGGAGAATATTCTGGGAAGGTATGACAAGAGGCTTGCTCTGGTTTTATACATTTTCTTCTAGATGATTACTCTTGACCTCCATTGGAAAGGGAGGACTGGGCTAAATGGAGCATCTGCCCCCATATGTTCCCATGTTATCCAGGAGACTTTATGCATGTACACAAGTATAAACACGTACACATGTTAAGCCTTTCAGTCTCCTAAGCGCTGTTGATAATTATTTCCATTCCTTTTCTAATAAATAGGTAAGTGGAAACAGAAACTTTCCCTATGACATGGGTGACAGAAACATATGAATCAAGAACCCAAAGCCTCTTGGTTCATGTTCAGGTCATAGTTCAGTTCCTCTTACCTACACACACACCCTTCCTGCTTGGAACACTGTGATATACAGCTTCAACTGTCCTGCAGAAGCTGGAAAAGGATAGTTCTCTCAGAGAGATCCTGTATGGGCTCCTTTGACCACTGTGTGGGACTAGACTGCTGTATGAGACTGTTCAGACACTGATGTGAGAGGAGGACACATAATTGCCAGCCTTCCTGCACAGCAGCAGGAGTGCTCCTTTCATGCTTCCCAGTTGTTTGCAAGTTGAGCCTGCTCATGCAGCAAGTCCCAAAAATGCAGCTCTGCTGCCATGCCAATGAACTGTTCATTAGTCACCTTATATTGTATGTACATGCTCAAACGTATGTAGGTGTATTACATTCATGGTTTATGTGTACACATATTAAAGTATTTATTGTACCTACATGCACCCAAGGTACGCTCTGTGTTTAGCAGCTTCAAGTCAAATGACCTGGTAGTGAAGGCTTGAAGGTAATTTGAAAACCCAGAGCAGTGCTCCTTTCTTCTCTGTAAAAGAACCATGCATGTTACGTATATCCATCTGGCAAATTAGTTCTTTCTAAACACTTCTGAATAAAAGGATCTGTCTTACAGAAGTGTAGGTGATCCGAGCAGTTTTTTTCTATGATCATGAAAGCATGTTTCATACACAAGAAAGTTTTCTGGGGTTTTTTTGTGGCCTTGAGTAGATCACAATGGCCCTTTACCACTGTTTTTCCATTTCAGCCATTGTGAGTCTTGAATAACTAACATTTGGAAGCATTTTTGCAAATGAAAGCTGGTTATGAAAATGCACAGATAGAAAAGCAAACAGTATGATCCTAGATGGGTGTTTTCCAAAGGCATTCTGATGAACTTCCCCTGAAACGTAGCTCTGTTTATGTGAGTTTCAAAAAGTAAAGACAATAACTGTAGTATTACATTTCGTTTTATTCATTAAAGAAATGTTTGAAATGCATTATTCTGTTTAGTCCAGCAAGGAGCCCCACGTTAACTGATGCGTTATGGGCTGCTCCATGGCACAAAAGCATAACAAGAGAAAATACTCTCTTTTCCTTTCCCAGTTTCTGCATTGTGACCTGACATTTATGCATATTGCATAAAGCAAATTCTGAGTACTACAGCTTCACTGACTTGAGGCTGACAAACATTTTTTTTCTCCCCTTTACTCGTTTTTTGTCGTTTTCTGATAAGTTCAACATACTGTATAGTATGCATGTCTTTCCAGATAGCACAGAAAGGATTGGTTATAGACTTTACATGAGGCTGCACTGTAACTTCTGTTCATGTCCAGCTCTTCAGTACAAAAATAGTGTGTACCTGGGTTCAACCGAAATGGTTGTGTCTGCCTGATCACACTGGCTACAGAGCCAAATAATCTAAAGTATGCATGGTTTGATAGACTAAGCATCCAACAAAAGCTTCCTTAAAATGAGTCATATCTTTGATTCAACAGTCACATTAGTTGAAATTAATCAGTCTTCCTGTTGCTGGCACTGGGAAATTTAAGAAGAAAAGCAAAAGAATTGCTGCAACAAAACAATGCCATCCATTGTAAGGCAGTGCCAGCCAGGGATACCAGGCAGCAACCAGCCAGGCCAAATCAGCACTTATTTATTAATTCCAGGAATGTCTCAAATATTTGAGGGCAGTTTCCGGACAGAGCAGTGATGGCAGAGGGTTCTGGCATTAGAGTTTGTCAAGGCGTCATGGATCTCCTGTTGGGAAGTATCCACATTAGGGCGCTCATTTCATTACACTTGAAGTAATTGTCCTTCACGCTGTTGTAGCAGGAGTGGCAAGAAAACTGCATGGACAAATAAAGCAAGCAGCACTTCTTTCTGCATCCCATCTGGAGGCCAAGCTCGTTTTTCCTTTTTCCCTTTCTGGAACTTAATTTTACATCAAGCAAGAGGTCAGAATTCAAGCATGATAGTTCAGATGTGCTCACTTAAAAAGGATGTACGATAGTTACTATGTCCTTGGTCATTTTTAGGCATAAAGGGAATCTATATTTCCTTACTCCCTTGCTGTCCTAGTGCTGCCTTCTCTGTATTTGCATTACAGATTTATTAGATCTTTTGAAAGTACCTCCACTTGGTGTACAGACACCCATTCCTTCAAGTCTTTCTCTCCCTTCATTACTTCTTCTTAACTGAAAATTATTCTCCTATGCCAGGTCTAGTTCTCATTTCCTTGGTCTCTTTCTTATCAATTTTTCCCTTCTGTTTTCACAATTGAAAGACTGAATGCAGACACAGCCAGGTGAAATTCTGTGGCTTACATTACTTGGAGGTAAAACAGTGCTACTTGGGCAAACTGTTTGAGGCATAAATCAATTAATTTATTCATGTCGATTCCATGGACAAGTGTTTCCTTCTGACCTCTGGAGTTGCAGCCACACTTTTGCATGAGCAATATTTTAGATTTCTTTGTACAAACAAGATGCATACACATCAGTCAGTCCCAACCTTGGCAGCATAAATTCACACAGAAAAAAGAAATTTGATCTTAAGAGCCGTAAAATGCAAGGAAAAAAAACCACCTTTGAAAAAGTTTTCAAATCTCTTTATAGATTTGATTTATAGATTATCATTCTGCACTCATAATATGAGCATGTTGCAGAAGTTCCTTAAGCAATACAGCTAATATCTGAAATTAATTTATGGACTTGTTTGGCTTTTGCTTTTCCTCATCCAGCAATAGAATACAGTACCCAACTTACATCCTGCATTTCTGTCACCATGCCTTTTCCAATTCTGTTTCTGCTCCATCCTGTTTACTCACTTCCCTCAGCTATTTTCCCTAATTTGTGACTATAGGTCTAGCGTGTTTCCAAGAGACACGGCTCTCAATTTCTTTAAAGCAGGCTTTTTGCTCTTATGTAAGTGATATTGTTCTTGTCCATTTCTCATGTATTCAGGCCTGGTGTTAGGCCAGACCCATTGTTCTTCAGAAATAAAGGAGTGGTGCTCAGTGTAGCCCACTTGGATGCTGAGAAATGGCCTCCTACTTAATTTTTCTCCACCAAAGGCTGATGGAATTTGTGGAGTTCCTGGGTTTGCACCCTGCTCCAAGCATTGGTTAAGGATGACTGTTTCCCACTTAACACTAGCCTGGTCTTGTTTGGCATCCTTCTCCCTTTCAACAGTTCAGTGCAAAGTAAGGTTAAGATTAACAGCTTACCCAACAGCAGTCTGCAGTGCCAAGCCAGATACCGGAGAGAAACACGGCTTCCTTCAAGCTCGCAAACCGACTGGTGATCAGAGCAATGCAAGTTTGCTGGGCTCAGTCCAGAGAGGGAAGGTGGATGCAGGGTGGCTGTAGAGCTAGCCAAATATGGTGATTACAGTCTGACATAGAAAACAGTCCCAGGAAAAACAGTTAAAACAGGGAGCAACTCTAGCTTAGTACTTTGGGAGTGGTGAGGAAACAATGGACATTCTTCATTAGTAGAATGTAGGGATTCTTTCTGAATGTATGTGTCAGTCTTGGCCTGGGCAGGATGTCTTCTTCCCTGTTTTTTAATGTAGTCACCAAATGTGTAAGAAATTAAAACTGCATAATGAGCAGCATTTCCTCTCTGCAATCTTGCAGTGCACCAGCTATGAGAGGAAATGTGTTCCTGGGGATATGCATTTTTTATACTCTTTTCTGACTAGCACCATATCATTACATCTTCCGTCAATAAAATTATGTGTCTTTAATATATATATACTCAAGCACATATATATCATTCCAGTAAATAGCTGTGGAAAGGAGGGAAAATGGTTATAAAAATAAGCATTCTGAACAACAAACAAGCTTAGTGTACAGCTAAAGGAAACTTTGAAGAAGCAGGCCTTCATGAAGGAATAACATTGTTGAAACCATATGTTTTCCATGTACCAGGAGACTATTTTAATAGTTTACAAATGTATTTAACCACAGAAAGTCTAAAATTAGTCAATGTTTTAAAGGGCTAAAGATTGACACAAGTCATTCCAGTTAGTGAAGGACTTCTTTTCATCCACATCCAGTGAATAAACTTATATGACTGAGCAGATGTTTGTGAGGGATTGGTGTTCTATGGCTGCTGATTATGGTTGTACAAAACTTTGGTGCTAACTTGTAGTATTCATTCTTTCAGGCATTGTGTCTTGTGGGAAATATGGTGGCCTAAACCACAAGAAACTCAAGTTCTGCCCCTGCTCTGCTGCTGCTATGCTCCATGGTCTAGAACAAGGTGTTCCTCCTCACTGTAGTGGTTTTGCCCTCATAAATTAGGAAATCCCTTTGTAAACTACTTTGAGAACAGCTGATGGAAGGTGCTGGCTATGAGCTTTTCCAGTCTTTTCTCCCAGTTTGCTTGAGTTTAGTAGCCTAAAGTAAAATTCAGGTGAGTCTTCAGGACCTCCAGGGTTTGTACTGAAGTTGTACAAAACCTTGTATACAGCATGTTTTCACTTTAACAGCTCCAGGGTAACTCCGAGCCGGGCTCCCCATCGTTAACAGGGCTTGTGAACCTCAGGAAATCCTTCCTCATCTGATCTGAATTATGAATTGGCAATGAAATCAACATCTTTTGCTGAGCAGCAAAGGTTTTATGAGGCTGTGCAGGACTGTCTCCACAAAAGCTTAGTTCTGTTTCAGCAGTGCTCGAACACCAGCCCTGCTCTGTTGCACACCCTGTGCATTCTCCTCTTCATCCTTAGATGAACTTCATCCCAGATGGCTTCATCCTTGGTAGACTCAGTACTGTGTATGACCACAACCGAGGCACGTGTGCTGCTGTCACCATGTTCTGTGATATCACACACACCTCTGCTGAGCATGATCTGTGTTCCTGCCTCCATGATACCATGTTCTCAAATGAAACAGAAGTTTGCCCTTTCAATCCAACTGGGCATCTTCCTCATCACAACAGCTCTTTTCATTGTGGTTTGAACCACTTACAGAGAAAACTAAGTCACACAGCTACCTGACAGTGTCAGTCATTGAGTAGAGTTCGAGCATGCTTTCCTCGTAGTTCTGTAGTGGCTCTCTGTGCTCACTTGTCAGGTTTTCATCCTGGTGGCTCTTCTACTGGGTTTCTAGTTTGTAAGGAGCTCGTCTTTATTCTATACTCTCGTTGGCTGGAGCAAGCTTAATAAAAAAAGATGTATCCAGAAGAGAGGAGGAAAGTGGGCTTGGTCCTCAATAGGTCTGGTACTTTACCAGAAATCTGGACAGGATTTCTGTCTTTCCCCCCGCCCCGGGATGATAATGCAGTAATGCAGAGAAACCTGAAAACAGAAAAATCTTACTAGATTTTCTGCATTACTAGAAATCCTATTCAGATCTTTTATTTTAAAAAGGGTCAAAATGCACATAAGAAAAGGAGCTATATTAGCTCCTTCAATAAAGCATTCCTTTCATTCTCTGTCAAAAAAATGGTCACATGCTAAACATCGAACAAAAAAATTTGAAATGTTAAAGGAATAAAACTCTTCAGGGAATAAATTATTTTTACAACTGGCCAATATAAAATAATACAGTACAAGTCTCTTAAAGTAGTAATTGATAAAGGAATAAAACTGCTAAAAGAGTATATTTTTCATTCGCTGGAGCTAACTGTATAATAGCACTCAGCTGTATTTAATCTCTGGGGGCCTAGGGAACAGGCACAAAAATGAACGTAACTTAGAATTGACGAGAGATCTTTCATGAGATCTATGGTACCTGCTGCCTGCTGGCAACAGCCATGTTACTGCAGCAAGCCTGCTCACTCAGCCCCACAGTACTTTGCCTTTCGGAGCCTTTTTTTATCTGTGCGTTGAGGAGGTAATTCCCAGGGCATCGTTATTAAGTGAAAAAGAATGACTCTTCCAGCCTGACACTCAGGGAAACTGAGATACAGGGAGGATAAAGCCTTTGCCTGGGGTCAGACTGGTTTGTTCTACCATGTAATACGGCTGTAATGGGCCTCAGCCCTTTCACAGAGTGCTGAATGAAAACACACTAGAATAAAAATTTAAAATTGTGGTTTCACTGGATACTGTGGAACAAGATCACAGCTGTGCTGGACCCAGGTCCTTCAGCTTCCTACAGTGCACACTTGAGTCTCAGTATAGAAATCAAGTACCAGTTTTATATTAGAATCTGGTTAATTAAAGAACTCTTGCATTATATTCTAGAGCTATGTGAGTGGGCTTCAAAGGCTGACCTCACATGGGCAAAAACAGAGCATCCCAAGAGGGAGAAAATTCCCCCACTGTGTGGCCACAGTGTGATTTTTGTTTGCCTTTAAAGCAGTCTGTCCCATGAACTTCTTAGATTTTCATTGAGGAAAAGAAGATAAATTTTTTGTTAGGTAGATCCATGCAGAGATTCTTGGCTGAGGAGAATGGAGAGAGAATGGAGACTTGGAAGAATGCATACAAGCGGCATTTCATTTATCCTTCTTATGCCTTGGTGGGTCTTAGAGAGGCCAAGTGATTTCTAGCTTGTGCAGGCTTCACCCAAGTGACGTTCTCTCCCCAGTGTCTCTTCCTGTTTTTCCATCCACTGCTCAGACTGTCTGTCCCTGCAGAACTGCTTCATTCTTCTTGAGATCAGTCACACTGAAACAACTAAACAGAGTTAGACTTTTTAACTGTTTCTGTCAGCTGGTTTTGGTTCGGTACTTCTCTCCCATCACCCAAGAGCTCATTTTCCATTAATTTAATCAGAAGTAAGACCAAGGGCTTTCATCTAAATAATCTTAAATTTGGGGTGTATTTTAAAACAAAATCCTTTTTTATGTTAAAGTTATGAAACTACCTTCTTTTCATAGCACTTCCGTATAAAGCTATTGACCCCATTGTATTAAATTTTATCGACAGTTGAAATTTAGAAATATATCTACATTTTATAAGATTTTTGGGCTTTGCTTCCCTAAAAAAGGAAGTAACTGACTTCCTTATTTTCTTACACTGTTTACTTTGTTTAGTTCTAGTGGAGAATATGCCAGAAAGCTTGACGAGTGGGTAAAAATAGTAGAAGATAAATGTTCCTTTGTAAAGTTCTACCCCATGCATACCCTGATTCCTAGTCTGTTTATTTTAAACAGACTGTATCAATTCAGGAATAGTAGCATGCTGTTATCAATAAAACAGAGATAGTTTCCCTTTATAACGCACAGAATCAGTTAGAAATTTCTCTCACTAATTATTTTAGGGTAGAAAGTGTTATACTTTGAGACCTGGACCTGGTGGGATGAAATTTAAAAAAAAAAAAAAAAAAAAAAGAAAAAGGCAGGTAGAAAAAAAAAAGTTTCAGCCTTTTTCTTAATGGTGGTTTTAAGCATGTAGAAAGAAGCAAGGAAAGCAAGAAGGAGAATAAATTGCAGTATTCAAAAGTTACCAAATAATACATTTTGTTTCTGCCTCACTTCAAAATGACCCAAATGAATGTTGTTTAAACTTGGCTTCTTTTGTAGATACCCTTGAGAGTCTGCGAATAAATCAAGTGCCAAACAAGTTAGTTCCGTAGTTTCAAAGTGGTACATACATAACATATGTAGACAGAATATCACTTATGCCTGAACCTCACTATTTTTCTGTTGAGCTCTGTCTCCATTCTCATGGAAACCAGCCACTGATTGACAGTAATGCTGTGAACTTCCACTTATTAGCTAATGCTGACTTTTCTTGAAAATAGGAGCTGAGCGTAGAATTATGGAATATTCATGGAACAAAATTCCAGAGAGAGAGGTCTCAGGGTCAGGAGGAGGGAGGGAATGAGAGACAGATGCCAGATTGCCTGTAGAGAGTCCAAGCATGTGTTTTTGTTTGTAGCAATGATGCACATGCCTTTTGCGGGTGCAATTATTGCTTTTGCCTTTGAAAGTTTTACCATAAATCTGTTTCTCAATCTCCCTTCATTTTTGACCCAAATTAACCTCTTCTCCATACGGTTCTGTTACTTAACCTCAGTTTCTCTTGGGAATATCCATGCACCACCATGCTCTAGGTGTTCTCTCCTGAATTTTAGTGATCACTCTGAATTCAAATCTGTTTCTGATCAGATTTAATTCATTAGTCTTTCTGTCTTTTCATGATCTTCATGCACTGGATTTTATCCTTCACTGAGTCATTGCAATGAACAACACCACATGAGTGAAAAAAATAATTTGCCCTTTATTTTTGGTCTCTGCCTACCATGCAGCTTTAAGCAAAGGCATATGATCTGTAAGCAGATGAAAACTGAGACCTAAATTATTTGAATATCCATTTAACATATCGTGACACTTTCCTTTTAATCTATCAAATGCTTAAAAATCTGAATTCTCTTGTGCTAGGAATAGCTTGTCTTATTTGAGTGACACTTCGGGTCTAATGAAGCTGACTGCAGGTGACTCACAGCTAACTGTGCAACAGATGTGGGGTGAAAGCTTTTAGCAGCCATGCACTTCCAAGTGGGAATTCCCTGCCTGTAGTATCTGTGACATTGATACTGTGCTATTTTCCCATGTCAGACTCAGGCTTTATTGTGGACCTGACAGGTTCCAAGTCACAGAAGCTACTTCTTGTCGTAGAGTGTTTCAGAGAGGAGGCATTTAGTAGTGTATTAGCATTTGTTAGTTTTATTTAGGAACTGGAGAAAAAATTGCATCTCAGTATTCTTGTACTCCTGAGGAGCTTTCAACCTTCAGTGAATTTTCTAACCCGGCCCTCGTCCCTAGGCTGGGGTGCTGACAAACGTGCTGCATCTTACCAGGTGAAGAGACTGCAGTTCAATTCAGCTGCCAGTTGTGCCAAATCTGGCTGCACAGAATATGTACTGGTTTGAAATGTTGTTCAAGTTACCATGAAGAGCTAAGGATCAGAATACAGATCCGTATCATACTCTGTGCAGTCAGGAATTTTCCGTCCCCTCGTCTTCTGGAAAGAGAAGCTTCCGATAGCTCAGGAGCTTTTTTATGGGCAATACAGTATGTTGCCTGTGAGTTTCCCCAAATGCTTTGGGGAAGCTTCTCCTTTGGTATGTCCTGCAATTTGCAGGACTGATGCTGAGAGAGAAAGAGCCATGCAACAGCTCACAAACGTGAGCCTTGAGGTGCTGGGGAAGTCAAGGAGGGGCAGATGGGTTGGCACAGTTTCATGGTTTCTGGTGTGCTGCCCACAGTGGTTTGAAGTAACTGTAGCCTGCATCAGTTCTGTCATAGCTGAGTGGCAGACTTCATCCCACGTGGGGTGCAACCCACTAAATGGGGTCGGTCACTTAGGATAGCTGAGTGTGGATGCCCACTGTCCTAAAGGGACCATGAGCTTAGTGGATTCCACCAAGAGCTCTCCGCAATACTATTTATCAAGAAAGCCATACTTTTGAGCCAGAGGTGTGTATCTGGGCCCTCAAAATAGAAGTCATTTAAATGCATATATATGTATTTTTATTTTATTTTATATAGGCCAAAGTTGCCTGAAGCCTGTTTATTGGTTAATAACCCCCTCCGGGTTACCGTCTCTAATCTTGTAATGAAATTGAGTTAATAAATCCAAGATATTATTAAATAAAGTAAGTATTTAATATTGCTTGTCCTCTTTGAATCCAAGTTGCAATACAACAGAATTTCATTTTATAAATAACACCTTTCGTGCTAGCACCACAGGGCATGATTCAAAAGAATCTAAATAGAACATGAATGCTGTAATCAAATGCAGACCCCAGGAAGGCAGATTAAAAAGGCATGTTGCTGGTTAGCACAGCAGACAGGGTAAGTATAGCAGGTCACAGCAGAAAAGCTAGTTACAAAAACAAGGGCACAATCAAATGAAAATTGTTTGCTTGCCCACTCCAAACCATGACTGACTGCTTCTGTGTCCGTGACCTATTTTTTTTAAATAAAGGATGATTTTGAGAGGTTGTTACATTTTAATTGCTTTGTACTAAACAAGAAAACAACAATACAAAAACCTCATCTCCGTGTTTGCATGTGGAGGACACCAGGAGAATATCTATTTATAGGTAGAGACACTACAGCTGGAGAAGACTTTTCCACTAGGTTTATTTCATCTCTGTTTATCTCATCTGTTTTTACCCACTGCCAAAGGCCATGTATCTCCTGCTATATAGAGGAACATAGAGCAGAGGGAAAAGCTGCAGGGAACTGCCATGAAGCTTGCCTTGCAGAGGAGGGGAATACTTGCATCCTGCAAGTGTTCGGTGCTGAGGCAGAACTGGCAGGAGCAAAGCAAACCGGGCTGCAAAGCCTGTGAAGCCCAGGACCCAGAGGCAGCCCTACCCTGGTACGATCCCCCTGCAGCGCTGCCTGGCTGCTGGCTCGTGCCCAGCCCTCCTGGCCACGCTGTCTTCCTGTCCTTCTTCCTTGAGGGTATCACAAAGGTGGAGCAGAGGTTAATGGAGCAAACAGCAGAATTAACCTCCGTGTGCTTATCTGCAGCTGCTCCCAAGGTCTGGTTGCAGCATGGCCTTTCTCTAAGCACAGAGCTTTAGCTTGTGGAGAGATGCATGGAGGGGAGGAAAAAAAAGTCAGGGTCTCCAAGCACTCGCCTTTCTCTGCTGGGGTTCTTCTCTCTTTCTTTGCTGAGATGGGGAAAGCATCACCCTTTCTGGGGCTTGTTCCCTCTATACTGATGCAAGGCAGGCAGAGAAACCCTTAGGGGTTATTGTGTTTAGCCCTGTATTCTCTGTGTGCCTGCGCAGAACTGCTGCAAAACGTATTTGGTCTTCTGGTTCAAGAACTAACAGCCAAGACAGGGGGAAGAAATGAAACTCTGATGATTTTGTTTATATGTATGTGTGTATGCACAGATGTACATACACAAATGTATACATTTATATGCGTGTGTGTAGCATGGTTGCGAATATTAAAAAATATTATACAGAGGAAGCTTGTGTTATAACTAGGTACCACCTCCAAGACTCCCAGTTATTTCCATATGGGAAATATGGAAATGCCCAAGAAAAGGTAAAGTCAGTACTGTTGCCTCACCGAGCTACTTAAAGAAAGAAAGTACTTTGATAGGCAGTCTATTGATTTACTTTAACAGGTAGATTCAAACTAGCTTAATGCAAATAATGAGTCACAAAAACTAGTCTGTAAACAGTATAGTGAAAAGAAAAAAAAAAAAAACTTTCCAGAGTGGTCTGCTGTACTCAAGGTAAATGAAATATTTAGTGGTGGCAGCAGCAAAAAAATGAAATATGAGATCTTGCATCCCAAGTTATTAGTGACCTGTTAAAAGACAGGCTGAAAAGTGCCTTTACCAAATTAAAACTTTGAAAAAGGGCACAAATGGGAAATGTCAAAATAAAAAATCTGAGGAAAATGATTGTCCTCCTGGCTCTTATTATTTTGCAGTTCTGAGGCTGTGGCCACTGTTAATGCTAGTGAAGCAAGAATGGCACAATTCAGTCTCCTGAAGTCTGTAATGGAAATAGTCTGCACTGACAGGCAGACAGCTGGAATTTGCTGAGATTTTGATCACAATTGCGTGATCTGTTCACTGCATGTGTTTTTTTGTTTAGTCTAATTTTCAGAAACTTCATAGGCTTTTTTTTTTAATAGAAGATTTCATTTGGTTCTCTGTTCCCTGTGTTTACAGAACAGCCATCCCTAATGCTTAATGATACTAAATAATAAGAATGCCAGAGTGCTTAATTTAATGTCTGCTATTGATCTCTGGACTGTTTAGGGAATGACTTACTAAACACAGAGGGCCCTATCCTGCCCCCTTCCATCTGTGTAAATCTCCTAAAGGCAGCAAAAGTATTGGGAACCTAAGGTCAGTTGATCAGCCTCCTAATTGTGTTTCCTGCTTAGAAATGTTAAAGGTTTTCCTCGTCACAGACACTGATTATTATTTTGACTTCTGTTCCATTATTCTTCATACGCCTCTCTGCTCTCTGAGCGCTCAGCTCTCTGGACACCTCTCACTAATAAGGTTTCACTTGCAAGAGCTCCCATTTGTCTCAGTTTTCTTCGGTATTTCTGGCAATGCTGGTAAACATAAAGGTAGTGAGAGGAGAAGCAAATGCTGAGCTGATTTGTAAATGAGCAAAGCATTTCTCAGTGAGGTCAGATCAGCTGACAGCTCCTCTCTGTCACCCAGCGCCCTTCCAGGTTAAGGACCTCTTTGCTATCAGCTCTTATGAGCTGGATGGTAAGATGCACAATTTGCCAATTAATCTGGTGAGATCAATGAGACTCCCGTCGTTCCCACAGCTCCGCCAGTGCTGTGTCAGTGGTGTCACTTCTACTGCTCTGTCTTAAGAAATCTCTTGAAAATGCCTTCTTCTTTTATTTTATTAAGATCACCTGGGTGTTGTAGAGCTAGAAATGCTTTAACAGTCTCTCCTCCTAAAGATCTGAGCCTGAAGAAGCTGTGATTTACTATAAATTTTGCATTAAAGGCTCTTGGCTTTTATTTTCAACCATCCTTCAATCTTAAGCTTGTCTGTGCCTTATCCACCTGCATTGTAGACTGAGTTGCTAGCAAAAGTCTATGGCAGCATTACTTTGCCAGCAAGAACACACAGATGTAAAACTAATTAGTTTAAAAAACATGTTTTCATTCATGTCTTGTGAATACAGCAGTCTTCAAGAATTCAACAGATTAGGAATTTTTTTAAGACTTGTTTAACTGAATTTTGGGGTGGGCACTATATTCTTTCAGCATTGCATCTCTGTCTCAAATGGTGAAGTACCCTAGAACAGAAGTGCAGGTTGAGCTTGCCAAACTATTTTCAGTTACCTCATGGTCTTTCCGTCTTTTGTCCCACTTCTCCTCTCAAGTAGGTCCTCACCTGCTGTACTTTCCTAGTCATGACCCAAAACCTGGCGCTGCCAAGCACCTCGGTTCTCATCAGCAATCTCTGATCTTTTACTGCTGTGCATGTGAGGCAGGTTTAATAAGCTTGCTAATAATGACTTGTAGCATACTGGTTTCTCGTCGACTCGGGCCATCCCCCATTCTAGGTCTCCAAATGTGCTTGATAAATTATTTGAATTACTCTTTCAATTGCCATCTGTAGTTCCTCATAAAGAGACTGCTATTTGCCGTGCGTTGTGCCAAATCACGCAATAGTTTTTCGCAAAGCCAGGGACTGTACTGAAATCACCAAAGTCGTGTCACTTGTGAGCTGCAGTACAATAACATGTTAGCTTTAAGGAGGTTACAGTTGCAGTCTTGTGAGACGAGAATGAAGACCTTGGAACTCTGACTCGTAAATCTCAAAAATTATGAGGAGGTATGAGAGAAGAGAATTTCATGCACCTCAAGTTTTTTTAATACAGATATAAAAATATTCTTATACATATGAATCATAAAATGCATAAAATGTCAGTATTATGCATAAATAAATATAGACACATACACATACAGATCTACACTCACACATACATATGTTGTGACCTTCTCCTCTTTCCCCTTGCCTTGAACTTCCTCCTTGAATGTGTCCTAATGGTGGAGTGACGATCATCAGATCTAAAGAAATTTAGTGCTGCGTGAAACCTTGGAATAGTGACATCTGTTGAATTTGGACAGTTTTGTTTGTCTACTGGGAAATCGCATGAACTTCCCAATATTTTTTTTTTCTAAGTTTGCATTGCCCTCCTCCTCCCCACCCAAGGGAGGGTAGCTTCAGGAGAAATGGCTGCTTTCTTGCTTTCTGGTGTGGTGTAAAGTTTTCCGTCGAGAGACAATAATGTACATTCCTCTGGCAGGACGGGATGGATTTTTTTGTTTCTCTTGCTGTTGTTTATTTATAAGACATTTCCTCTTGCTTAGTGGAAGTTTGATCGTAAGAGGCTCCAGTGATTTTCCTTCCCACCTCTCCCCTCCCTAATTTCTCTGCCTCGGCACTCGCTCTGGAACAGAGCGAACTCAAAAAGCCCATCGGCGCAGGGCGCGCTTCGCAGCCAAGCCCTGCCACTCTCCAGAGACTGTGAGGTGATTCTCCTTCGTCACTGCTTGGACCAGGAACCACAGCCCTGGTGAGTGGTGAGCTCCCAGAATTTGATGTGTCAAGGCTTCTATTCTCGGGGCCGCCGCGGCGAAGCAGGAAATAAAGGTTTTTTTTGTTGTGTTTTGCCTTTTTTTTTTTTTTTTTTTTTTTT
>VXAZ01000953.1:961764-1227114 GCA_013399875.1 Gymnorhina tibicen | reverse complement strand
GGGGCGAGCCGGCCGGGGGGGGGCACGGGAGGCGGGGGGAATGTTAATCCTTCGCTTGGAGTTTCTGTCTGGCAAGTTTTCATGCCTCTGTGTTCTGAGCATTTACATTATGCTCTGAATACCTGATTGCCCAGCCAAGCAGAAAAGAAACTCTACCGTGGATGCATAGTAAAAGAAAATGCTTCTGTGGAAGCCACCTCTGGGAATAGGAAGAACTAGTTGGTTTATAGGTTGCTGGTACATTTGAGGGAGCGGGAAAGGTTGGATTTTTTTTTTTTTTTCTCTTTTTTAACTCTCTCGCTTCCCTTCTGTTCTCTTTGTGTCTGTACGGGGACCTGGGAATCACGGAAAAAAAATGTACTTTGTAGAACTTCATATACAAAATCTTGGATGCCAAAGAACTGAGTGTCTCAGCCAACATCAAGGTACTTAGACAGAATTATTTTCAGCTGTTGGATAGGGAAGACAAGGCTTAGAAAACTGCAGTGATTTGCTCACGGCTGTATGGGAAAGGCAGCAAAAAAAAAAAAAAAGAGTGGGATGAGCACCTCTAGCTCCAGGCCCAGATTGTCTCCTTTTGTCCTTTCCTGCCCTGCTGAACATATCACTTCTGTTAATATTTTTCTGCTGTAATGCTTAAGAAGGCCAGGACAATGCGTGGGCTGCTCCATTCATCCTTCATCATCTTCCATATTATCTGACTTGAAGAAATGAATCATTTCTTGACTAACATTTTCTACTTTTAACAAAGTAGGCATATAAGAAACAGAGGGTAGCAGTCAAAATATTTGTATTTTGAGTTATTATCCTGTTCTTTGAAACATGTCCCTGGCAAAAGACCAAGATCTTTAATGGAACCAACATATCTCACACAGGATATTAGTTAGGCAGCATTCTTCTCACCCTCTTGCTTTTGAGTAGCATTTATTCAGCAGGTGTATCAACAAGCTTGTCTCTGTGACACCCAGAGAAGCAGCCCCTCTTCAACCACTGCTGGTCACCTGTGACATACAGAGAAGTCCAGTCACCTTTTCCCCGGTTTCCTGCCCCTTCTAAGTCCTGAGAACGGTACATAAAGGCTGCTGTTGAGCAATCTTTCACTGAAGTTGTTGGAGGCCTTGACATTGACTTCAGAACTGAGCTCAGTGTCAAGTCACGTCCAACCCATATCGCTATTTCTTATCACCAATAAGTAAAGTCACGTAAGATATGGTGGCTTTACTCCCTGGCAATTTTTGCAAATATTTTTTGTTGGTTTCAATCCATGTGGGGTTGTCAGTCCCTCCCCATGCTTCAGTTTCAGCCTGAAGTTTGACTAAGCCTGAAAACTTCAAGTGGAAGATGGACAAAACCTCAGAGTTCCATCTGGTTTTGCATTGGAACCATAAAGAACTGTGGACTCCTCTTTTTTCACGTACAAACGCCCAAGTTGACCGCAGACGTTTTTCCACACTGAGCAGCAAGGGTTAGCTGTTCCTCTTCATTCCCTGGTGCTGCAGACCTCTCTCTGAACTTAAACTAAATCACCAGCTCTCAACAAAACCCGCAATTAAGTTGGCTGATCCCTTCAGTAAAGAGTCTTACATACACATAGAAATAACCTTTACATACATCAAAGCCTCAATCCAAATGGTCCCGGCTTTTGACTAAATTGATGTTAAGATCCCAACTTGGCTGTTGCATCACCTTTCTGCAGCGTACTCAAAGCAGCTGACAGATCAGAACATCCCAAACTTTCAGGCAGTTCACATCACAGATAGAAACATAATGGATTTTTTTTCTCTTCTCTGAATGGGCTATACTGAACGCCCACACACACTTTTGGGTCTGATCTTTGAAGCTTATCTCTGATTTACTTTCTCCCTCCAGGCAGTGTAAGTCTGAAAGACATAAGTACTTCTGAAATGGAAAGTTCTCAAAGCACAGTGCTAAATGTCTGCAACTTCAAACTTCTGCCTGTATAACACTTGTTCTCTGGATATACTGAAGTCAAGGGCTGTCACTCTGGCATCTTTCACCACGAAGGAAAAACAATGTTTAATCTCTTTTTTAAGAGTCTCTGTGTGCTCTAAATGTCTCCATGTTTAAATTATTTCATTAATTTATTTATTCTCCAAGTCTCGCTGGTAGCAAAGGAACTTGTCTTTGCTGGTATTTATTTATAGCAATGTGGAAAAAATCGTCAGTCTTTCTTATTATGGTATAAGCTGCTTATTGACTGTAGGCCAAGGTTATAATGGTTTGTCTATGGTCTAAAATCATTAGGGTGAAAATCTGCAATTTCAAATCATATTCTAACCGTCTGTTTAAACAGTTTAGCATGGTAAGATGATAAATCGTCTCATTAGTAGTAGCTTCTTCATCTACTGTATAATAGTTTATCATAGTTGCTTAAAAAAAAAAAAATACAGTCGTTCTTTTACACAGACACTGTTTGCTTCTAGCAGTAGCCATTTTAGTTACAGCATCCCTTCCAACTAGTAATCTCAAAGTGCTCTGCATGCACTGCCAAGTTAAACCTCTCTCTTTTACCCAAAGATAAAGTGGGAAAGTTATCTTCCTTTGCCTGATGCAAGCGAGGAGAAAATGGTATTCTTTCCCTCATGTTCAAGCCATCACTTTATGCTTTTGGGGAAGAGAATATATATTTATGTAGTAGAATGAAAACTACTGTTTTCTGCACAACAATTGTTTGACGTGATATGCTTGTTGTTCTGTGAGTGTTAACTGCATCAGACAAGAACAAAGCACAGAAAAAGATGTTATGATAAAGGTAGGCAGATTCATAGGTACCGGGTTGCTTCAGAAGTACAAAAATTTAAGCAGTATCCAGAGACAATTTTTGCAATAAAAGTACATAAAAGCAACTGCCTTGTTTTGAGTACATTTCCCATTTTAAGGTATTCTCAATTTGTTTTCTTATTTTATATTGTAAGCCTCTCTTTTCCGAAAGTTGAACAACAGCTTGTTTTCCTGGGTAGCAACATTGCAACAGCACTAATTTGCCTTCCTGTAATTCAGAAAAGAAAGTGAAACTTGATTTTGAATTAAGTCATATGACGAGGAAAGTTAGGAAAGTAAAAGGGATTGCAAAGCAGCCACTAACCACAGATCTCTAATTATCAGCTGCAGTCTGTCCTCCGCTCAAGGATAAAGAAATAGCAAGGTTCATGAACGGTAAGATGAAGGCGTTTTCTTCCTGCCCTGGGCTGAGAAGGGGAATGTATGGGTAACATAATGAGAATGGAGAGAAATGGAATAGGCTTTAGGAGACCTGAATCTGTATCCCAGAGGCATCATTATGATCTTTACCTCTGTCTGTTTCCCCCTTACCCATATGAAAAGTGGATTTTTTTCCCCCGCCCTCACAGGGCTGCTGATGAGGTTTAGCCCGGCTCAGGCATGCTTAAAAAATAAAAGTGCCTGTAAATACAGCATGTAGATCCCCCCATTGCTGCCTTGCTTGTTTTTTCATCTTTGCAAGCTTCAAGTTCGAGTTCCAGAGCTAGCATGGGTCTGTGCTGCTGGCAAAACAAAGCAGGTGCAAATTACGGTGGAAATGAAATAGCTGGTGCTTTGAGGTGGTGGAGTGCCCAGTTCACCTCAGGGTATATGTCTGCATTCACAAAACATGACTATCATGCATACCCTGATTCATTAGAAGTGTTATCCGGCAAACAAGAAGCCTAATCATATTTTAGTGGGAACATTCTTATGATAAACTCTGCTTTAGTGAAACTCTGCGTATAGTGCAATTTCTTCTGGCCGTGTATATTACACAGTGAAGAAAAGCTACCCCGCTGCGTATCAGAAGGCTGTAATTTCATTTAGGGGTTCTATTGACATCATAAACTGCAAGAGCAGAGCTCAAGTGGCTATTTAAGTCATAGGAACTTCAGAGTGAAATTACTGCCTGGCAGCAACTGGCCCTCCCCCCACGGGCCCCCATGTACGTACTTCATGTTTTCATCCCTCTGCCTATAAATAATAAATCTCTTCAGTGGCTTCGGAAGAGAGCATTTCCAAAATGCTGGCGCTATCTGCCACCCTCTCTGTCAGCGGCACGTTCCCAGCAGGCAGGGGAAAGAGAGGGAGCCACAAGCCAAGGTGGGAGATGCCCGGGGATAGCCGGTGCTCCGCTCCTGCTCCGGAGGCACCCGCTGGCCGTGTGCAGCGACAGGTGAATACACCCGTGCCTGCTAGTGAGGCTGTTTGTTGCCATCATAGCTGACATACCTGACCTTTCCCACTCCTAAGCTGTAGCTATCCACCCTGGCGCGTGCGAAGATAAATGCTCCGTGCCACCTGCGATCCACAAGGCTCAGCACATCTCCTGTTTATTCCCCGCCTCACTGGAATTGCTGCCTGCAGCCCCGGGGCAGCGCCGCTGCTGCTGGGGGAGAGGGAGAGGGGATGGATGAGGGCAGAGGGCTTGGCACTGCCCCAGGTCTGTGCCTGGGAGAGCAGGGCTGAACTTCCCCGTGGTGGGACCTGCTGCGCCTGAGCGGAGGGAAAAAATCCCCCTTTTTTATTTTAGAATTTAAATAATGCACAGGCAGCAGTCGCGTTGGCAGAAGTTCGTATATTTCATCCATATGGACTTGTTTCAAGAAAAGAGTGAAGTCAGGGAGCATTTGCTTTTTATCAGGAAAGCGAGGTTAACCATTCATTAGAGCTTGTCAAGGAACCTCAAATTTAAGCCAGGCACAGGAAAAAACTTTCAGTAGGACAATGGATAAGGATCATTAGTTTTGTGTGCCACAGGTACCCAGCATAGGCATTTAGTTTGCCTATCTGAAAACCAATGCACCTCAAGTTAATGTAAATTTTTAATTTCCCTTATCCTCACCTTTTTTCCACATAGCGGGAACGAACTACTTTTTGTGCTCAGTGTTTTCAAGACCTCGGGGTACCAGATAGGTATTAAATTACCATTGGGAACAGAATTAATATTTGTGTATTTTCTCTGAACTGGTTTGTCCCTTCTTACATTTCATTTAACAGAATGATGGTTCACAATGTTAAATTATAAAAAGCATTCAGTTATAATATTAGTATTTCCATTCTTTATAAAGGAAACTTTATTTTGCTTTTGGACCTAGCTTTTTCCTGGAAAAGCAATTAAATCATTGCCTCTACTACTTAAATGCCACCATCTTGTGATTCCTGAGACCGTGGTACAGCTTAAGGGAAACAGCAGCTTTGAAATTAGATAAACAAGGTTTATATAGTTGTCAGACATGGCAGTCTGCAGTAGCAGGGCAGACTTTTCTGGTCTGGAGGTAAGCTGTTCACACTTGCATGTCATCTGACTTTGAGCACTGGTGAGTCTGGATAGGCAGTTATCCAGACACTTTCAGTGTTCTCTATGAGTCTGCAAGAGCAGCTCAAGCACATGCACACAGTGCAAACAGAAGTGGATTGTGAACTCCACGTTGCTGGGTCTGGGGGTAGGGATGCAGGGATCAGTAGCATCTGTGCTCTTTCTGCTGCTGTCCTGAGAAACTCTAGCCAGCTCTTTTTGTGCCATTCCTTACCCCCTTCCCTTTGCTTTAGGGACTTCTGAACCTTGTTATGACTGAAGTTACTATGCTGGCTGAGTGCATGCTCCAAGTAAGAAAAAAAAATGAAGTCCGCAAACTGTGGATAACAGCAGATCCCACAGTACAGTGAAATC
The DNA here is from genome assembly GCA_013399875.1 of Gymnorhina tibicen. Lineage (NCBI taxonomy): Eukaryota > Metazoa > Chordata > Aves > Passeriformes > Artamidae > Gymnorhina > Gymnorhina tibicen. The sequence continues at coordinate 1,221,437 of VXAZ01000953.1, read as the reverse complement.
AAAATAGGATGTTGTATGCCAAGACACAAAGTTCTCATGGTCCTTATCTCTGCATGAAATAACTGGAAGTGGTTACAGTTTCCTTCATTTAGTATAACTGAATGTATTGAGGGCTGAGTATCTTCAGTGAGATATTAACTGCCTGATGGCATGCATCCTAATTCCAGAACGTGATGTTCTGGCATAAAGATAGAGTAGCCTATTGTCCCACTGAGTCTTGAGTGCCTGAAATCTAAAGCTATGTTACTGTGTTGGTGTCTGTCCAACAAAGATGTGTGTTCTACTTGTACCATGTGGAAAAATGAATAAAATATCTAAAGTTAAAAAACAATTCATAAACACCATATGCACATACATACTGCATGCACAACTTCTCTTTGAAAATATTACAATGGGACACCCTTCCAGATTCTGGTTGTAAAAGACTGTAACGATTTCTTCTACAGGTTTTTAGTCAAAAAATACTGCAACAGTCTGTTTTCTTTCAAATCAGCAAAAGTATAGTAGAATAGAAACTGTTCTTTAAAATGAAATATCGATCTGTCTGTCTAACATACAGTTCTTCTAAAGCTGCTGCCCTCTTAACTTGTAGGTGCCAAAAACTAATTCACACTTGGGGATACTGAGGCAGAGATTGGTGGGGTGACTAATCTAACACCGTGTCCTCGAGGAGCCCATCTGACTCTGTGTCCCCTGCCATAGCTGCTTTGATTAACTCACCAGAAGGGCTGCTGTAGCCTGTGTGTGGATGTGTGAGTGGAGGACTCTGCAGGTCCCCAGTCAAGTTGTGGGTTGAAACACTCAGTTGGGAACCAGAGCTTCTCAGAGCAATGATACCTGGCCCTAGGGGAGAACAGGGGCTGGTCCCAGCTCTGGAGCACAGAACTTACTGTTGCATTTATCTTCTGGGGAAGGCATACTCGTCTCTGCTGAATGTCTGGCTCAACAAAAAAAAAACCCCAAACAAAAAACCACAGAGAGAGGCTTGAGTGCTCTTCTAGTCCCATCTCCTGTTTGCTATAGAGCAATACCATCATTTGTTTTGCCAGCAGAGTGCTGCAGTGTCTTTGTAAAACCAGAGAGAAGCTGTGGCACTGGGTTAGAAATGAGATAGATGACATTTCTGCAGCAGGGAAAGAGCAGAAAATATCTGACATGCGTTTTCTTCCCAACCCTAAGATCTGTACCTGGGTTTAATATTAGATATGATCACTGAGGAGAATTGTGGTTGGCAAATTTTACTTTTTAATGACTTAAAATGACCTGTGATGTATTAGGCTCAGCGGTGTCACTCTGTAGCATGACTTCATTGTGAGATTTCCTGCTTCCACTAGAACGAGGGGTGCTGATGGTACCGCTTCATCCCTATTGCTGCTTTCAGCGTGTGGTACCCTGCCATGCAGCTACAGCTGGTTTTACTTTAGACATATTAGTAGTCCGTCTGATATTATATCAGTGGGACTTGCTGCTCCATAAAATCAGCTGCTTTGTAGAGCAAAGACGCAGGTACAAGGACAAGCTGAGTCACTGGCTGTATTTGGATGTTTTCACATAGTTTTGTGGGGAAAAGATGTATACCTGACAGGAGGAAGGCTAATTCTTCTCTGTCAGTCAGTGGAAGGCAGAAGGTTTAGTGAGAAAGAGATCAGATGGGCTTGAATGAATTTTGTAATTCTGAACGTATCTAGGAAATAGAACTGAATGATGTATAGAGAACTTCTCTGTCAGTGTGGAAAATTAGAGATTTGAACAAGATGAGTTTAATACTGAAATGAAATGAGAAGAAGTTTATGATTAATAGGGTCTGGCAGAGACAGCATACTTATACATAATTTTGGAGACTTAGGAAATGATCCTTGGGTAGATGTGGGTCTGAGGGCTTAAGAGGAGAGGGGAGGAGTGGCCCCACAGGGAACCCCAGTTCTCTCATCTCTTTTCAGTGAAAGACCCTGAAGTTTAACACAAGTGGCATAAAATGGAAGAGGTAAATCTTCGATTTCAGAAATTCAGAGCATCTTTTAAAATACTTTACAAGGTTGAAAAGATATATTAGGAATAAAGTATGTGTCAAGCTGAAACAGGATTTTGGTGCGTCTCATCTTTATTCCTGCTTCTGAAGCAACTACCATCAGTTGTTTTAGGGCAAGACATTTTCCTTCTGGATACTTTCCTTCCAACTGAGCACTACTGAATGCTGGACATGTAGGCTAGGTTTTCTTACCCCTGTGACAATAAACCTGTGTCCTGAAAAATCACTTTGTTACAGTCATTCATAAATGGCAAGATATGTAGATAGACAAAATTTGTCTTGTCTTACATGGCTACAGATGCAGCTCATAATCATTAAAATTACTCATTGGCCTGTGAGGAAAACATAAAGGAAATTATTTTGTAGAAATGAACAGAAAAGGGTAAGATTCACAGCTCACTCGTTATCTTCATTCTAGGCAAACAATTAGCTGCTTTATTATATTCTAAGGAACTTTAGAAATTTGGGTTGTATTCTCCCCCCAGGACATGGTGAGGTTCTATATATTTTACCTTGTACACTCCTATTTTGAAATTTTCCTTCAGAGTTATAATTATTTCTCCTGTGAACACCTTTATATTTTTTCCCTGTGTAAGAGAAAAGCTGTGTTCCCATACTGATGTTTTCTGACGTACAATTATCCATGTAAAGTCAGCAAACATGGAATAATTACTTCTAATGCAGACTTTGTAATACGCAAGTTTTATTAGAAATGGGGAAAGTGCAACTCTGGTCTTTGCCTGTCTCTCTCCAGTGTCTCATCCTAGTGCACTTTCCTTTAGATGGCACTCCCACATTAACTTGTGTATGACCCGAGCAGCTGTTTGTGATCTATCATCTGTCTCCTGAAATATGATGGAGAGACTTAGAAATTATATTAATTGTGGTGTCCACATCCTCTGTTCATTAAAAGTTGAAAATTGCTGTTCAAATATTTCATAATCAAAAATTAATCCCAGTCTACCTGTTCCAAATCATATATTACGCCCTCTGGGAATGAATCCCAAATCCCCGTTACAATTTGGATGCTCTCTCCTCTGGGTATTGATTACAAATTCTGGTTATTGTTCACATACTTTGTCATAGGGGGAATTAATCTCAAGTTCCTGTCTACTGTTCTGGGACTGAAAGCTATCTATAATTAAGATTTTTCTATTAAATGGATATTGACGATGAGCTTTTTCGTCTACATTTTTGGGGTTATCTTCTGGCAAGGAAAATCCGTCTGAGTTAGTGGAGAGATTCTTCGTGCTGAGTATTCTGACCACCAGTTTTCATGCCACTGTGGTGCAGACGTTTTGCAGGAGCCGGTGGCATAACTGGACCGTTCTCTAATGCTGATGTTGGGTAAGGAGATGCAAACGTTTTCACAAGGGCTCAGCAAAGTGGAGCAAATAAACAGATGAATAAAACCAGAAGAGTTGCATCAGAAATGTAGAGGAAGATGCAAGCGTGCAATTGTGAAGTGCTCTACAATTGCAAACCAGTTGCCTTATGAAATCATAACAATCTTAGGTATGTAGAAGGGAGGAATAATTTGCTTTCCTTTTCAGCAGTGGGTAGAATAAGAATGAAAATACTGTGGTGAAAGGTAGCAGTATAAAAATACCAGAGAGACAATGTATTTTTGATATGTGAATCTGTGTTCCATCTGATTAGTTTCAGCAACTTGGACTACAAAACTAACTGCTGTTATTTCCACATAGATTCAGTTATTTTCCATATAATGATGCAAAGCACATAGAAAAAAAAAGTCTTCAGTTCCGTAGTCGTGTCTGTCCCTGTTTCTTCACGGGCAGAAAATTGGATCAGAACAGCCCTGTTTTTCACAGAATCTGGACTCTGGACCTAGGTTTTCATGTTTCAGACCCACCGCTGCTGCTAATAGACATGGTGTTTCCAGTGGCAACAGTTGTCTCATGCATTCTTTCACACTTTAGAAAAGATCCCCGTTTCCTTTTTTCCCTCTCTTCTTTAGCAGTGGGCAGCCCCGCAACCTTTTGATCATACCGACTTTGTACGTTACATGACTGAACTCAGCTATGCCAAACATCCTTTTAGAAAGTTTGACATTTGTGCCATTTGAAAAAAGGGAGGGAGAGAGGAGGAGAGAGGGGGAAGAATGAATCCTGGCGGCTTCCTCCTGCCCTTTTGATTAAGAGTGCAGTAAGTCAGCAGAAGAGGTGGGACTTTTAACAAGGAGGGGGGTGTAAGCTGGTTGTGATCTGTGATGTATGCACAGACATGCACACAAGAGGACAGGAAAGAAAAGGACAGAAGATAGACAATCAGAAATTACCAACAGAAATTAACTAATTGATGGAAAGTTTATGGTGACAATCAAAGAGAAGAGATGAGAAAAGGAAGATGGCCTGTGGTGCTATCCTAAACCTGGTGAGGGAGGTTGAACTTTAGGGACTTCCAAGGTCTCCTTAAATTAATTAAAATTAATTACCTAATAATTTCAATTCTGTAACACATTTGTTCCTGTTCAGTACTTTGCAACTGCTCTTTTCTGTGACAATATTATATTCTACCTTCTTCTATGACATATTTTGTGCAATCATTTATACTTCCAGTTCTAAATTTTTGCCTACCTCTGCTATCCCAGTCTTCGAGATGGTGCAGAGTTTATGGAACTGGAACGGCTATTCAAATGTTGGTATGCATAGGGAACAGGGACAAGGCTTATTAGGTATTCTAGTATTTGCAAAAGAAAACGGGGGAGAAGGCTGTTGCATAGGTTCATAGCAGCTTCACAGTTTGGGCACTTGGGCCTCTCTGTGTGCTTCAGGGATCACCCCAACCAACGCTCACCTTCTGTGTTCAGACTGAAGCTGGTCTCTGCTGGGGTATATGAAGGCTTTTAAAAGGGAAATGCTGAGTTTTGTACATCTTCCTTCAGTTTAATCAGTGCTGGCCTTTGCTGAAGATGTGATACTGGAATGAATGAAATGCTGGGTTAGTGTTTTGTGATGGCTCCTCGGTTATTATTTTTTAAAAAGAGAGGGGAAGAAAGGAGAAAGGAAAAGGGCTATGCGAGGAGAAATAACGGGCCAGAATAGGCAGTAATGTTAGACAGGCTCTTTAAAAGTTGTGAAGAAAAAGTACTGACTGCTTTAAAGTAAGTTTGCAATGATGTGTAAAATAGTTCTCTGTGTGAAAATCTATATTGATTTTCTTTTGCTTTGTTTGTATAGAAATTGTTCTCAGAATAGAAAGTCTTTGACATTTTGCCTTCTCTCATACTTAATAAGTCATTTGTGTCGTCCCCTCCTACATACACGTGCACTCTGTCTTCTCTTTGGCTTTTGGCAAAGGATGGCTACTTGCTACTTCATCCAGATCATTTGTAGAGCTGCAGGTAATGGATAATGGTGTTGGAGACTGTGCTGCACTTCTGGTGGTCGTGGGATCTGTGGTGGGAGGGAGGACATGCTTTAGGTGGAGACAAGAGTGGATAACACAAGTGGCTGTCATAGTCCCTGATACAGTTGATTGCCCGATGTGCCAACCTGTAGTAGTGTACTGGCTTTGGAAAACCAAAGACTCCTCTGTCATCGGGAGCTAGAGGTTGCCATTAGAGTCCTTGCAGTTGTTTCCACTTGGCTTCACACACAGAAAGGTAGCTTTGTTTTTGGAAAAAAAAATTTTTTTTTTTTTTGCTTTGACAAAGGTTGCCACAAATAATCTGACTGATAAGATGATGTGAAAACAAGCACCTCTTGAACACTGCACATGTTAGTCCCTGTTCCTATAGTAAGATTTTATAGATGCTGTGGAGAGCAAAGCCTCATGTGGCCAGAGACAGAGGGAACTTAGGAGAACAGTTTTCAGTGAAGAATATTGACTTTTCTGCGATGATAATCATAGAATCGTAGAATGGTTTGGGTTTTAAGGGATCTTTAGATCACCTAATTCCAGCATTCCTGCCATGGGCAGGGACACCTTCTACTGGATCAGGTTGCTCAAAGTCCCATCTGACCTGGTCTTGAATGCCTTCAGGGATGGAGTATCCACAACATCTGTGGGAAACCTGTGCCAGTGCCTGACCAGCCTCATCATACAGAATTCTTCCTTTTATCCAGTTTGAATCTATGCTCTCTCAGTTTTAAGTCCATTACCCTTTGTCCTATCACTTTCTGCCCTTGTAAAAAGTCCCTCACCATCTTTTTTTGTCAGCCCCATTTAGGTACCAGAAGGCTGCTCTAAGGTCTCCACAGAGCTTCCTCTTCTCCAGGCTGAACAACCCGAGCTTGCTTAGTCTGCCATCGTAGAAGTGCTCCAGCCCTCTGAGCATCTTCATGGCCCGCTGTTGTAGTCCCTGAGCCACCAGTTGGGATGGCTGGGGGACCAGGGAGCCCAGGAGCTTGGTGGTGGGTGAACTCAGAGATCTGAGACCTCCCACAAACTCAGTTGATAGGATTCCTCTCACCTGGTCTTGTGACCTGTGTGTATCAGGTCCCTCTGGTGGGCCAGCAGCCAGACGGTCACTCTAACCCTGGGTCACACCGCATTGGCCCTCAGCTGTTGTCCCTCCCCCTGTCTGTCCCCCTTGATAAGAACCTGTTGGGCTGAGGCCCGCCCTCTCGCTACCTGGCCTGCCTGCATGCTGGGCAGGATAAACATGGGATTCCTTGGCAAGGGCCACCTCTGGACTCCTTGCTTCTGGTACCGCTCGAGCTAGCAAGCTCTGTGTGAGCGTAGCTGCATGCCTTCATCGCACGGGTGAGAGAGAAGCTGTACGCGAGGTGCCCAGACACCACCAGGAGTTCCTGAGCCAGGATCTCTTAGGGACAAGCTGCAGCTTCCTCCACCAGCCAGGCCACAAAGTGGCAGCCCGCCTCTGGACTTGTTCCAACAGAGTGGAAAACCACAGGGTCTTGCTGCTTGGCTTTTCTTAGAGCGCTCCCTTTGCTTGTCAAGGTGCTCTCAGCTTCCCCGGATATTCCTGCAGCAGCCTGGCTGTTGTGGTGGCACCAGCTTCCATTTCCCAGTCAGTGGCGTCAGACAGCTGTGCTTTTGAGGGGGAAGGAGGCAGGCAGCCAGCAAGGAGCTGGGTGTGTTGGTGCTCACCCCACTTGCTGTCATTGCACTGAAGACAAATCCCGTGGGACAGCCCAGGGGCAGTGGGGGCAGTAGAGCCTTGCAGGAATCCGTGCCTGTGGGAAAGAGGGAGAAAACAGCTCATGGAGCCCCACTTGCAAGTGGCTCTGTGCAGAGGGACTCACTGGAGCTGTGTTTTTAACATGGTTGGATATAAATGACCCATTTTTACCTCTGCATACATCATCTGCATCATCCCTTCACTTCCTTCCTCTTTAAGTGATGTGTTATGCATAGATTTGTCATTTACACTCCAACTGCATTTTGCATTATTACATTTTAATGATATTTGAAGTTCTTGCATACATATTTGAGTTCCTGATATAAATGAAAAAAGAGAAATAATCAGCATACTTGGTTTATCTGATGGCATAAAAATGTTCTATCATAACTTTGGCAATTTCTTGAGTAAGATCAAGCACAAGATCAAATACTAAGAGAGGATCCAAGTACATCTGTCTATCTCAATGTCTCTAAAGTTAGGGTTGTTCAAAGTCAACAGCTGATTTTTGCAGTTTGGCATCCTATGTACCTCAGATAAAAAAATATTTAACCAACTCTACCCCTTAAGCTTTGTAACTTGTGGTTTAGGTTAAAACGAAACAGAGGTCTGAGTGATCCTTGACTCTCGTTGTTTTTTTTAAATTAACATCTCACATATTGGCTTTGTTTGAGGATGCTCTGCGTGATCCAGAGGGTCTAACCTCCTCCATCCCATATCTCATGCCGACTTACAATCTGTTATAATCTATTAGGAATCTTGAGGCTTGAGGGCAGAATTTTGTGTAGGGATAAAAGATGCTTTCATGTTGGTGCTATGGGATATAGTTTTTTTTTTTTTTTTAATTCTTTCTCTCATTCTCCGTTTCATGAAAATTCATTAATCTGTGACATTTAAAGACTCTGTCTGAGAGGTGTCTGGAGCAGCGGCCGGCTGCATACATCAATAGTTTCTCAGAGTCTGGCACTCTGTCAATATTTGGGGGCCTCAGTAACAGCACTTAAATGCACTGCCTGCCAGCCGTCACGCTCTTAGCGTGTCTCTAAGAGTCTGAATGAGGGGATATTAGCACGACGAGTCCTTTCACAACTGGCAACACTTTAGAGACAAACTGCTTGGTAGGTATCTCTCCTCTTCCCTCCCCTCCTGTTTTCTGGCATGTCTGCTTTGTTTATCTGATGTGATTTATGTATTTACACACAAATATGCATCCTGTGAGGAGGCATCATAAATCCTGAGGCTAGAGGTGGTATTATGGCATAATCTGTATAACAATGGAAATGGGCTGAAGCTGGATTTGGACCCAGAACCAGATTAAGCTTGGGTTGACTTCTGGGCCAGTTGAGTCAGGAACAGAGTTTTGTTTGGATTTCATGGTGCCAAAATCTTTAGAGTTCAGTTCCAAATAATGAGGATCTTGGACTAAAATATTACAGGAAGTGCTACTGTGGCAGTATTTCAACCAGCTCCAAACCAGAAGTGGAAAACAAGCCATTTCAAGACTTGGGTTCTATTCAAATCAAAACTGTTACAGCAGGTTCAGAATCCAGACCTTCTGTTCCTTTTTTAATCCTATCCCACTGCATAAATTGGATTCACAGCTGAATATTACTCTGGATTATCCATGAAACCTCCCTTTTCAGAGTTAAAAAAAACAGGGAAGGAAAATGCAACATTTTTTTCATTTTTCTGGTGGAATGGGAAGTACAGTAAAATAAATTTGAATTCACAGATGTTTATTGATATCCTCCTTCCCCCTTTTGTTTGGTTGGAACATTATGGCTAGAGAGCAATCGCTGTATTTTATGATACAGCAATGCTTATTTTCTCTTTACCCGTTGTGCTTCACCTCTTGCTTATTATGTAGCTGGATATGGCTCTGAAACCAGGTTGTCTAGAGAAGTGAAAGGCCACAGTGTCTGGAAGTTTGCACTGGCTTTTTAGAGCTGAATTGTGGACAGAAATCAAACCATGAAATTCTGTCTGAATCTTTCGGTTTCTAAGTCTCCTTAAAATACTATTTTTTCAACCTATTTCATGTGATATATACCAAAAGGAGATGAAGGGATGGGGGCAAAGTAAGCCCCCCATTATGAACATTTCCCTGACTGAATTCTGGGACCAGATTCTTAGACAATAAACCCAAACTCAAAAGTCATCTGAAATCACTTCCTTCTCATTCCTACTTTGCAAGTCCAGTAAAACCAGCCAGTGCTCCTCAGCTTTGACCTCCAGCACATCCTTCGGTGCTAGCTTGAGTCTACAACTTCTTCATCCTTTTCCAATAATGTTCAGAAACTTTTTTTCTACAAACTTCCCTTGGTAGCACCTGCAAAAATTTGGCATGATAACAAAATAGACAAAATTATTGTGTTAGAGCTACCTTGCAAGAGTAAGCTGGCAACAAAAATAGCTAACTACCATTTCTCAATCATTTCTTTGCTTGTTTTAGCACTCTCATCTGCTGCCTTTATCTTGATTTTTCCCTTACTCCCAACTCCAGCTGCATCTGATCTCCATTTTCCTGTTTGTGCCCCAGAGCACCTGCAGTTACAGAGTATTTTGTCACCTGTTGGAAAAAAAGGAAAACCCTGTGAAAGTTTACAAATGTCTCTGCAGAGGCAGTGAGCAACAAGGGATGCATTTATCCCTGCTTCAGGCCGGGCAGCAGTGAGAAAATAAACAGGCTCAAGGCTTCTGTGAATGCTGGAGATGCTTCTGGCTAGATGGCAGCAATGGCCAATAAGTGCAGTCAATCGACAGGGAGGATGATTTATTTTTGATTATAATAATTGCTCTTTTAGCGTGGCGTGGGGGCACACGCGTGTGCTGAGGGGAACGGCCGAGTGCGAGCGCTGCCCTCGGCCAGCGCGGGGCTGCCCGGGCCCGCCCGGCTCGGGCCGCTCCCTCTCCAGCCCCTCACACGAGCCGCGCCTGAGGGGCAGCCGCGGGGCTGCAGAATCGCAGCGGGGTCTCCTAGAGCTGAGCAGCAGCCCCGGGCATGGAGAAAAGCCGCGTGAGGTTAAAGCTGCCATGGGACTCCGGGACACTGGGGGCACCCACGATCAGGCCCCTGCGGGTAGGAATTGGCACTCCGTGTGCTCCGCAGTTCCTTCCTTCTCGGTCTGCGCTTTGCGCTGCCTTTCACAGTCTCAGCAAAGCAACACGCGAGCTTAGCGTAACCCACGCACCTTTTGTACCCAGGGAGTACATCTCAAGACATAATGGGGCACATTTGAATTCTGTCCCCAGTGTTTTAAAAACGTGACTGACTTTATTGTCAGTGACAGCCATGTATGTTCTGAGAAGCTTCCCCACCCCCAGCCCCGAGTGCTGTACATGGAAGTTGAAGAGTTCATAGTGTTGCAGTCCTTTCTGTTTCCGTGGTGTTTATTTTCCAACGAGCTCCAGTTGTCTTTCAGCTAGGTAAGCTGGCCTTGTGAGATGCATGGGGCCCTCAAAAGAGAGGCAGGCAGACCTTTTCCCTGCAGTCCCACAGGCTGTTTCCACCCCTCTGCAGATACTGAACTTGCATTTCCCGTTCCTGCTGGTGCCCAAAACCCTGCACAGGGAATTTGAAGGTTGCCTGTGAGGCTTTCCACTTTTTCCAGATCTTTCAATCCAGCTAGTCTTCCTTCCCTGGAGGGAGGAGAGGATTTGTCCCCAGATAATGGGGGTACAAAAGTGCTGAGGGAATCTTGGGTTTCAGGCTTCATTCATTCCATGTCCCTGTTGGTTCCTGGTAGCTGTAAACGAGATGCTTTCTTTGAGTGCTGAAATTGATGAAGCAGGAAAAATCTAGGCTTGCTGTCCGTTCATATTTTACATCTATTAATAAGTAATTAATTAAAAAAGAAGCTGATGTTCCCATGATGGGCTGCTAAATATATGCGAGTGAAACTATTGGCATTAAAAAGAGATTTGACTGCAGTTGAGTTATTTATATTTTAGTAAATCATATAGGCCCCAGTTGAGATGAGCAGTCTGTTGTTTTAGGCGCTGTACAGACATGCTGTAGGAGTTGCATGCAACCCCAGCGAGCTCAGAGGCTGCAGAGACAAAGTGTGGCCAGAGACATAAGCATATAGAAATTAAATAATAACTCACCTTGGGTGCAAAGACAGGGCCTGAACCAAGAAGAGAATGCAGATCCCCTGCTTCTTTGTTCTTTCATTAAGTCAAGAACTAGTTGACTCACAATTCAGCCCTTAGATTTAAATCTGTGTAGAACTGTTGAGTTAAATGTTTTATTTGCTGAAAGCTGCCCACCTCAGATATGGGTTAGCCAACGTGATGCAAAAGAAATAAACTAAGAAGAAAATTAAAAGTTTTGGAAAGCCAGAAGATTTTGTTTTGATATTTCTAAACAAGGTTTCTGGTTTTGTTTTGATATTTCTGAACAAGGTTTCTGGTTTTGTTTTGAAACTTAGTCAATTTTAATCGAAACATATTGAGCACAAACAAAAAACCTAACCCATTTCATTAAACACATAGGTGATTTTTGTTTGGGGTTTTTTTTTTTCCTTTCCATGTTCTCAGTTTGGTCAGCTAGCCAAATAAATCAGTTATTTGCACAACTGTAGTTCTAATTAGAATGTTGGGCCCTGGGGACTTGGGCTATATACTTCAATACAGTACATATTTATAATAGCAAGTACCCTGCCTGGTACTCCATATATGAATAATAGCAAGCAGTTCAGTGCACTGGGGAGATGGGGGCACTAGGGAAGACCCCAGGCCTTTTAGCTCTTCAGATTTTTATTTTCAGTGGTAGTTATATTTTGGAGGGTATTGCTTACAAGATAAAATTTGCATTTATTTGAGCAACTCACAAATGGAATTCACTGCAAAGCTATCATTAAAGGGAAATAATGCAGAAGAAAGAACAAAGGATACGTTCTCGGCCAAGGCTGACATGTAGACACTTTCAGAGATCCTTGTCACCATAGGAAAAATGCTGTCTTCTCACTCTACCACAACCTCCCAAAATCCTGAAAACGAAGCAGTTGGGCACAGGGGCTGCTTATAAAGTGCTGTGACTGTTCAGCTGTATTTTTGTCTTTGCAGTGTTTCTACCTTGCAAACAGTGTAGTAATTTCTGTGATCATTCCTGTCTAGAAGCAGTTTCCTCTTGTTCCAGTTCAAAGCTGCAGAGCCCATTTTCTGTGAATGGCTTCCAAGGGGGAGGACTCTGACATCAGGTATTCCTGATGTGCTTTTTGCTTGTGCTTTTTTGCCTGTGCCACTCTGCTGTAGGTAGCTGGTAGGAACTGAAGGAGTCACTTGAAGTTGGGCTCTATGTTACTGTTCCCCATCTTGTTTAAGTGGTATGATTTAGTGTTTTCTCCTTTTACATGTTTCCATGAGCAATAAGCCCATAATTTTATTCAACCTTATAACCATGTTAGAGGAGCACTAATAGGAGAGGGCTTTCTTCCCAGCACAGCCAGTGTGGTATGTATCCTGCTCCTTTCTTGCCAAAGAGCCCCACAGCCTGAGCTCTGGTACCCAGGGCACTCTGCCCCGCTGTCTGCAGTGCCTCGTGCTGGGATTTGGCAGCGGTGATGCTCCCTCCAGGTGATGTTCTCTGCAGTGTGCAGGGCCAAAGCTGCTTTTGGTGCTGCTCCAGTCCCAGCTGAAGGGCTCAGGTGTACTTCCCATATGATCTTTATGTAATGAGGCAGACTTCTTCCTAACAACCTGTAGTGGGTTGGTGGTGAAGGAATATGCCTTAGGATTGCTAGGCCTTGACTGCCAAGTCAGAAGTTACAGAAGTTACAGAATATTCTGAGCTGGGAGGGACCCACAAGGATCATCGAGTCCAACTCTTAAGTGAATGGCCCATACAGGGATTAAATCCACAAGCCTGGCATTATTAGCACTATGCTCTAACCAGCTGAGCTAATCTCAGGGTCAAGTCCTTGAAGATTAGGAACAGGCTTTCTAGTGGAGAATTCTTTGGTTTTCACTTCCCTTGACTGAAGAAATGTAACTGTAGAATGCACCACTGCCAGCCTTGACCTCATAGTTCAGCTGCAGAATGGCGTGCAACTAGGAAGCCATGGATAAAATCTAAGAAATTAGATTTGACCAAGCCCTCTGATTCCCCACAGGTATGCTTTGATGAGGTCAGCTTTATGCAGACTTTTGGAAACTTCTTTTGACATCTGTGAGGGCCTCATATCCCTTTGTCCTTACCTCCAGAAGTCTGGGGCATTACTGGACAAAACAAGGGTCTGCTCCAAGCTGTCAGATTTCTTTCTCCATTATCTCCCAGCTGCCCCATTTAATACTATCTGTTGGTGAATAAAGCACTGAAACAGGTTGCTGAGAGAGGTGGTGTGTGCCCCATCCCTGGAAGTATTCAAGGTTAGGCTGGACAAAGCTCTGAGCAAGCTGATCTGGTTGAAGAGAGAGGTCCCTGCTCATTGCAGGAGGGTTGGACTAGGTGACAACTTTAAAGGTCCCTTCCAACTCAGGCAATTCTATGATTCTGATTCTATGGTGGGTACCATGGGATTCAAGATGAGTGAGAATGTGGTAGGAGAAAAAGGTAGATAAGATGGGTGGGACTGGAGACTTGACATGGGAGGCTGAAAGTATGCTGTAGTATACAGGAGGGTGGGCAGATGTTTTTCCTGAGTACATACCATAGAATCATGCATATAGGGATCTGCCTCCACTAGCCTTTCTTTGTTCAGGAATTCCGCTGTTAGGTTCCAGCAGTCCTAGTACTCAACCCAAATATTCCCATGAGAAAGAAACACGGCTCCTCTTGCTGATGTTGCCAGTGCCCTGGGGTAGAAAATTGTGGAGAAGTGAAATTTTGACTGCTGGTTGTTGCTGTTCCCTTTGTGCACTTACTGCTACTGTACCAAGCAAAGGTTTGTCTAGACCAGAGCTCAGGGTTGCTTATTATACTCATAATCCATTTCCTTTTGCCAACAGCAGTGGCTTATGTGGCTAAGTCAGAAGGGAATGCTCCCATCACAGGCAGCCTCTTTTCTATGATCTTCATTAAGCTTTGGGCCATTAACTCAAGATGCGTGATTATTTTGTTTGTTCGAACAGCAAGACAAGCAGAGTCTCCTCTGAGTGTTTCTTTCAAGCAAACCAGCATGACTGAAAACTGGGAGCTTGCCAGAAAATGTTACGTGAAATAGTAGTGGCAGGTTCATCTTAGTGTGGGCGGAGAGGGAGCGATGTACCCTCTCTTTTACTACTTCAAACATGCAGTGTCCATATGCCGTAGTTGACTTGGTTTATGGATGGAGTGTGAAGGATACTACTCCATCTCCTTCGTGCAAACACTGTGTGAGTGCTGTGGAATACAGAGTCTCAGGGATATGAGTATCAGCTGTTGCTGCAGTCCAAATACACAGCGTCAATATTCAGTATGCTATAGACAGTACCGTTTTCCTCCTTTATATTTAGTGTTAGTGCACAGAGCCAAATAGTGAAAGGGGGGTGGGTGGGTCACATGATTAAATTAATACCATTAATTATTTAGAAACAATCAAAGGAAATACAAGACATCTGGCTTTAAGCCCAAACAACTCATGGCACTGCTGTTGCCTTGTAACCTCATCAGCTCTTAGTCCAGTCATCTCTCTTCTTTCATTATGAACACAGGAGATGCTTCCCCCCTACCCCCCTTCCCCACCCCTCTTTCCTGCCTTATTTCTGGCAGCTTGGAACGCAGATCACAAGGCTGCACTATATAGTTTACTGATTTTGTGTGTACACACTCTTAGTTCTGTGATGAAAAGGCATCCCCCCACATCCCCATGCTATGCAAAAGTGTTTGATTAGCAGTGTGTTGCAGCTATAGGTCACATTTTTCTCCTCGTCTTGATACTGGGGAGTAGCTGCTGTAGGAGGAAAAGACACTGTTGCTACTGTAGTGCTGAAAGCCATTAAACACACGTGTTGCAGTAGGCTGTGCACAACGTACAGTGAGAGACAGTTCCTGCCCTCAAGAGGGGAGGGTCTATGTAGGCAGAAAAGCTGGAGCAGAAAAAACTTCACGGTGAATGGATGCACTGTGCCCATGATTCTGCAAGAGGACTTCTGCAGACCCAGTCCACTGGCCTTGGCATTCACCTTTCCCTGGCTGAGGCCAGTGGTCTTATCCTTTGTAGCCGTGACCAGGGGTTTTTCATCAGAATGATTTTTCAGTGGAAATTCTTTTTCTTAAAATGAAAATTTTCTTGGGGAATAACTGTTTTACCCAAGAAAAGTCAAATAAATATTTGCCAGCTGCTGGTTCTGAAAGACTGTTTACTCTTTTTTTCCCCTCCTTTTTCCAGGTAGCTGAAGAAAAAATTCTAGTTTGGTTATCTGGGAAGTGTGTTTTTGTGGAAAGACGTTCTCATGTGGAAAAAAGACCCACTTGGCTGATTCTTCCAACTCAGGAATGGAACATTTTGGGGCCCCTTTCCCTCAAGTGATTGTATCATCACGATAAGATAGTTCCATTTTCTCTTCAGCTCAGTCTTTCTTAGTATAGATGATTTAATTACGCGGTTCTCATCTTCCATAGGTAAATTAATATATACAGCTTCCTGAAATGGTTTCATTTGGGGCAAAGCAAAGTTCTTGCTGGTCATTAGGATTCCACTTTTCTGTGCACTGGTGAATGTGGGCCCATTTTGATGTCTCAAATGCTGATGTGTTGAAGTCATTCTCTTTACATCTATGTCTGTGGAGAAGCACTGACCTTCATTTTCTTGCTTTAACCCAAAAAGCATGGATTCACTGACTGTTCTCTTAATGGTTGTTGAGAGCTGCTTTGAAAAACTCTTATTTTATGAAAAGGCATTGAGACTTCTGTCACAGTAAGCATCTCTAGACAGTCTTTACCTACTCTTGACTACTATTTTGAAGATGCACATCCCCAATTATCTGTGAAAAAGTATTGAAATATGCTTTCTTGGTTCTGGGAAGCTTGCTTTAGACTACTGCTCTCTATTATTTGTAGTATTCCATAGCCTACACTTGTCCTCGGGAAACGATGGCATCAGTTGAACATATTGGGTGTGATTTTTCAAAGTATGCAGTTACCCACATTCGGTTCCTTCTGCATTCACTGTGTGTTAACACTACCTTCAACAAAGGCAGAGTTAGGCCTCTGCAGAAGGCTTTAAAAACTGAAAAATGAAACTCACCTCTTGCACCCTGGGCTATTTGCAGGCAAGAACATATGTTGTGAGTGCTTCTGCTGCTTTTCAGGGTGTTTGTTAAAGGTGCTTAGACTCTTCTCTGAGTAATGCAGTAGTTAATTTTGAAGCTATGATAGGTTTGTTTCTTTTATGTTGTCCCTTCAAGTTTATCATGTAAAGGTATTTTATCTCCTGGAACTAAATGTAAACAAAAATTCTGTGTATCAAATAAACTAAAAAAAAAAAACCCAAACCAAAACAAAAAACCCCCCACAACCTCTTAGATTAAACTGTTCCAAGGTTTTGTTTATTTGTTTCCTTATACTAAAGCCAGTACTTTTTATTTTGTTTTCCTCAGATGTAGTCATTAAGTAGAGTTTCTTGTTTATATAAAACTTACAGTTTTATTTTCCTTTTTTCTTCTCTCCCTTTTCTATTCCCTTTCCTGACATCTGCATCGCATGTTGATGTCGAGAGCAGCAGTGGTTGGCAGTTTTCCTCAGCTTTGCAAGAGAGAGAGAGGTTTGGTTGGAATGAAACCTTGCTCTGCGTACAGCCTGCTTGAGATGCAGCATTGAAAGGTATAATCTCATTTTCTGTCTTGAAACCAGAGATGAAAACCACAAACAGGTAGAAATCTCAGTGCCAAACCACCTGTTGAGTCACAGCCGAAAAGCCTTTGGCAATACTTTCCTCACTGCATCCAATTGGAACAGTTACATGGCTGTTTCCCACAGTATCTGTCTGTACCTGCGAGTTTGGTAAAGAGGCTAATTCATTTGAGAAGATTGGGATTGGAATTTAGTTAGAGCTAGCATGGCAAGGAATCTTCTGCTATTAGTCTTGCTTTTTGCCTAGAGTGGCATACATCACTCGTATAACTCGGTTCAGCATTGAAAATACCAATCCTGAAGTCACATGCTGTGTGTTAGAGAGCAAAATGAGATTTGTTGAAACAGCCTTGTGTGGAGTCCAGATCTGCAATAGCGTGATATCCTAGAGGTCAGAATTGAGGTGACTGGATGAAACTGTGAAGACAAAAGTTGTGAAATCCCCTGCCAGCAGCATCAGTACTTCATCTTTTGAGGGCATTACAATTCAGAAAATCACTTGAAATCAAGTTAAAATGCTATCCTTGGACTGTTACACATATGCTCCCTGTGACATACGCATTACAGCAACAGCCACTGTGTGTTAATATGGCATTACAATTTTGGACTCCACCCACAAAAATTAATAACGTTCTTCAAATAAGAGTGATGTAGGATGCTGACACATTTAAGCCCATATGTTGTTGGACTTGTGTCCTCCAGTGCATGAGAGAACTAGAAATCCCAGAATTTTTCTTATTTCCTGTAAAGCCACGCTGGTACAGTAGTAGAATGTAAGCGATGGCAGGCTGGCAGGGTTTGGACCATGACTAGCTGAACAGTAGAGCCATATTTTATATTTTCACATGCTCTTATGTGTTCTATTCTGTCAGGGGTACTAGTTGACTTCCATGGATTTGCACAAGCATAATTTAGAACAGATTTGGGCCACGCTATTTATATTTGTGCAGATTGCTTCATGTTTGTGAAACAATTATTTCCTGTGGATCTGTAGCATTGTCCAGTGTTGTGAAATGCTTTCATATGTATATATGACTGGTTAAAACATGAAATGTGTTTTGAAGCAACGTGACAAAGAGCAGTAAAATCTTCACAGTAACTGAGCTTTACTTGGCTGTCCATATAATGTCCAATTAATGTGGTTACTGTGCTCTGAAGTCTCTCCAAGGCTGAATAAGACGTGCTGTGGCCTTGTAAAAGATGCAATTTTCCCCTGAATTTTCTAAAGATTTCCGTTACAGATGCTACAATGACATGAGGACAGTGTAATCTGTATCTTTAGTAGCAGTAACAATGCAGGGTGTGAAGAATATCCCCAAAATCTGAAGGTGTGAATTCTAACCCATCAGCGAGCTGTGTGAGAATTCAATAGAGTAAAACCTAATTCTGTGCTGAAGAGGAACACTGTGAACACCCAGCATAAAATAGAAGATGTTCTGTTCTCTACTGCACTATCTTGAGCCAAACTTGGGATCTAAAAGCCAAGCGAGGTTCTTTCATCACCAGTCATAAAGATGCTGTAAGTCAGATTGTCCCCTCGGGCTATATTTTGACAATGTAGTAAATTGAGCTTTGGGAACTTTCTACCAGATCGAGAACTCTGTCACCTCAAAATGCAAAGCACGGATCCATTATAAATTCTCTGATGCAGTTTTTAAAATATATTTTGATGTGTTGACTTTTAACAGAAAGCTCTGTGCCTTATCTGATTACCTTTTGTTCCTTGCTGCTAGCATTAACACATGCAAGGGCTGGCAGAAATGGCATCTCATGCCCTCACATGATCCAGGTGAAATCTGTACTGTGGAGTTATCCATTAGTGCAGTCTGTTAAAGTTTCAGTGATAAAGCACATCAAATCAGTTACTTCCCTGCATTTCTTTGTCTTTCTATTCCTTTAGTCCTGGAAGGTGGCACAAGCATCCGGAAGTACAAAATTTGATCTATGTTACAAATGGAATCAGAGGATGTCTTGGATTTTGTATATGTGTAGCAACACTTCCAATCCTGTCATTGGTGAACTGTGTTGAGAAGAGTGAAGAAACCTAAGTCTTGTTTCTTGCACAAAATGAAGACGGGGAGCTACAGGAAAAGTGCATGGGCAAATTCTTTTTTGCCTAAACTCTAGAGAAACTAATGAACAGGCAAACCTTCAGAGTTTTGATTGGAGGATGAGTTTGGCCAGTATTAAAATTTGTCTGAAATTCTTATTGTTTTCTTCTGCCTTCCTCCCCTTTGCTTTTCTCTGTTGTGTGATGAATGTATCATGTCCACATCTTGTGACTGTAGCTTCGTGTTTAAAGCCACATTAGCACAATGAATGCCCTTACTAAATTATATTTCAGAATTCTTCCAGGGAGTTTGCAGTTTGGAAAGGCAGAGCTGCTTGCAAAATCTTCAGTTTCAGAAATGTTCTGTGCTTGAATGTATGTGGTTTCCTTGACCTTGGTGGGCCAAAATGGTTCTCAATCTGAGGATCTTGGTCTCCTTGAAAGAAGAATAGGGGAAGAGGAGGGAAGAACTTTATTGTGAGATTTTTTGATACTGCTGTGTTTAAAACTTACTGTTTCCTGGAGTTTTGAGAAGTTTTCAATTTGTTTTCCTTCCCTCTCTGACCTAATTAATTTTCAGGGATATCCCCAGGGATGTAATTTATAAGACAAATGAATTACATTAAAAGTTGCTGTCATGGTATAAGCCCCCTTGTTTAGGGTAAATTTAATACGTTTCTGTACTCTTTCCATCTATAAATACTGATCTACCAGTGACAATCTGTTTTCCTTATTTTTTGGAAAATTTTGTTGTCAGTGTTGAAAATACTAAAACCATGGAAATTAAAAAGGGGATACATTGCTGTAATTCAGCTGTGGCTAGCAAAAACCTTCTGAAATGGCACTAGCAGAGAGGTAGGGGTCTTTGCTCTGACTTTTCTGTCTTTAAAAATAGTTTTTTGTAGAAAATAGTCAAATAATGACTAGTATACAAGTCTACTCAACAGTTTTCCGCTTACTGTAAAATAAAAGCATTCACCCTCAAGAAAGGATTTTTAGGAAGGAAAAGCACATACCAGTTGCATTGCTCTGTTCAGGGCTGTCCCAACTGCAATGTTTTTATTAGTGAAGCTGCTTAACCTTTTGAAGCCCGTGGATCTTTGTACTGTGTTTTCATGCAACCTTTTTTTAATATCCATGCAATCTACTGCCTTCAGCAAGATAGCACACACATTAAAACATTTACCTTGGGCTTCCAGGGCTGGGCATTCTTTTCTGAAAGATTAAGGAGACACGAGGGATAATTGCTGCTCCTGGTGAAAGCAGTAGGCGTTCTGAGGGCAGGAGCAAGTTTGCTGTAAATTCAGGCCAAAATACAAGTTTGGAATTTACTTGGATTCCAAATTTTTCCAGTAGCATTGCAGCTAGGTCCTTATTCCTAAGGTTGGATAGCAACGCTGACTTTCCTTTTCACAGAGAATGAAATGCAGAAAATAGCTTAAATGGGGACAAAACAAAGTATGGTGCATCTTTAGCAACTTTTGTTTTGATTAGATGGAATAATCCAAGGAAGAGAACTTCATTTGTAAAACCATAGTAAACACAGCAAAACATCCCAACATCAGTTCAGCAGAGTATCCAAGCCAGTGTGTAAAGCTCAGCTTGTGCCCCAGAGCCTCTGTCTGGCATGGACTTTTTGACCTGACCATGGCCAAGCTCCAGCTGCTCACCCCCACCCTGAGCAGGATTTGGGGAGGATCTTTCGGTAAGTGTGAGGAACTGCCTGGGAAATTTGCCTCAGGAGATGATAGCAGGGAAAGGGTGTTGTGCGGGTAGCGTATTTTGAAACACTGGATGCACTTTTTTTAGTTTTCTATTTCCATCCTGTGTTCCCGGCTTTTCTAAAGGAATCCTAAGTAATTTCAAAACAGAATTACTTCACTAGCAGTTGTGTGGCCCTCGTGCATATAACAAAGCCTGACACTCCCTGTCTCGCTTTTTCTTGAGGTGCTTAACGGTCTTACGGCATTTTAAAAATCTTCCTTCTACGTCCGGAGAGCATTGTCTGTAGTTAAATATAAGGTTCAGAGGTAAATATAAAATAGTTATTTATTAGAGGTCTGCACTAACTCTGACTTTTTTCTTCTTCTTTTTTTTTTTTTTTTTTTTTGAGATGATAAGTTATTTTCTTTTCCTTACACAAATTATAGCAAACACAGTGCTATCCCACAGTCCCCAGCTTCAGTTTTAAAATGGATCGAGTTTAGGTTCTGACATAATTGGCAGAGTACCATCGTTTTTCTACCCCTCCCTCAATCTGGGCCATAATTGTGGATATCCTGTGGACTGCAGCCCAGAGACTGCCAGTGCTGGGAGCATACGGAAGGGAAGAGATGATGGCAATAGCTCTGTAGCTTGACCTGACATTTGCATTGTTTCTCAGTCGCTCAGTGTGATGAGGGGAGCAGAGGGTTTGGCATGAGCTGTAAGAAACAGGCCATGATTTGGAGGAGCAGTCTCCCCTACCTGGCTCAGATGTTATTAGTAGGTACTGTTTGCACTTCAAAAAATACAATACAAAGAAGGGGTATTTTAAATAAAGAGAAAGAAAGCAAATAGATAGAGAAAGTCATACTCTAGGTAATTCCACTGCTTGCAGTGAAGTTTCACTGGGGATAGATATTGACCCCATAAAATCCCTGGGTCACAGACAGCCTTATGACAGACCCTGATAGCTTTGTGAAGACAGATTATGTCAAGCCCTCAAATTTGGAAACATAGCAATTCCTCTGTAGTAAGATTGCAAATGAACACCCATTTGGAGATTGCCAACATTATCACAGTTTGTCAGGGTGATCTCACAGCCCACAAAGCGCCGTAAGAGATTGCTTTACAAGTTCTGAAAGATTAGAGCGTTGAAGTATGTGACACTGGAATGATGCTTTGATGCCTGGCTTTGTCAGTCAGCCAGACAAATAAATAATATCCAGTGTTTTTATTAGTGTAAAGCATAACAGGTAATAAAAATGTATGGAGAGACACTTTCTTGTTGCAGCTACAGGGAGCACAGAAATATGAGCTAAGAGAAAATGGGATGTGTGAATGTCAAACCCCTCGAACAGGCAGTTGTGTGTCTGTATGGGTCAGTAACTTATTGCTATTTCAGCAGGTACTAGTTCAAAGCCTTAGAATTACTGCATGGCTAAATGAAACAGCAGAAATATTTGGCAGTCTTGGATTTTGGTCATCTAGTGAAGTGTGAAAATATATATTCTTGTAAAATAAGGATGGAGTGTTAAGGGCCTGGGCTGCAGAAACCATGGGTTCCTCTCAGGAGTTGTGAGAGAGAGCAATGTAGGTGTACACGTAGGAAGTGGCATAGAATAAACAGCAGAAGAGCATAAAATCCAGCATTTCTTCACAGCCTGGAATTGTGGAAAAGCTTTTGGGTAATATGGCACGCTCAGACTTTTCTTAAGAGTTTCAGATCTCTTCAAACTTAAGAGATCAATGTGAGAATAATCTACAAGCATGAAATTAGTGTTTGGGATTTTCTACAACAACTGAACTTTATAGGTTACCCTTTTCCAGATTCCTTCCACATTCAGCCCAGATTTCCACAAAGGATGCCTAGTCTGAAAACCATTTGTGGAGCCTCAGATGAAAACCATTTGCACTGGTAAACAGTTCCAAACAAGGCAAATTTGTTAATCTTTGTGCTTTGATACAAATATTGGTATGTTTTTGTATATACCAGTCTTCCACCAAAGATGGTATATACCATGTTCCACCAAAGATGGAACATGGATCTGGTTTATGTCAATTTTCAACCTTTAAACCTTGTGGAACAGAAGGTATAAGATGTACATTTGTTGAACTCCTTCATTCTTAAAGAGCCATGAAGTTGTAGAAATGTCAGATCAGCTACAAACTCCTGCCTCTCTGATCCACCTGGAGTTAGAAGACAATCATCTGCAGTTGTCTCCCACCTGTAGAGTAAATCATAGTTTGTCCTTGACCCTGGAGAGCTTTTGCCCCTATTTGCCCTAGTTCTCCATCCATAAGGGCAACAGAGTACTTACACGTACCCAGGCATTAGTTAATGATTGCTTACACAAACCTGGACAAGCTTGGATGAAAGACCTGGTGTAGGGGCATGGAATTATTATGACTATTATTAACTGAATTCCTAAACCTAGGCAATGTATTTGCACATGTAAGTAATTATGATGCACTTCAAGGCATTCTGTTTGTAATGCTTTGTAATGCTTTGCTCTCCATTTCCTACAAATCAAATTACTCAGGGATAGATTTGATTTCCACATCATTTTGAAAATATTTTCTTTTTCTTTTTTTAATTTCCTTTGTATTAATTTTTTTCAAAGTTCAAAACACAACCAACTGTGACTAAATGCATAAACCCAAACAAAAACCCCCTAAAGTATAACAAAATTAAAGACAGCCTAAGATGATATGCAGCAAACAATGTAAATCATACCTAACAAACATGGTTGTAATAATATACCTTATCCATGTCTGATCCACTAATAACAAATACTTATTCAGAGAACAAATAACTCATTCTTCTTCTCAGAGGGAGAAAGAGGCAAGACCCAAATTCAAATTATATCTTACAGTCTAAACAAATATGAAAAACCTGCCAAATCTTCTTATAGAAATCCCAACAATCTTGTGTTTTCTTGGTATCTTTTGGGAATAAGGGGATTGGGAGGAGGGGAAAGAAAGGCCAGCTTTTACTGGAAATGTGTGTCCTGATCCTGTAGCTATTCCATGAGAATTCCTTGGTGCCTTCTGTTGAAAGGTTTCTCTTGCGGGTACTGGATTCAAACCAAAACCTGAAAGCACAGCCTAGGGTTATTTTTAATAATTAGGGATTTTCTCCTCCCTTATACGAAGTTTCTTCAGAGTGTTAGGTTGATAAACAGATTACAAGTGAACTCTGGTCAGTTTTATAAAGTTTGATACAAGAATAAAGACTGTTATTAGAAATTAATGAATGCTTTCCTTTCTCCCTCATGTCAAAATAGGTTTTTGACATCTTCACGTTTTTCCTTTTTGGTTACATGAACAATTCCTGTTTGCTTAACAGAATAGCATCATCCTCCCTGTCCTGCACTGTGGCTGCAGCACCATCTTCCCTAGGCTCCTGGTCCCTTCCCTGTCATGGAGTCAGTCCGGTTTCGTTTGGTTCTGGGCCATGAGTTGCCATCAGTGTGGTAATTGGCACAGCTGCTTCCCAAAGTGGGAAAAGGCAGATGTTCAGGTGTCTTTCAAGCCATGGCACACCTTACCTGCCACACAGCACATACTTGTTGTTTGTGACCAGGTCCTGACTCAGCTGGCTGCAATGCCAGCTTTGCCTCTTGCCTCGTCAGTGTGCAAGGAGCTCTGGCCTCACTGCCTGCTGGAGAGAACTCGTGTTCAATGATGTTTAAAGAAGCTGAGAAGTATTTTCCCTCTCATGTTAGACTTTGGGGTAGAAAATAGATGTCTGTCTCATGTCTCTTCTGTTGCCGTTGTTGCTTCTCGTGCTCCTCAGTCCTGCTCTGTGGGCTGCGGTCCTTGTGGGGAGAAGAAATTCAGTCCTTTGCCTGTGTGTGCTGTTGAAATCGCTGCCTTGCAGGGGCTCTGTGCTGGGAGGTGTAGCAGGGGGTCTCTGTGTGTCTTTTGACTTTGCCTCGAGGCCTCTTGTCATTTAGCAGCACCCCCCAATTCCTTGCTCCTCTCTCACTGTCCCCACATGTCCCTTTAGCTGCTGGTCTACCCAAAATTCCCCCATGCCCCTCCTTGCCTGGGGTGGTCCTGCAGGGTTATTCTCTTTGCCTGAGAGGTTATGGTCATGAATTTTGCAGTTTCCAGGTGATACTTCTAGTCACTACTATTACTTTAAGTTTAAAAGGCACTGTTGGCTGAGTCCAGGCTGCCTCTTGCAAAGACCCACTGTCTAATAGATGCAGGTAATGTGTGCGTATCAGAAACAAATGGGAGATGAGTAGGATCGCTAGAGTGATGTGAGGTAAGGGAGCATTTTTAGAGCCTCCCATATGGTATTTGGCATCATGAACTTCAGTTTAAATTCTATCGACAGCAATTTGCACTTAAAACCAAACCTATAGAAATTTCTCTGCGTCATAGCTGAGAAACATGTCTTAAAAATGTGAGCCAAGCATAGCTGGTACAGTGTCATGTCCCAATGTGTGAGATTCCAGATTACTGCCACTTAAGCTGTTCTGGGTTTTTTATTGAGGAATACCCAATTCCACAATCATGACTTCCAGCAAAGATGTTTTCTTCCCAGACCAAAAATATGAGCCTCACTAGCTGGAATGTAAAATGTAAGAGAGAAATGGCTGTACTGGCTGCAGAAACAGAGATCCCAGTTTCAGATACAGACCAGTGCCCTAGCAGTGGGCTAACAGCATTCACCTCCTTTTGAGTACCAGAGAGAAAATCTTAATGCACTTTGTGTGTATTCTCTTTGAGATTCTTATTAAATGTCAGATGCTAGGCATTTTTCCCTATACATCTGTATAAAGTCCTGTCAGGGGAAAGAGGGGTTTGGGAAAAGGAGGGTGTTTATAGAACATGTTCTGAGGGGTAATGCAGGGCAAATTGACTTCTGTGGTAGATGGTCTTAGGAGGGAAATGGGGTAATGAGAGCAAAAAAAAGAGAAATTAATGTATAGGCAGAACCTCAAAGGACAGAGTTAGATTATATTCTTCCTTTTCACAGTAAAGTTACCTGCTTTATGAAGCAATGTCCTAGGTATTTAGCCTGTAATATTTTCATAAGAATGCGTTCCTATATTCAAAGAGACAAAGAGCCCAGAACATGGTTTAGGGATTGGAGATAATGTGTATCAGTTACATCTGAGTAACTGTTCCTTGTACTGAAATGAAAATTAAGTTTATGATACTGGTGTCATTCTTTGATTGAGAGGCATGAAGGTATAGAAATAATCTTATAGTGCCTGTCATTTAGTTGGGCTTTGCTTTAGTCAAGTTGGCCAAACTATCAGAGAAAATTAGGCTTCTGCATTTAACCTTTTAACCTCTTGTTCCTAGCACTGCAGCACATCACTGCCCTGCCCTGTAGCACAAGAACTGCTCAAAGTATTGTTCAGAACTCGAACTGGTGATGTGCTGGTCCAGAGCTGCACTTTGGCACCTTCAGTTGGTATTTCCAGATCAGGATAGTAATTTAAATGTCTCTTAAGATCTTGTGTCTTGTCATGGGTTTGCATATCTCTCAACCTGTCCATGATTATGGTTGTTTAAATGGTTTTGGATTTTAACCTTGTTGGATCTTCCTTTAAAAGTTCCATTCATTTAGTCAGTGTGGAGGTGGTGCCTCTGCTAGAGCCCCACATTGGTTTCCATTTGTGTCTGCTTTTTGGATTCTCACAGGGAAGAGGTGGCATGAGATCTGTTCAAGGAGGCTGCATTCATTTTCAGTAGACATATCTCCTGTTGCACAATGCTAATGTGGAACGGTTAAGGTTGCTTTTATTCTGCAAGAGCTGAACTGTCACTCCCACTAGCAGAAGACGAGGGTCCATGTAAGTAGGAAGGGTTTGCTTATCTGTCAGAAGACTGTGGTGAGGTCTTAAGATACAAGACCTCCTCTGCATCAAAGCCCCGAATAGTGCCTTGTCCCCAGAGGGTGGCAATAGCAGATGTTTGTGAATGGCAAGACCAAGCCTCCAATATGATCAACAAAGTCATTCTCAGCAGAAATTTCACTTCATTGTGCTGAATGGAAGTGAAGCACCATTTATTGACACAACTGAGGAGTTTTACACTCTGTTGTGTTATGGATAGAGAAGAACAGTAAAACAGCTTCTGCTTGGCATGTTATCAGTGCAACCACCAGTTATAGGGAATTCAGTCATGCACAATGCCTTCACACCAGGGAAAGTAAACTTCTGTAATACATAACATAGTCATCAAACTCTGCATGCACATCTAATCTGTGCAGCCATTTCCTGGGTTATGGCCTAGTGTGAATACAGGTATACATTATTGCTTCCCAAAGTCATGCTAGTGGACAGCAAGAATAGACATACAAAATCTTGGGAAGGCATCAGAACAAACAGGCACGTGCTCTTCATCTCTTCATGCAGCCACCATGTATCAAAAGCACAGACAATACATCATATGTGAGGGCAAAAAACCCAGACTGCACCCCATGCAGCCATCACACCTTGAAAATAGACATAAAATGTTAAGTCAATATGAGTACACAGCTCCTAACAGCTTAATAGAATAGATCACACCACAGCCAGGTACATCTGTTCTCAGCACTAACCATTATCATTAGCTTAAAACACTTAAAATCACTGAGCTTCTTCAGGTCTGGGGACAGATTATAGCAGGAAGAATCTGCTAAATAGATTTAGCAATGTTGCAAGCAGGGACCTTGACTACATTAAAACGATACATTTTGCATCTCAAAGCCTGCAGGCTGTTTTCAGAGGAGCAGTCTGAATGAAGAATGACACTAACACTGGATAGCAATTTCTTTATCACTGTTTAAATACAGAGCTTGAAACCCTTGGACAAACAACTGTGCCAAACTGGAAAACAATTTGCCTGTGAAAAATCAGGCTTGCAATGTATGGCAAGTCATCAACCACCCTGTGTTCTTGTCAGACTTCTGCATAGGCTGCAAAGACCGAAGTGTGACTGGACTTCAGACTGTGTGCCTGACAGAAAGAATCAAATGTCTCTTCTGTAGGAAAAGAAACAAAAGAAATAGCATACTTCTCCCTGTCTCTCTGTGTTCACAGGCTGGTATCTGACTGCTGTGAAATGTGAGATATGGGTTCTTGCTGAGAACATCAAGTCAAGAAAGCTTAGAGGAGGTTTCAGAAGCAAACAAACAAAAAAGCAGTTTGATGTACATGCAGCAGTGACTACTAAGGTGGTACACTGCTTCTTGTTTAGGACTTGCGCTGAAGGAGCTGATGAAGAAGGTATGCGACTGGTTCAGTGCCTAGCTCTTTAAAAGAAGTGAAAATGGACGTAGGGCATAATGACCATGATAGAAATAAATGTAAGAAATACTATTTTTGATAATGAAGAATGTCTGGAAGATGCAAAAGAGAAGAAAAAAGACATGTACGTTTTGCATATTAGCTAAAAACAGGTCCAAAGGAAGGTAAAGGTTTAGCCTATATTCTCGTACTTATTGTCAGGAAATTGTTTGAACTTTATGAATGGCCATGAAGGCCTAATACCTCTGCCAGAACTTCAGTGTGGTTCCATGTAACTCCACCCAGATGAGGAATTCCTCAAGAGCACTCCAGCTCTTAAGAGAAAAAACAATAGCAGGTACACATAGAAGGCCACCCTGGTTTTTAGTCAAGCTCACTCTTTTTTGTGTCTTAACAGAGAGCTGAGACCCCATCTTCCACACTGTCATCTTTTCCATATCTCACTCCATTCAGTCTCATGGCACAAATTTCTGAGGCATTAAGCCTGACAGCAGTCCTGTGTTTCCCCACAACAGAGCGGGCTGGGTGTGTGGAACCTCCTCCCCTCTTCTGATAAGGTGAAGTGTCTTTGTTTTCACCACCTTGACCCAGAGTTTCTTAAGCTGTTTTTCCTGTGTCTGAAAGGCCACATAATCTTCCCTTGCAAGGTCCTGAGAATGCTTCCTGGGGAGGGAATCCTTGCCTTTGGAGTACCAACATGACCTGCACACAGTGTATGGAGGTCCCCAGGAAACTGCTGTCAACAGCCAGGCTCTCTGGCACAATCATTCTCTCGGTGCTAAAAGACAATCTGTCACTTGCTTGGGAGGCAGTCTGAACCTGTGCAGTTACATCCCTGAGGAACTGGTGGTTGGTGTATACGTTACCACCGCCTGCTTCCCATGGGAAGTGTATTCCTTTCATCATGTCTTCCTAAATATAAATACAGAGCCTCAAGCACATTAAAAAGCCCCTACCAAAACAGGAAACCGTATTGCACCCAGTTCTGTCTCTGGAGGAAGGAAGGAATAATTCATGACAGTTATGTTGCATGGCACACTCGAAGCAATATCCGGATGATGCCCTGGTGGCAGGGCCATGGTCAAGGAGTCAGGACCAGACTAGGACAGGTGATCACCCTGGCAGTTGGGAAGGACAGCTCATGACAAGAAATAACCCATGGTATATGCCTGTCCATTCAGCCCCAGAATGGGGATAGGTGGGATATAATCTTTTTAAGAAAAAACAACTGATAAAGTTGCCAAGAACAGATATTTTATAATCTGTGCTAAATCTCTGCTGGAAAACATGAACAGCAATGAAACTGAGAAGACACTAAAAGAAATTCGGGGCAAAGTGCCAGACGCCCAGACGGAAGCAGAATGTGGACCAAAAAGCTTGCGACAATTGGGTAATTATGGTTTATGAATTTCAGCTTTAATCTGTAGTTCAGTGAGTCCTGATTAAATATCTGTTAAACACAATTAAAGTTTGTTTTTGTATTTCACCGTCTTGATCAGAATAATTAGAGACTGCGTGTTTCATGTCAAAAGTAGCAAGAGGAATTTTAGTGAATGAACATCGTTTTTAAAAGCCATTTGTAGCACCAGCTGTTGGCATTATTTTATATTTTAGTGTTATCAGCATAAAGATGGGTCCTCTCAATGCTGAATGCTTTCCAGCGGGGCTAAGATTCCGGGAAAGGCGTGATACAGTCGGAACTGTGCCGGGCCATGGGGCTACGCGGAGAGCCCGGGGTGGGACTCTCTTGCGACAACGTGAGACTGTGCACTTAAGCGGTGGAGGGTGAGAAGTGCTGTGAACAGGTCGTGTAGCGCCCAGCCTGTGCTTCTGTGCCAAAGATGTTTGAGATAGCAAGTGCGATGAGTGATAGGAAGGATCATTGGAAAGGGCACGGATCTGATGAGCTGCATTTGGATTCTCTCATCGCAGTGTCTTATCAGAAGCTCCGGGTGTCCCAAGGGTTAGGTGTTAGAGTGTTAGCCCAGAATGATAATTGTGGCAGCGTTACGAGTGCTCTTGGGAAGGAACCCTTAAACTGTGTGGTGGTGCCTTAGCAAAGGCAACAGGCTGCAGTGATGGCCCTATGCAGTTACTGAAAAGGATGGGTTTGCCCATGCCAGCTGCTGCAAGGACTTCGTGTGTTTGTTCATCAGAAGCAGTTCTGTTTAACTGAGGAGAGCGGGTAAAGTCTACTAAGTTGTTCCTCAGAAGAACAGGAAATAAACAGTGTCGTGGAGGAAAAGCAGGATAGTTTTAAATGGAGGGGAGGCACACTGAGATAATAGAGCTCCGTCTACGGAAGCTGCTTTTTTTCAACAACCTGAAATGTATCTGAATGTCACCTGAACATAGTTAGGGTGTATAAATAAACATGGGGGTGGGGGGAGTGTGCTCGGGTATATGGCTGACCTGGTTTTAGCCTTCATCTGTCTCTTTATACCAGCAAAAATGAATCTTCAGTCACACTTAGTGGTGCCTGAGGAGGGGGAATAAATCTCAAGTATCATAAGCTAAAAACTGAAAATACCTACTAAAGAGACTTGAAAGACAGTGCCAGTTTCTCCTCTTGAGAATGTGTTTTGCTGCTCTATGTTTAGTCTACTTCAAATTACATGGTTCCTTTGGCCTCTACAGTTTCAGCATCTTTGCTGAGTGTCAAAAGAAGGAGAAATGCAAGTGTCCTGTGTGGGGCAGACAGTCTTCAAGCACAGGACTGAGACCACAGTCCTACTGAGTAGTCATCCATTAGTAACAGCTCTCAGTCACCAGTGTCCATGTGGAGGGTCTGTGTGGCTCATTATCATCCTGCAGAACCACTTCATTTGCTGGCAGCTTAATGATTCAGTAAGACACTTGCTCAAAAAGCACAACTCAAAACTCAAGAAAGGTATTAGCTTATCTATAGTTTCTTTTATTTTTTTTAAAGCACTGGTCAGTTTCTTTGTACTGTTTCACCTGGATTTCCAGCTAAGAGGGGGAAAACAGTGCCAGAGAAAACAGAATTTCTAAATTAGCCTTCCAATAAAACTATAGATCTATTAATTCCTAAGTGAAATCAAGGTTAATGGTGAAAGAGTGGAACAGAACTTAAAAATCAAAGATACTTTGGAAGACAACATCAAAGGCATATCAAAATATGGTGGTCTTTTTATAAGCTGCAAGCCCTGAAGAGATGGTGCCCCTAATAGAGCTGAGGGAGAACGGATCAAAGCGATGATCACATGAGTCTTTAAAGTAGAAAGAATATGTGGAGTGAATCTATGAAGAGACAGGTTTTGGATGAAACTTGCATAGCACTGGGATCGTTTATCACATCTTGAAGCCCTGGTACAGTACAAATGATCAGATTTCACCAGAGAGGGAGGGAAAGGATATTCGATTCAGAAAAGGAAAACTAAGACCAAGTGTCTATCTGTGGAATAACAATATCCATGTTTAAATGTGTGTATATTTACATATATGTATGTAAACAAATGCATTTCTAAAACATATTTTATGAATATTAGCCATACCTACTTTCTTCAGGAGGAATATATTCTGATGAAACAAAAGACACCAGTGGTATTTGGTTGAGTGTATGATTTTTATTTTCACTTCATAAGGTTACAAGGAGAGGAGAAGTGGAGTTAGAGCCTTTCTGTTATCTTCTGTTGCAGTTCTGAATTACTCTGATTTTCCCTTGGAACCAGCTGCTTAAGTATATCTCATCAAATGGCTGAGCTTGTCCAAATCCACTACCCTTATGTCTGAGATTAAAAAAAAACAGGGCAGTGTGTAGGTCTTAATACGAGTTGCTTTATATGGGGGTGGGGAAATGGAAATACTGATTTATAATTCAGTGTGTGTAGGCCTTTCACAAAGTGTATACAAGCCCAGTGCAAAAAAACCTGAGCTATTTGTTCTTTTGGCAAAGGTGTGCATAGTTCTTCCACAGAGTTTTATACTATGCCTGAGGGTCATTTCTCTTTTAAAGAAGCACTGACAGCTGTGATGAATGGCATTACCTGGGAAGAGGGAATATCTAGATATTTAAACAGATCAAGTTTCTTCTTATAGAAGAGTAAACATTAGATCACAAATCTGACTGCTCCACTTTCATGGACAATCAGGATCAATTCTATGCTACTTAAATGTGAACTGGAAAGGCTTAAGTGTAGCTGCGTGCTGACATTAACAGGGGAGGGTAGTTCATAACCTGTGTACATTGTCACAGCTATCCTTTTCCATGAAGTCATGGATGAATGCCATGTGCCCATGTTGAGTTGCTTCCTTGTCAGCAGGCGAGATTGCCCGTCCATCACTATTATCTACAACGAGGCTCATTACCTGCCAGCCAGTAAACATCTCACTCTTACCATCTGCAGTGAATTACAAAGTGACTGGAAGAATCGGGATCAGTTTGCCTTGCAGAATGATTGTCAAGTTCATTTTCATCTTTGGAGGCCCTTTGGAAATGGGAAAGATGGTGACTGGGATGGGAAAAAGATGCTGTTCATTACCCTCAGCCGTACAAACTGACTGATGCTATTCTTTACATGCCTTGAAATTTTCACAGCTTGCAGGTGAAATAATTTCTTTTATTCTTGACTGGCTCTATCATTTGTGATAAATAGTGGTGCCATTTTCACATGAATCGTCAATGTGTTCTCTCATTCAGGAAAGATTTTTTTTAATAAAAACATTAATTGTACTCAGTACAAAGGCATCTCCCATGGACAAAGTTCATGTCCAGCCCATCAGTGATGCATTCAGAGAGGAGGGTAGTGTAGTACAGTATTTTTGCTGTTAGCATTTTGCCAGTCAGTGGGGTTTTTTTAAAGCTTCCAGGTAGCTTGACAATGATTGTAAACCTTGATGTCACTGCATGGGCTTACAGTGAATTCTGAGCATCTGCCTTAAGGAAGACAGAATCTATTTCATGTGGCTGTTAAAGGAAAACATAAAATAAGTGGGGTAGATTAAGAATCTGTCAGTAATTCTTGGTATAGGGTCTGTTGGTAATGTACAGATAGATTAGATGTCCTGTTGTTGGTAGTGGGAAGGCAGACAGAGGAACAGGAGTGTTTGGAAACAAAAGCCATTCTAATGGCTCTTCCCTTTGGCTTTCAGGACACACCAGGTTAGTGCAGAACCTGGCCATGGGCTTGGGTGTCTGTCCTTTCTCTTTGGCCTCTTTCTCTCAGCAAAATGCAGAGTTAAAAAAAAAAGATAAAAAATAGAGTGATATGTGTTTGGTATGTCAGCCAATGGCCACATGTGCAGTGAGGAAATTTTCTCTGAGAGCTCCCAAAGCTCATAATCATTGTGCAAGACATAATTATACTCTTTAGAAATCCAGATCGGTCCACAGTAAGGGGAGGATGGGAGGGAATGTTACAGACGGATTTTAACAAGTGTATGTGTCTCCTTTCTGCAACAATTTTGGTCTTAAGTGCACTTGGCTAAATTCTCATTCTCCCCCGGGAGGGTTACTGGAGGGATTTCCAGGCTTTTCTGTCTGCCTGCAGCAGGCTCATGGGGAGCAAACACGCTGACTACCATTCTTTGCACCTGCTTCAGAGAGGGGCAGCGTACACTCCCAGATGCTTGCCTCAGGGTGCCAGCAGGAATGGGGGAATAGGAGGAGGCTGGCAGTGCTCTTCAACAGACAGTCATCCCCCTTGGGAGTCCGGAGATGCCAGTGGGCACGATGCACCCAGGACTTTTGAGCTGAGCAAGTGCTAATGACAGTGTTATACCTGATCCCAGTCAGATAAATAAAGAGGCTCAGAGAAGAAAGCTCTCCCGAATCCTTTCTTCGCTCTCACAATGCTTCAGGAATAGCTGGTATTTAGCTCTCTCTCTAAGAGAAGAGCTCGGTGCTCTTTATTTTAGAGAGCAAAATCAAATTAAACTGGAGAGCAACCCTGATTTCTGACTGGGTTTAACCATTTGCTTATTTGAACTGATCATTGTTTTTAGGCTTGGTCCCTTTTTTTGTTTTATTTTTTGTTTGATCCTTTGAATTGTAAACATCATTTGCTAAAGGAAACAATCTCCTGAACAGTGATTTTTCCTGTAAAACAGGGATTCAGAATGGTCTGCCATCCCAATTTTTGGTGATACCCAGACATCTGACTGACTAGGCATATTTCTTAATTCTTAGATTTGCTGTATTTTGAAACTGGAACAAATGCTTATAATAGAGCAAATGAACAATGCTAAAGTAAACGAACAATACTTTCTGAACCCGTGAAGTAAATGGAAATTTTGCCTTGGGCAAATAATGTCTGGAGCTTCACAAACACCCTCACTTCATACAGAAAAAAAAATAGATTGCAGTTATTTCTGTAGCATGCAGGGATGATCTGGTACCTAGAACCAGACAGTGGATTACTACATGATGGACAGTGCAGCCTCTCTGGATTGTGCCTTGATATTCAGGATGAGAGATAAATGTCAGCCCTTACAGCAGGGTTTTGTGTGTTGCATTTGGCAACACATGCATACTGTTGTCACTTTTCCCATCTCCAGGAACTCTGCAATGGAGGGATCTAATTGTTGGATGCCAGATTATCAAAAGCATTTAGATGTTTAAAGATGTCACTGATTGCCTGAAGGTACTTTCAAGA
Source organism: Gymnorhina tibicen (assembly GCA_013399875.1). Taxonomy (NCBI): domain Eukaryota; kingdom Metazoa; phylum Chordata; class Aves; order Passeriformes; family Artamidae; genus Gymnorhina; species Gymnorhina tibicen. The sequence goes on along the minus strand of VXAZ01000953.1, from coordinate 1,186,908 downwards.
GTACATTAGCAGGTTAGGGTCGTTCCTTTGGCACTGGGTGCCTTTTAAAATTCTGGTCGCTGCCTGCTGTTATGTTTGATTATAAAATTTCCTCTAAAGATCTTTGTTGCCACCTCCAAGGCTTGCCAGCTCGCCCACCCGAGTTGTGGGTGCCCTCTAGGCTTCTCCTGTATGAAGCATGTGAGGGCGTGATGTGGTCTGCTTCTTTCAAAGTACCAAGAAGCACAAAAGTATTGCGAAGAGGGTGTAAATAAGAGGGGACTAGAGAAATAGGAAATTTCAACTGACTTTGCAGAGGGTAGAGAAAGCCTGTACAATGAGCACTGCACTGAAAGCCACAGTATTGTCACTGTGCTGTGCTTGCTGAGCAGGGATGAGATGGGTTTGAAGGATGGCATGCTTGCTGTGGGCTTCACATTCCCACTGAAATACTGAACAGACAAATCAGCTGCGATGTGAACTTGAGCCATTCAACAGTCAGCGTAGCTTGGCTCGATAAACAGCCTCTCAGAAGAAGATACCTACGTCACCAGTCCAGGCAGAGAGAAAAGCTCTCCTTTATGCTATGTTTTGACTATTACGTGCTTCCAAATGGTACATTTAGTGACACTGATAGAGAAAAGATGGCTCCAAGTATCAAGCAAGAAGGAAATGATAGAACACCAAGCTGTTGAAATAGCATATCGACTAGCCAAAAGAATGTCTGGCCACATTTTTAGATGTTGTAAAATCAGTATGATTATTTAGATCTTAGTTGAAACATGCTAAGTTATACTTGCAAAATATCCAGCTCTTTCTTTGTGATAATGCATGAAAGTAAGAGCTTTATCCCTGTGTGTGGTTAACTATTTCTGTAGGGGTATTGATGTTCTAAAATTTCAAACACAGTTTTTTAAACCAAATCAAATGGAAATGTCACTCCTTGTAACACATCTCATTCTTTGGGGTTTTTGAATTGTAAAACATCTAAAGAAAAACCGAGACAAACTGGAATCTACAAATTGCAAAGCCATAGATACCCTTACTCTAGTGGCCGAAGCAAAAATACAGAGATTTTCCAGCAAAGTAGCTCTGTCAAATAGCAATGGAATACTTGCAGTTACACAAGGAGGAATTCAATGCACTTGACATTTTGCAAGAATTTGGGAGTTTTCATAATTTGGAAAGTGTGTTGGAAGTGCTTTAGATGGCATGCTGTAAGAAATAGTTAAAAGATGAAATAACATACCATGATTTCATATGTATCTTTTTTATTTACTGGTATTTTCCAGAAGGACCACTTAAAAAAATGTTGGGTTAATAGAGAAATTCCCACCAAATTCATTGTGCCTTAAATCAGATTAATGGCAATTCAGAACTGCTAAAAATGTTAAGAAATAGGTTTTGGGACCCTTTTAATTGAAAAAGTACAATTACAACACAAGCATTGAATTTACATTTCTTCTTAGACTGTTTGACAGAGTTAGTTTAGTTCTCTGACAACTGCCAATGCAAGTTTTTCAGAAAGAGATGAAGGTGGTGTTCTATACAAAGTGTATGGCAGAGTAAATTACAAAATGAAACATTTGTGGGATTTTAGCTAGTAAAACACCTTCAAAAGGCTGCTTACATGTAGGATTTGAGGAAGACCTTGACTGAACTAAAGCTCTAATGTTAAAACAACTGTGGCCACTGCTTGCCGGTGCAACAGTCGTCAAGGCAGTTGTGTGTTATATTGTTATGTACTTTCTGTCCTTTTTCTGCAATATGGGAAGTTCAGGAGAATTGTCTAAAGAAATGGTGGTCCAGCATCCTTAACAGCATCTTTCTTGTAAAGGTTGAGATAATACAAGGACTCCACCATCTTTTCCTCATTCAAATTCTCCCTTGACTTCCGTACCTGGAAGGTATAAATTTCAGCTGTGAAATGGAGTTCTAATTCTTTTTCACTTACAATTTCACAAGTTGAGCAACTTGTTATAGTTTATCACAGTTGGGAATTTGTTTGATTTTGTTAGTTTATTTTGGTGGAGAAGTTTATAACATCCAGGCAGTTGAGGAATAAACAACACCTCTCTCAGTTGCCAAATCCTCCTCAAATGACGCCTTAGGATGCGGAGAACGACATTTTAATTGAAGTACCACATTCCACTGCTGAACCAAAAAGGTCATGCTGAAGTATGGAGGTGGCTGGATTTCAAGGCAGAATCAGTGGTCATATTGAAGCTTTTCTTGTAATTTTCTGTCTACATATCTTGAATCCAAGTGATGTGAGATAAGCTTTTCTCCCAACATTTCTACACTATATTTTTCAAGAAGGATTGGTAGAGGAAAATTTTGGTGGTATCTAGATGGCACTAGGGAATGCATACCTTCTGGTTATTTACAGTGGAAGTTTGAATCCAATTTAAAATAATCGTACCCTTTTGTAAGGGATTTTTGAGACTGCATATGCACGTATATAAACAGCCACTTGTGACTGTATCATAAGATGATAAAGTTGTTGGAAAGCAGTGCCTGAGTCTGCCTGTCTGTACAATTCTAGAGCACAGGGATGTCATGGGTACACATAATCACACTGGAGATAACCAGGATGACTAAGACAGAGTTAAGTTACAGGGTTGCCACAGAAGGAAAGCATATCTGGGTGTTTGTGTAGACTGGTACTGTTTGAGCACAGGAAGCTGTGGAAGAGAAAGAAGGTAGGGTCTCGTCAGTGTTTCAGCTAGACATAACCAGTGCAGGGAGTTGTAATATGTGATCTTTGATGCATCATTATTGCTTGCAGGCTTTGGAGACAACTGCTGTTAATAAACGAGGAGAGGTTTCCCTTCACTCCAAAATGTAGCTATCTTGCTTTTGGGTCCTGAGGTCCTTCACCTTCTTTCGCTGAGATGAATTCTTCAGAAGACGAGATCATCCTTCATTTGGCATTTACTCACTCAGTTACCTTCCTGCATTTTGTGCAGGCCGCATCACACTTTTCTTTTTTTTTTTGTTCTTTCCAGACCACGTTTATTCATTAGCTGTATTTATTGTAGTTATGGTTGAGACAGCACTTTTATTGCGAGCCCCCTATCTTTGGTGGTTTATAACTTTCTGAAACAATTACCTTTTTGGCTGAAATTTCTCAAGCTTGTTCTAAGCTCAGAGGTGAATAATGTTTCAGTAAGGTTGAAAAAAATCCATTAAGCCATTTATGAGGACTAGACGTTCCAATAAATGTAGGCGCATTTATTTTTTGATGACCTACTTATTCCAATAAAGTACATTATTATTCTGTTTTCTCCTGTTTTAAATTATGTTGTCTTTTAAAAGAGAATGGGGACATTTTATACCAGATTTTTAGACGGGCTTCAAGCAAGGTTTGTTCACATGCAGTTTTGTGCAGGCAAGCACACTTGTTTGCTGCACTGAGCTCACAAACAGTGGTCAGTATGGGTGAAAAAGCTAAAAAAGCTTTTGGAGTTCAGCACATTGTTCTCTGCAGGAAAACAACAGCTCAGTCCCTTGTGATTCTGGTGGATAGCTGGCACCACATATGCAAGTCTGACTACACAGTGGAAGGTTAGATAGACAAAATGAGGCCGTCTTTTGAATATAGGTCCTTAGTTGTGCAATGATGCTAACTCAGTGTGAGGATTCAGATATTGCTTGTGCAACAGTACAGTGAATATACTTCTGCTGTCTTGCAGGCATGGGATACAATTTTTCATCATGCTGTCCTGGACAATGTGCAATAATTTGACAAGTGATAAAGTCTTGTGCAATTGAAAAGGCAGTGCTTTTTTTTGTCTTTTTTATTGAACTTCTACATAGACAATGTAATTAAATTCAGCTATGCTTTGTCTCGTGTCTACAGTGTGCCTTTTAGTACACAGGTGTGCTTTGTGTGTTGCAGACGTTGTGAGGAAGTTCTAACATTTATGCACATTGCTGTAGCATGACAATATAACAATCTTTACTTACTAAAGTAAAGATATCCTAAGTTTATGCCAATGTAACTGAGAGCAGAATTTGGCCCAGTATGATTAAATGCACTGATCAACTTTGATGCTAAACTCCATGACCTTTGCACAATTAAAATCTCAACTTTAGCATTGCATTAGCCTAGGTTTTCATTTAATTATACATATTTGGTTGAAAGCTTCAAAAATGTTAATATTTTAAGTCTCTTCTCATGTTTGTAATTGAACTTTTTTGTGTGATTGTTTTCTGCAGTAATCAAAAGGACATTAGCATGGACAGGAAATGAATCTGGAACTCTAGAGATTAATATTAATCTGCTAATGTCCTGTCCTGATGTTCTCAGGAATCCTTTCTTCTCTAGCACATTATGGTACTTTAGTAATCAGCAATTAGGGTAAAGTTTTCTCAGGCCTGAACTATGTCCTCGTATGTCTCTCATTTTCTGATTGCTGTGGGAATGGTGGTTCTGCCCCCCACGGAGTCAGAGCAGAACGTAATGTTTCTTCTCTGAGAGCCATACTGCTTAGACAAATGCAGGGCTGGAGGCTTAGCACATTATCAGGACGGAGATTTGAGAGTTAGTTAGGGGAGTTTAACCTCAGGTTATATTGCTGTGTGGGATCTGCTGTGCTTCCATGCTTGGAAACACTTACCTTGATCCTTGTGTTAACTCTGCATAGAGCCATGGGCCCAGTAGCGCTATTTTGGGAAGCACAGACCCTGGAAAGCTGGCCCTGACCCACAGCAGCACTCCACAGCCTGCATTAGGAGGCACAGTCTCATCCTCTGATTATGTGCTTCAGACAAGACTTTTTTGCAGACCCAATCTTGTAGTGTCAGGCAAAAATTCAGAGGGACTGGGCAACCTCAGCCCATTTACCACCTCCTGCAAGGTTGTCCCAGCCCACAGACATGCTGATGCCACTGCAGAAATCATTGTAGCCCTAGGATTTCAGTAGACTTCACTGATGGTGCTAAAGTTTATATGTGTAGCATTTGGGCAGGAGATCCTGGAAGCCACAGTATTTCCTCACTGTTATTTCCTCCACTTGCCACTCACAAGATGGTCTGAAACATTGCAGCTCCGTGGCGTGTAGGAAATACAGAGCTATCTCCAAGTATCCCGCTCTCATTTGCATAACAAAGCTGAACTGATTTTTATTTCTTTTAGCATGGGCACAGAATGAGAGGTGAACAGAGAGAATTCATTTTCAGGTTTTCAGAGCACTGTAGGATTCTGTGGGTTGGTTCAGGGGGAGGGAGGGTTGGTGTGTGTTTTCTTCCTTTTCTGGCATAAGTGCCCCTGGTTTTGCTCCAAAAAATTAATTGATAGTCCATTAAAAACTCACTACATTTGTTCTGACTTCGACTTTTATTTTTAATTTCTATTGTGCAATTCCACATGAATAAAAAACCCTCTAGAAGGTGCAACATTGAGATGAAATATTGACTTGATTGTAGCAGATCATTCAGTTTTTTTCCCTAAACACAATTTCGTTGAAATTGTTGTATTTTCAGTGCTTCACTTTTGATAAATCGGCGTCTTCCAATGGCCATATGTTCTATTGGAAAAATCTCAAGCCGTCCTAGTTGTATGCACCCAGATGATACTCAGTTTCATGATATGTTCCATCGTATGGTATGTGGTACAGAGAGAGGAAAACAAGAAAGTGATAGTGGAAATGACACTGAGGCCTGTGCTTGCACTTCAGAATAAGCAGATTGGAGTCCAAGCACCGCTGAAAGCTTCAAGTTCAGTAATTTTTGTTTTGGTTTAGGATACAGACTAATTTCCATTTATCTCAAGTTGGGTTGTGTCCTTTATAACTTGTTTATTCCAATGAGAAATGCCTACGTAATCTGAACCTTTTACTGGCCAGATACTTATTGGTGGTTTTGCATGATATTCGGGTAATTGAGCTTCCACTCTTTGTAGCAGATGAAGTGGATGATAAAGTTGGTTTGAATTCCTAGGAAATACGAATCAAAATACCATGCAAACCTCAGCTTTAGTTTTTCTGTGCCACGATTTCCCACCTGTACATACATCTCTCTAATTTATAAAGGGTACTTTAAAAGTAATGTTGCAAAAATGGAGAAGTGTGGGCTATACAAGTACCTAAAAAGGTGAAGAGAATGAGCCCAGAGTCTGGGCCATTTGTGGGGGAGAGGGGGAGGGAAGAGGGGTGAGAAATCCCAGATTTCTCTGGCTGCACAGTTTTTGATATGGCACTAGGGTTAAATGGGGAGAGATTCACTTCTGGTGGGCAGAAAAGCCAAGTATATTTTGACTCATGAATGCAGACAGCTTGCCCTGGTGTGGTAAGCAAACTTACCTGCCCAAGCTGCCCAAGCTCTATCCGAACTCTACAAACATCTGACATTCTTTTGAAGCAACAACCCCTGAACTGTACCAGTTTATTACCAAACATTTTCAAGAAAACCGTCACCACTTATGATTTGTTTTATTACCTTGAGTTTTGAGCCATAGCACTTCAAAATCTATTTCATGAGCATTTCAGGCAGCATTGTAGCAGTGGTGGATAGGTGGCAGCAACATTTGACATCCCAGTGCCTGGGACTGATTCTAAGTCATACCAATTCTTTTTGCTCTAGCATTGAGGTCAGGTGCATCCTCCATCTGTGCTCCATCTGCTCAGAAAGAATGCTGATCTGGTGTTCTGTACCTAATGCAGTATATCTGTCTTGCTATTAGATAGAAAAAGGACAAAAGGCCCTGAGGACATCCACAATGTATAAGTATTTTTAAAGGTTTGGCTGGAAACATTTAAACTTCAATGGTCAGCAGGAGGGCTGCAGCAAACAAGATTTCTTTAAGCTCCCTTTAGAGCCCTTCTTTTCTATATTGATCTGGTTTTCCTTTTCCAAAGGATTCCTGGTTCTCAGAAATATGAACAGAAGTTCTAAGAAAGCTCACTCGAGGCAGAACCTTTATGCTAAGGCTCTCACTATCTCAGATACTGACTGTCTTAGGGCTGATGGAACTTGGGTCTTCTCCCCTCTTTGAACTGTGTTGTAGGGATCCAGGTCTTTTTCTTGTGGCAGTTAAGTATTGTCATTTTAAAACAACAGTTTATTTTACAGCTGAATTTATTACCTAGTGCCAAGGGAAAACTGAGGCAGAAAATTACTAAATCATACGATGGAGTGGATATCAAAGCAGAGAATGAAATCCCACATTTAATATTGGCTTCTTGAAATCCAAGGCAAAGCTGACTGATGGGACCAGCTTTTCTGAAGATAGCTGCAGTCTCTTCATCAGTTTTCTGTCCATGTCACCTTTGTCTGAGTACTTACGGCTTAAATTCAGGAAGTTGTTTAGCTAAGTATCCAAAATGGTAGGAATTCCTTTGAATATTTAAATTTTCAAAACTGGACTATACATTACTTAAGAACTGTGCTGAACAGGATATTTTTTGTCACTTAGTGTCGTAGGCCTAGCAAAATGCATTGTATGTCTAAACAAAGTCTTCAGAAGTTCACTGTATGTATTTAGTAATAAAGAGCTCAGAAATTCCATCAGCATTTTTAAAGTTTGAAGAAGATTCAGCATCCAAATATGCAACACTTCCCAGAAGAAAATGCCTGTTGCCTTTGTTGTTCCCTCCCAAACTGGCATGGTTAAAGGATTAGTTACTCAGCAGTGTTCTGGGTAAAAGATCAGGCTGGTTTGCATTTTTTTGTAAGGCAGTTCACCCTTTCCCGTGGCAGAAAAGGACAGTTGTATTTATACTGACAAGAGCTGTAAATCAGAATTGGAATAGATGTTGGCACTGGCTCTTAATTATTCCTGGGAGTTGGGATCAGGTATGGCTTGCATTTATACCGCGACTCTAAAAGGGCACAGAGTACTTTCCAAAAACTGAACAATGCACATGTCCATTTTCTGTGGGTGCAGCTATAGCAAGCTGCAGCCCACTGCTCAAGCATCTGTTGAAGGAATGGGCCCATTAAAAGAACACAGCATCGCTGTGGTGTGGCGATGCATTTTAATTGTCTCCTGCTATATTTTTGCATGCTTTTTTAGCCCTGTGGAAAACCAAGTTCTCCTCCAGCTGGTCAGAAGTGTTCGCACAAACTTACTCGCCCTGGGATTCACTATGAGTCACCCTGATTTCAGAGAATACTGCCCAGGTGTTCTTGTTTCTTAGCAGTTTGTTCTGAACAGGTCTTGCATAATCTTGGTTTTCTCTAGGGTGCAGAAATGTGGGGAGTGTGGGGTTTGGCAGGTTGTTGGCAGGATGGAGGGCTTAAAAGATCTTCTCTTTCCACTGTTGCTCATCACTGACCTATCAGGCCAGCAGTGTCAGATAGCTGTGGTAGGCTAACTGCTCTCAAGTAGCTATTCACCATGGGGCTGGTGGAATTTTGTGATAATTCTGCAAAGCCTCACTAGCCCCTAGACCATCCTTCCTTCTCTACTTCTGTTTAAAGAGGTGGTTGTAAGTAAGCGCTTGCACATTCTATTGCAAGCAATCATGTTTTCAGAAGCATTTGCAGATTTGAGTCACAGCTTTCCCATATGTGGCAGCAAATACCGATATGAGATAGGAAAAGATATCACTCCTTTGATCAAATTATATTTTTTTTTATTTTTACATTGCCCCAGCTGGAAATTACTCATTTTCCTAGCACAGCCTTGGTCTTCTACCAGAAAGACACTTCTGCACATGCAGAAAAGGCGAACTGAAGCTGGGGCAGTTGTACTTTCAGTTTATTGTTATTATTTCATTTATTAAACAAAAGTGTCAGTTTCGGGGGTTTTTTTTACTAGAATTTAAAATTTTGAAGATCTGAATATGCAGGACTCTTTCCATATCGTTATGATGGGGTGCTGAGCACTCACAACTTTCTTGGAAGCTAGTAAAAACCAAGAGCATTAGGACCTTCTAGAATCAGTCATCTTAGACCTTTTAAACAAAAGCCATCCTCTACCTGCACAACACAGAAGGTTTCATACAACTATACATCTGGAAGTGTAAACACGGACGTATTTCCATCTCCTGTCCTGCTGATGTTTTGCTGTATAGTATAGCTCAAATGTCCGTCTTCTTTTGGTATTGAACAAATCCCAGGGGTGCTTAATCTGATGCACAGTGTTTAAAGGTTAGGGAAGTAAATAACAACTTACCAAAGCATGTGTTTCCTGCTGTGGGAGGACCGTGAGAACAGGTTGATTTAGCATGGGTATTTTGTTTCATTGCCACTTTCCCAGTCTGTTTTAAAGGTTTGGTCAGGATTGGTGGCCAGACTCACCTGGTACAACTCCTCCCTTTAGGGATGATGATGAAGGTATATCACAAGATCATTAAGGTTGGAAAAGACCTCCAAGATCATCAAGTCCAACCTTAATATCAGTTGCTAATTGCTAGGTTAAAGCCATGGGTGCAAAGCAATACTTAAGCTCAAATTAGACCTTCCTCAGTCTGAGCTGATGGCCACGTACTGTTAGGACCATCCAAAAAACTGTTGATACAGCCTTTTCTTTTGGGGAAATGAGACCTAAAACATCGTGCCCTTTGCATGCGCTTGGCAGCACAAGGCAGTGGTTCTGGGCCGTTGGGAGAGACAGGCTCCCTGGAACCCGGATCTTCAGTGCCTCAAATGAAGGGACCTTAATCCAAACAAAGAATCTAAAGAAGAGTGCTGTATGTGCCTGTATAAACAGTCTGCAAATCCCATTGTAATGAGAAATTCCTGAGGTGATTTCTGAACTCCCTCGCCCCAGTCGGGTCAATTCTCCCTAGGTTACACCCATGCTCTTCGCGGAAGGCGGTGGAGTAGAGAATGCATCACTGACTGTGTGTTTCTTAGGCCTTGTGGTTGCAGAAGTGTGACTGGAAGAAACATCTGCAGATGTCTGGGTTGTACAGGAGTTAACAGAGAGAGTGATTTAGGCCACCAAATGTGGATATTTTATTGTGGCCCTATTGTAACTTTTCATATATTTTATATCTTCTAGTGACTGCACAATCCTGGGACTTGCCTTCTGGCTGTGATTTATTTTTCCTGTTAAGTCATTGTTCATCATTATGAGCTGAGATTATTTTTCTGTGTAAATTTAACAGAGAAGCATTCTTGAACTTGAACACATTTTTAATTTTTAAAAAGCAGCAGAACCCCCTTTGCTCTCCTATGATTATGATACTAAGCAATTATAACTCTTTACCCTTTGGTCTTCACAGCATTGTTGTCAGATTAGTACAGAGAGAGGCTTAAATCAGGACACTGCCCCTGAACCACCTCACGAGCTGTGGGCTTTGAAGGGCTTTTCAAACCTGGATCCAGACACAGTCTTGTCTGAACACTGGAAAGCGAGTGCGGAAACGTGCCAGGGAAGCAAGGCTACGCAGTCATGCGATGCAGATGTAATTTTGTTGTTATTGCTAACGCTGAAATTCTAAAGGAACAAAATTTGGTTGCAGAATCTGTTGGAGGGGAAAGAAAGAGGCCTGCTAGTAGTTGACCTTGGCAGATGTCAGATGAAGGAATGCAAATGACTCTTAGGAAGACTTGGAAGGTCACTTGGACAGTCCAAGAGAGGGTAAGCAGGCCTTCCTGGCCACCCAAAATTTGGCATGAAGAGAGAAGCAGGTGCACCTCGGAGTAGGTCAGAGGGTGTTCCACTTCACCTTTGGAGAATTTCAAAGGGACAGGTACAAGGCAGGTTTCACATCTCGATTCTTCACAGAGGGAAGGTCATAGAAGCTGTGTAAGTGTTGTTGCATGGGGTTGGAGTATCAGGATGGTTTCCAGGGGGAAAGAAGATGTTTAGTGCTTGAAGCAGGGAGTCCTTGCTTGACAGGATGAGAGCTCCAGTTTTGCCTTTTCAGTTGCTACACAAGAGGCTGAGTAATCCTTTCTCTTACCATTTATATTTTCTTATACTTGCCTAGAAGAATGCAATGATAGGCTCTTCATTAAAGCAAAACCTGGTATTTCTTACGTGAAAAGAACCATTCAAAAGATGGATTAGATATACAAGTATTTAATTGTCATTCCCATTTTTCTGTTCATGCTACTTAACACTGTTTTGCTTACCACTCAATTCATCCCTGTCCTGGTTTACAGTCCACATTTTTCTGCCAGCCCCAAAAGCTCCCTAACCTTTATTACTTCTTGTTTGAGAGTCTTTGTGGATTTGTATTTTACTTCTTACTGACTCACTTCTTTCCCTTTTCTCTCCCTTTACTATCTACATGCAAGTTAGTAATTTTTACTATGGGTAAGGAAGCCCGTTTGTATTTGTCCCAGATTTTGAGGTCTACTGAAAGGGGGAAGGGGGAGAAACTGAATTAGAGTGAGTCATCATTCTTGGCTCCTTGAAAGCTGGAACCAACTTCAAAGGGAGTCTCAACTTGGGGGCAGTTGCACAGATGAATCCCAAACCTTTTTACGTCCTTCTCTTTCCTCCTCCTCTCTCCTCATGTAGTCCGAACAGATTTGGCAATTTCAGTTAAGCACGTCTGTGCAGATTTTTAAAATCCATTACATAAGTTTGCTAGTTTAAGACTCTCTTCTTCGACATATGAGCCTAAAATGGCTTTGATTTAAAAATGGAACTTGGCAGGGAATTTGTTCATATGGTAAGATTTTTTTTTCTTAGTTTGGTTTCATTTATAATATGTTTTAATCATTTTTGGTGTTTTCAAAACAAATGGTGAAATATGTTTTTTTCCTTCTATTTCTGGCTACCCTCCTCTGAAAGGCCTTACTTCTCCCTGTGTGTTTAATTTGGTGCTTGAAAAAGCCTTTTTAGATAGAGGCTGCAAAATGTAAACTTAACATGCCTGTGAGGAGGGAAAATTCAGACAGATCCTGCTGACCAGAGCTGTGGATCTCAGGGCTCTTGTCTAATAACAAACAGAAGGGTCACTAACTGGGTCTCAGAGTATGTATAAATATAGAAAATAAGTGGAATACAAGGAAAACAAAGGAGGGAAACAAGGTGGGACAACACTGTTTCTATATTCATGATCAGTGCATCACAATTATCTGAGCAATTATAATTTTAAGGAAAGTTTTTCACAGTCTGAGGTGCAGCAAAGCAGATTGCTGCCAAGCAAAACTCTTTCTTCTAGTTCCTAGAACAGGGGGGAACTGCATTCCCTGATTGGCCCAAATATCCGGAATTTTCTGAACTTTTTTACAAACATTTTCCTGTGTGATCTTCTTAGTACATACAGTAACCCATAGAAGAGATTTTTGCCCTTTAGCAGGTGGTTCAAACCATGCATCCTGTTAAAATCTGTACAATGGACTTGGCTTCTAATTTTTCAAGTGATCTTCCCTTCCTGTGCACAGATCCCAACTTTGCTAGGGATGGGAAAGCAGGATACAAGTTAAAGTTGTGTTCAGTCTTGGAACCTCAGAGTAAATGCTTTTGAAAGAAACGCAAGGCTGACCACCTGGTCTGCCAGTTGCACCCAGATATGTAGGAGACCCCAGCTTGTGTTTATGCCCAGACTGGCTGAAACAAAATGCATCTTGCTTTTGCAAAGGATAAAAGCAGAGAAGAGCATCATCAACCTGAAGAGCAGCCCCTTTTTTGAAAATGGAAAAAAAAATCTCCTCTACTCATCCTTTGTGGGAAACACAGCTGCCATTGCTGACAGTTTAGGATGAGAAAGAGGTACACTCTGCATGACTAAAGCAAAGGAAGGGAGGATCCACTGTAAAAAACTATGGTAAAGGGGAAAAAATTGCAACTACACTTGATCCTGGTTAAGGCTGATGTATGAGGTAGAGGGAAGGATCTTTCAGCCTCTGAGATGGGCTTTAGAAGATCAGCCAGAAAAAAGCACACACAAAAATAAGAAAGCAGAAGGCGTGGGTGGTTATGGAGATTAGTACTGACATATGGAGCCTATCAGCTTGAAGTTACATGTTTAAATCTGACCTAGGTCAATCATGCCCCAAAGTCATTACTGTCGAACAGCTGTTGGGTGGCCTCTGTGAAATGACTTAGGGGTTTGAGCCCAGTTTCTAGTGGCAGGTGTCCACATTACACAAAACCCATCTGTATTAATTACCTCCCTATATCTGGCAATCTCACCAGAAAGGCTGAGTACTAAGGGTTCATCATAGAGACTGAGCTATCCTGTTTTATCTTGGGTGGCCCTTCAAGGAAGGGGCTGAAGAACTTTGGAAAAGTATCATAGGAGAAGACAGCGCATTCCCTGCTCCGTGGTTCAAGGCAGACCACCAGTTTTCATACCCCTCAGACCTGCAGATTTCACTGGTGCTGCGTTTACTCTTGAAGTCAGCAGAAAGTATTTCATAACTGGCTGCTTGCACGATGTTGAATATACATCATTTGGTTTCTACTTTCGGATCATAATAATATAAACAGGAAAACTACATTTTGAATTCATTAAGTTCTTCCTCCGCTGTTTATAAAAGATAAAAACTTCTCTCTCCTTTTTTTTTTTTTCCTAAGGATTGATTGGTGTCATGTACATATTCGTTCACTTCTGTTTATGCAAGATAATAAGAGTATTAACATGGAGGTGGAATAATGGTGTTTATAGTTCCATCATCACTGTTTATATAAGATAAAAACAGTTTAAAAAACAGAAAAAAAGAAAACTAGTGAGAGAACATTTGCTGTTATGTACATATATTATTTTTTTCCACTTCTATTTGTAAAGAATGTAAAAGAAAAAAAAAAGTGTTGCAAGTTGAAGTTATTCTGTTTATAATATTTCTGTGCTGTTTACCCAAGATAAATTAATTTAGAGTTGATGTAATGAGTAGCTTGGAAGAAGAGAATTGGGGTGAAAGAGGAACTGGTGGGGTTAAGTCTGATACTCTTAGTACCTTGTAATCCTTTCCTTTATTAAGAAACATGAAAGATGTGTACTGAATCTTTCTAGTGGGAATACGATACCACCGGTGAGGCTGGGGACACATGGTGCTGCCATGCCCGCGAATACAGCGGCTACCAGAGGGCTTGGAGGCTTTCTCTGGCAAGAGAGCTCTCAGAACAGAAAGGATACTACAATAGCCTGAAAAGATCTCATGAACGTTAAACCCCTTGGTATCATTGTCCATGGACTTAGTCCAATAATTGTGTGCCTGTACGACTCTGTTTTGTTCTGCGGCTTTGAAGTCTAATCCTAATTCCTTCAGGGAGAAAGGCTTGTAAAATGTCTGCATTTCAGAGAGACGGGGAAGTACTACCTTTGATGCAAGCCCTATTGTTGGTCCCGCTCAGTCCTTCTGATTCACCCCTGCTCCTACCCCGTGCATGGGCGTATTGACAGATGAGGGAAGCTGGCAGATGTGCTTATTTCCTTGGGATGAGACTGATGCTCTGTTTCTCAGTGTCAACTAGAAAGGCCACTTATACCTAATAAAAGAACAACTGTGTGGACATTAATGCACGCGCAGGCAAAAAGTCCAGGAGTATTCGCTTACTTTTCTAAATGAGTTTGCTCCAGCTGCAGTCACACCCTTTCTGTGTTTGCTTTGCACAAACATTCAAGCAGGCAGGCTTGAAAAATCACGTGTTCGTACACTTTAAGGTAGGGAACTATCAGCTCGCTTATGTACTCTCCCTGTAAGTGGTAAGTGCTGTGAGAGATGGTTTTTTGCACATGCTTCTCACCTCCCTTGTGCAGGTAAAGGAATCAGCCCAGGAGTTGGCTTGACCTTCTCCAAGTGGTGATGGACTAGCTTAAGCAAAAATAATGAGAGAAAATCAAACTGCATCCCTAACCAGGAAGCTACAGAGTACCAGGAAATCTAGAATTGCATCAAAAATGCTTTTTGTCTTCTAAAAGAAGTCACCATCTTTTATAATTTCATAGTAACATTTTTCTTCCTCTCTAATCTTGAGTATATCCAGTTCACAATGATGTTTTCATCTCTTCTTCTCAATTCTTTCTTCAGCTGTCTTTACAAAGCAGACCATTTAAACACATACATAAGTCTATTTCTGTTAAATGGGTCCTGAAGTAAAGGTTGAATTTTAATTATATTCTTGAGTCGCATTGCATTCACACATTTGAATTTAAGCATGGGCTTGAGTACGTGGTTTGAGGGCTCAAGGTTTAACATTAATGCTGTCAGGATGCAAAAACAATGCTGTACATCAGTTGTGTGACGTGATGTATTGCACTGCTTGATGCCACCTATGCACCCCTGCTCCAAATGTCAAGTACTTGACGCAGATTGTGCTTTCATCTACCTTGTGCATTGCCCAAGGTAGATGGAAAAAATAGGCTTTGTTGGAAAAAAATTGCAATCTACTGGTGGACCTTCCACAGGCAGATAAGGGTATGAATTTGCCAGGTAAATGAATCCTTGAAAATTTCTCTCTACTAATTGCCAGCCCTTACTTCCCTTAGAGCTGACATGGATGCAAAGAGAAAGGATAGATCTGTCAGCAAGCTGAGAAGGAGTTTAAAGGAACTTCAATCAGAAAGTTTTGTTTTTCAGATGAATATGTATTGTCATGGGTACAAAATGACATTTCCTGAAGTGAAGGCCATTCTCATCCCTATCTCAGAGCGTTCCAACATACAGTAATATGTGTCTTAATTATGGTGTTTCTGTGTCTAAAAAAGGCTCAGAAATTTCACTTTTCAGAGTTGTATAATCAAGTTGCTCCACCTTGCTATTAGGCATGAATGGCAGTCAGTGCTCCAGGGAAGCCTGAAATTGAAAGAGCAGCAGGTGGGGAGCAGTGGGTCAGGATGGGTATGCATTTAGGAGAGCTGTGTGGGGAGTCCAGAAGTAGAATAGCGGGAAGTGCTGTAAATTGGATTGAACACGTTGCTAGTGGACAGGGTGAAAGATTATACAGCATTTGTCTGTGTGACCGTAATGAGCTTTTTTCCCATAAAAGATTTGGGGAGAAAGTACTGTGTATGAATAGGGTCCCTTTAAGAAGCACTTTTAAAAGAGCTCATTTTCAATTCCAATCATGTATATGCCCCAGCAAGACTGTAGCCAGATGCTTGTAGATCTGAAGAAAACAGCCCAACCCTTTTCTTATCATCTACCGGAGATGACAGACTTTAAAAACTCAATGGCACTTTCGATAACTTCTAACAAGAACTGGGACTTGCCTGGCTCCATTTGTCTGGCCAAGGCTGTATTTCTGCAATTTATCCCATGGAGATTTTCAGCAGAACCTTACACTTAGTGTCTAAATTAATGATATTCCTTCCTTTTTGCCATGACAAAAACCACTCTGCACTATATACATTATGCTAAAGTTTTTGTCATGGACATAATCTGTAAAAGCTTTTTCAGCTTCATCGTTTTGACAAGCTGATTCCATTAGACCCTTCCCAGTGATCACTTTTGTGTGGTGCATGTGGGGGAGGTTGTTTGCTCACATGGTTTTCCCTTCTTTGAAGCTAGAAAACAGTGATCATCTCTCAGGTTACGTGTTATGTCTTATCACTGACCTGTCCCCAGGAAAATGGTTTTTGAGGGAAGACAGAGATTTTCTGTATAGCTCTCTTAGTAAATGAGTCTTCTCTGTGGTCTGGTCCTTAACTTTTCTTCAAGGCTCTTTTAGGATAGAGACATGGTCTTAGTTCTTAAAGTGTGTAGGTTGGTCTGTTGATATGTGTGCATTAAAAAGCTCTGAACACATAAGATATTTCTCAGTATTTTTTACATTCCACTTGCACTGAAATGGAAATAGTTGAGTGCTTTGAATAAGGAAACTCTCTAGTTTTTCTCAAATACATGGTTTACTCAAAATCCTCCAGTGAAGGTCCACCACAGTCTGTTGGTACCTCTGCCAGATACCTTGCACTCCTGGAGGTTTTAAAGGGGTCTGGGCAAACACTGCTGGTTCTGATCCTGCCATACTAGCAAGTGCTAGATGCTGGTGATTAAAGCTGGAGCTGATACATGATAGAGGTTGATAATGAAATAAAAGGATGCTTTATTTTAAAATGCATTCTCTCACATCATACTTTCTAAGGAAGTGAGTTATTTTAATATCAGTTTTTGGCAATAAGGAAACTAAGATTTTGTGGCTAAAGCAGATAGGAGCCTGGAGTGGAATCGGATCCCACAAAACATGCGTTTGTCTTCAGGGAATGCTTTTTATCTGCCTTTGCTACAAATTAACATGGTGTAGTGCTACTTCTTTATTTCACTCTCAGTAAAGCCAGTAAAACTTTTCATGCCAACCTCGGTGATGGGCACAGCCACCAGACTTTCTGGGATAATTGTCAGTGCAGAATAGCATTGCCTACAGCCTGCTTTAGCATAAAACCAAAATCTATCTCAGTAGGCTTCCAAGGGTATCAAAGCGTCTCAGATTCATTAATTCATTTATCTGTGCCACAAACAAAAAGTAAATTTTAAAATGCCTTCTTTTTTTTTTTTTTGCAACTGCTAATAACTTCACCTTCCTGCCTTGTCCAGGGCATTTCCACAGATACTCGTATTTCTCAAGCTGACAGCTTTCTGATCACCCAGACTGAATAGCTGGATATCTTGGCTTCCCATCTTACATGAACTTTATCTCCCTCATTTAAAATAGCAAAAGCACTGTCTACATGAGCAGACCATTATCCTGGTTGGGTTGTTAAAGTTACTGTAATGCTGACTTTATTTTCTTGTAACAGTTCTGAACAAAATGTTTCCTTTGAAAGGTCTCAGACCTCTAGCCTCCCAACTCCTAATCACAGTAATATCCAACCTCAATGAGTCATTAGTGAAGACTCAAACAATAATCTGTAACAAGTCAGCTATGAAGAAACTGGCATAGTTTATCTCTCTGATTCACATTCATATGAAAATAATGGGTTGCAAAATAAAGGTAGCATTGCTCTCATGCTATACGGTATCCATTGGATCTGAGTCTTTCCTCCCCCACCAACACTCCCAAACTAACCCTGAATATAAGTCTGCAATCACTTATGAGTCAGGTGCATCTATAGAAGTGACATGTCCTTAGACTATAAAACCAGCTCACTGTGCTGCTTCTTAAACCGACTCACCTATAAACCTCTTTTTGGTCATGGTAAGTTGTTGCATTTTTAGATAACTGGGAAAATGGTATAATGATTATATTCAAATCCAACCCTTAAAGAGGGTTTTACATTTCTGAATTGAATGGATGCAGTGAACTATGTAAACTGAGTTTGGATGAGTTCTTGGAGTTGTTTGGTTTTCGTTTTGTCTTTGCGAAATGGACACTTAGCGTTGCAGGAAAGCTGATAAGTAGCATAAACTACGTCTCACCACTAAGAGACTTTGTAAAATCTTTGTGTCTGCTGTTTGGTTTGGCTTCAGCAATCAAAGGGATTTTCTTCACAGAAGGGAGCATGCAGGTGGCTTTTCAGGTTTCTGTGAGGATTTTTCTTCTCATTTGATGTGATACAGGCTCTAAACTGGGCATCAAAAGATGTGAGTTCATTTCATAGTTCTGCCTTAGTATTGATCAGCTTCAAGATCAGTTTAGCTTTCTCTTCTTTCCTTTTTTCATTCCATAAACTGGGAATAAGGAGAATTACCCTTATAAAGCAAAAGGTAATGTTCAGCTTGCTGGGGATTTGTTTGGGGTTTTTCTACAAATAAAGCTCCTGAGACTATGTATATTGAACTCCACAACTTTAAGGCACGCTAGTTGCTCTCTGGATGAGCTGTATAGATATGGATAAGCTGTGCTGTGTTAGGGAAAACTGGGAAGTTTGGAAAATCCAAGAAGTAATTCAGACTTTCATGAAACATATCCCACAATTCAGTTATAAGTATTATTTCTACTTGTTGACTGGGTCAGAAAATGAAATTACCAGGTTGAGATAGCCCAAGATGTTTCGGTTGTTCAGGAGAGGAAGTTCAGAACTGGGACAAGAGTGTCACTTCTAAGCTGAGTCGTAATACAGTATGACTTCTACCTTTTCCCTTCAATTACATCTTGCCATGATTTGGTTCAGTTGACTACTGTCTCATCCTCTCTCTATATTATCAAATGGATACTCCAGTTAAGATAGAAGAGTTGGTGAAAAATTCCATCTAAGCTACTCTGCTGTTGCACAACTTAAACTCCCTTCCTGCAGCATCACCTTGGTGGTGAGGGTGAGGGAGGGAGGCATATCAAAGCGAAACTGATATAACAAGGATTCAAGAGGGAAGGTGGTTTGGATATATTGGCAGTAAAACTTAGAATTAGGAACAGGTTCCTATAAAAAAACATCATGTTTGGTGGTAAGAGGGATCAGATTCATTGGTAAGAGACTGCATTCTTGACACTTCAGCCAGTCATTCCCATATAAAAGAGCAATTAAAAGTTTAGTTGCCCTGAAACTCAGTTTTCAGGGCACACATCACGGAAGTAACAGCATGCTACAGAATATGCTGTTCTCATACCAAATATGAAATGGAGATTATTGTTCCCAGAAGCTAGTTTAGTGGAGCTTTATAAGGTAGTTTTGATTTATTTTAATAGGCATAAAGTGAGAAGAAATAGGTGAAAGATAAATTCCAAAGTATTGATTATGGCCTTGTAGGAAAAAACAGTTGGTTCTCCTTCTGGAAAACTCAGAAGAAGCACATACTTAACCTGTCTTTGTAGATGCCGAGGGCTTAACACTGCATACAGCTGCATGACCCTGGTGACTTCAGTGTGTCTGCAGGGGTTTAAAGGCAAGTGAAATCCTCCTGTAATGCTTTTCGTCTTGTTCCAAGTGTTGTGTACTCTCACAAGAACACAGCTCATGTTCGAAGCAGTACAAATTTTAAAAATTGGAGCACAAGCCATATGCTCTCTTCTCTTTCAAGGATTTGCTGCTCTATGGTATCTGTCAGGTTAAGATTTTCCTATAGGTCTTCATAGAGTCAGGTTGTGATTTCTTTATGGACAGGCAGTCAAGAAAACATCCTGACAATTTCTTTAAATGATTGTGGCAATGGATCTGACATGCTCACACTTTTCCATAATGATCTTGCTGCCACTTTGCTCATGATTTAACAAACACCCTCATAGTCAAGTCCTAAACCATGCAGCTCTCACCAAAGAGAGCAAGCTGGATTTTTAAAGTCCGGTGTAACCTCAGCCTGGGGCTTGCCAGAACGCTGCTCATACCCTCTGCCCCCCAAGCAGCCGTGGATGATGCAGACGCCAACATCCCTGCACAACCCTCCAGTCCCCTTGCAGCGCAGGCTTAGCAGAGTTCCCCACTCCAGCCCAACCTGTTCTCCAGGCGCTGCAGTACTCGTACGCTCAGCCAGTGCCCTTTAGTTCTGCTCTGCAGTGCCATCAGGGGAAAATGATATATCAGAGTACTTACATCCCAAATTGAATGTTAGTCAGATGTTAAAATGAAAGAAATATTATGGAAAGTCAGCACGTCTCACTGTGGAAATAAATTACGTACAGTGGAGTGTCGTGGCTCTTGGGACCATATATGATCCAAAGACACCATTTAGAGAAGTGATCACAACACCACTAGATTTATCAGATAATGATGGAGGAACATTAATACCCAGAAAGCAAATAATAATTAGCAATAGAAAGCTCCCAACCAGTAACTTTTTTGGGGTCACTTCCTCACATTAGTAGCCTATTTGTATGTATTACTAGATTTTATAGCAATTATCTCCTTATTAATAGTAACTTCACTAATTGCTGTTATTAATAAAGATGCATTTAGTTCCTAGTACCTTACTTTCTCAGTTTAACATTTTGGTTACTCAAGTGTCATCTGCCTAAATAATTTAGTATTATTTGATTGTATTTTCTCATGCTGTGCAGTCCAGTTTTCGAGCTGCAGAATTCAAGATGGGTACTTGAGAGGGTGTAGGGAACGTGGACCATGCACTAGGACTGCAAACCTCCAAGCAGGAAAGCAGAAGATGCTTCATTGCTTATCCACCTTGCAATAAGGAGAGCATGACTTGATGTGGCTACGGTGTAACACAACAGATCCAACTTGTTAGCTGCCACTTCAACCACACTCCCTGAGAACAGAAAATTCACCTACAGGTGTAGTCAGAGCCAAGATGTAAATGTAATTGTTAAGGTCTGATCCTGAAAGGCAGCCAGAACCTTCAGGTATATATCCTTGTATATTTAGGTAGATATGTTTTCTGTTTTCTTCTATTTAAGGTTTCAAAGCTGAGCTCCAAGTGCCAAGAGTAACCAACACAAAATATTTTATAAAATGGAAATGCCCAAATTGCTTCTGGACCAGGAAGACGACTCATCTGGTCAACAGCTGACTTCTCTTTCCTCTCTTTTCCAAGAGTGAGCAGGGAGCAGGCTGTATGCTGGGTGGGAACAACCCAGCCTCAATGCAACCACTATTTTTCCAGTGCCATCTTTGCTCCTTCACGGTCTCTGGATGGGAGCACACACAGCCCCCCAACGAGGGAGAAGGGCATCAGGAGTCTTGGAAAGATTACAGACAGGAGCAGGCGGCAGCTGCCACCAGAGCAGTGAAGCTGGCCTACAGCACAAGCCCCTTGGGCAGTCAGAAGTGGGTGCTGTGAGTTATTTTGGCAGTGGCCACCCTTTCCCAGGTATTCTGTTTCCCAGAATTAGTCCCCTAGCAGTGACCTCCTTGCCCATGCAGCCCTCCAGGGTGGTGGTGGGCAGCAGGAGCAGGGCAGTGCTGTGGCGATGGGAGGTGGTGCTGGGCAGCCTCCTTCTGCCAGTGGGCTGAGCTGTGTGAGGCTGCGCTGGCCAAGCACCTGCCAACAAAATGCCCTGGTTTCACTTATGGTAACAAATCCCTCAAGGATGTAGTCAGTGGTTAGAGTTACAGAAAGGTAAAAATAGTACTATTCCAGGCCATCTTTTAAGTCAAGATGCATGCTCAAAATGCTACATTATAAAACAAGAATATGTTTAACCTTTCTTCTTCCTCATGTTTTGCAAGTTTTGCCCTCACCCTGAGCCCCTTAAAGCAACTGCTGCTGAAGCTGTAATGTGCTGTTGCTTCCAGAGACCTTTCTTGCTCTTCTTTTAAAGCTGTTTTCCTCAGAGGTGCTTTGTATAGAGACTTTTCTTGACTGAAGTTCTTCTTGGGGAGCAAGAGACCTCCAATGGATGTTAATTAGAGTTCAGTTTGCAGATGCAAGAGATTACTGTTCTTATTTCATCTGTCTCATTGTTTCACTGAGAACAGCTGTTAGGACTTATTTTGGGCTGAGTTACCTGTGGAATGAGTCAGCTTGATGTCTCTATGAATTAGCTTACATATACATGAAAGTCCAAATTTGGATTGGATTAATTTCTTTTGTCTTATCAAAACATAATATTATCCAGCCTTCCTGGCAAGCAGAGTGTGCTGAAAAATCTATTCCATCAAGATTTTTCTCTTGTATTTTCTAGTTGTGGGTCCCTGAAGTTTTCTGGTTTGTAAAAGCACTTTTGTCTGTGTGCATGTGTAATGCACATTCAAAGTCTGCTTTTCCCAGTACATATTTCTCAATGTGAAAAGGACAAGGCTAAAATTTTAACCATTCTTGGTTACCAAAAAAACCCTTAAAAGTCTCCTTTTACTACGCTTTGCAGCCCAAATTTAGCAATGATATTAAATACACTAGCGACATTAAATACGCTAGTGAAAGAAAATATAAGCTTGAGCTGGGTCATAATTCCTTTACAGTATGTGTTAAGGTAAACAGCAAGGCATTGTGTCTTCAAATTTAAGAGAGGAAGCAGTCAGTCACCTTTTCCATTATCTTTGGTGGACTACAGCTTCTAAACAAACTCTGTCTTTGGAAAACGAGTGATGGAAATATTAACAATAAATTTTGATTCAAAATTGTTGAGTCATCACTGCATTCTTTACAGAACCACAATTTGGCTGTTTATTTCATTAAAAAGAGCATGTGCACCTGTAGTTGAGTAGATTTCTTTTCAAATTCTTTCATGATACATAACGAAAATACATGTGTGCCAATGTATACAGACATATGTTAATTCTAATGTACATAGAAAAACACCTTGTCATTTCCTAAAGATCATTTTACTTTGCTTCTCCAGTGTTTCAGACTAAGGGTTTATACATGGCCATATAACTGGCTCTCAAGCTGTATTTGCAGTGTCCTCTCCCATATGAGCTTTCTCCCTCCCTGCAATAAGCTGTCAGTTGTAAAACCATCTCCTCAGTTCTTCCCTTTCCAAGCACTAGCTCAACTGAGTGATGTTCATTTCCTGTCTTATTAAATAGTGTAGCCAGCCCTTCTCCTCAGTCTTGTATGAATGAGTCCACGAGGACAAGGGGTGGGCTGTGGAGCTTGCTCTTTTGGTAGGCACACAAAGGTGAAGATGCAGAGGAAGAAAAGGAATGTGCCCTGTTAGCCCTTTGCAAAGACTTGCTTGCTTCCAAAAGGAGCAGGATTGTGCCTCTGCGTGGGTCATGATCTGCTGAGCTGCTTTTTCTCCAATGGGCCTTTTGGACCATTTCTGTTCTGTGACACACTGCTGGAGCCAGTGTCATTATCAGTCCTCCAGCAGACACCATTGTGCAGTGAAGCCTCTTAATACAGGTCGCTGAAATTCCAGATATTTTGACTGCTAAAGGAGGTGGTCACTTCAGGTACCATGACCACGGGAAAAAAAAGCAAGAACTTGAAGGTAATTTTCCTCTCTACGTTGCCACATTGCTTTTCCTGATGTGGCCCTTTACCTCGCGTGTGACATCTGTGGCTAAGGTGTTGTCATATTTCTGGTATGCTCACATAACATTTGACTGCCTTCCTCTGCATTCTTGTAATTAACTCCTAATATTAAAGCGGTTTCCATCTCTGGATTCTTTAGCAAGCTGATTGAAAGGCAATTTAATTGCACAGCATTGCCAAGAAACATGTTAGGTGATTGCTGGCTGTGGTAACAAGTAATGTGAAGGTAATAGAAGATATCACAGGGACTAAGGTTTTACTGGCCATTAGCAGAGGTGACTTCAAAAAGCAGATGATAATTAGTATAGATTTCACTGAACCAAGTTTCCATCTGCTGCTCGTCACTGGATTTTGAGCTGCTCTCCTATTAAAGATTTGCATGTATGTTCCTGGATTCTCGATGGAAAGGACACTTAGGGAGAAAGGGTATAAATCAACAAATAACTGTGTAACCTGCAGAAATATAAATCTATGTAGATTAATCCGTGTTTCCTAAATTGCATACTAGATTGTAATTCAATCAAAGGGTAGGGGTCTTGTGACGTTTATGAACATTTATGGATGTTATAAGCACTCAGATTAAATGTCAAACCTGGTATTCAGTTTAGAATCAGGTATTATTGTTATTCATTAATATATAAAAACAACAATTATATCCACTAAAATCCTCAATTTAATTCTGCTGTAATCTGTCTCTGCTGTGTCAGAGATGCAGTGCAGCCTCCTTGCCCCCTCAGATCATTTAAAGGGCTCCACTGAATTTCAGCTGAGTCTGCTCTTTCCCTCCAGCATGGCACTGGCTCTATTCAGCCCCCTTTGAACTGAGGAATTCTCTAGTAAATGATTTTCTTTATCTTCCACTGGGATTAAATTTTAGTTTTGTTCCTAGGCAGGTGTAGTGCACCCAGAAGGGGAGGAGAGACAAGACTGCATCTTAGATCCAATTCACCAAGTATATTCCGTATGATGAAGCTGTGCCCCTCATTGGTTCTGTATCAGTAAAATGTGAAAATGCTTTGAGGCAAGAACAGTCATTTTAGGATTATCTGAATTTGTTGTCAGTCCTTCAAACCTGCTTCTTTGCAGTCTGGGGCTAAAGGACTAACATTGCTCACCTTGGTGTAGTGCATTACATCAGGAAGATCCTAAATCACTTTGCAAAAATGGAGCAGAATCGCTGTCCCAATTTACTGCTAAGAAGGGACTTGAAGCAGGTTAACTCAAGCCAGTTAGTGAATAAAGTGTAAGAAGCAACTGAATGCCAATTGCAAAAATGGCTTTGGCACCTAAGATGTTAGTTTTGTTGAAAGGAAGCAATGCTTAAGCTAACAAAGGTAATATATTTCAGCATGGTTTACAGCCAAAATTTTACTGACTTCCAGTGGACTTCAACTTGAGTGCCTCAGTCACTTTTGAAAATTGTAGTTAGCTTCATAAATCTATTATCTTCTTATATAATGTAACTCATACTACTGGTTTTCACTACCTTAACTCCCCATGAATAGAAATTCTTCAGTGTTTAGGAACCTTATTCTCATTAAACTCAGGGGGATCTAGATTCCTAAATAGCCTTAACATTTAGGCCTTGCTTGTCTCTTAGTCTTTGCGATTTAAATGGAATTTATTCATGTAGTAAAGAAAGAGAAAGGGAGCAGAATCTGACCACAATGAAGCAAGGACAGATTTAAGATTAGCCCTTGGCTATTCTGTCCAATGGCCAAAACGTCTTCAGAGTAATAATGATTAATTAACACTAGGAATTCGATATAAAAAAAGATCAGTGGATTCCACTTGTCCGTTCCACCAAACAGAGCCATACTGGGTTGAAGACAACATAAACAGAGACAGGTAACTATTCTGTTTATAACATAGAGACCTGGGGAAAACAGTCAGCTTTCTTCTACTTCATTTTCTTATGTTGTTATATAATACTGTATCTTGAGGAAATCTAGTGTGTTAATCTAGTGTAATTAGGTTAAATGTCTCTAGTGACCAACAGCGCCATATGATAAAAAGTTTCACCCCAGCAGTTTAGTGGTTCAGGTTCTGCTCATGGTTTCAATTAAGTCAGCATGATTGCACAGAGCAGTGAGAACAGGATTTGGCCCATTTCTCTCCTGCATACGTGTTCTGCAGTTATCTAACCTGGAATGAATCATAGCTTCCGCAGACACATCTTGTTTTTCCAGTACTTTACAGGGAAAGTTTTGTTTTCATATATTTTGTTTTGAACAAAACTGGTAATCAACTGTCCAGACCAATTGCAGTCATTTAAAAAAGTAAGGTGTTTCAGTCCTGGTGATTTTGCTGGATTCTAGTTTGCAGCTTCTAGTATATTATGCCTGTCTAAAATTACGCCACAGTTTTAATTAGGCAGGACAATCTTGTTCACTTCTTAGAGCAAATTTGATGGTAATGTTGGTGTAAGTCATTACTCAGCATGTCCAGAATCTCGGGCCATAAGTTGTAGAATTCTTTGGCATTCATGTTGTCAAAATTGCTTGAGGCTTTCCCTTGAGACCTTGTTTTATGTTGCTTATAACAGAGCCAAACTCTAACCTCAGCCTAAAATTTTCCATTCTGTGGGGTTTTTTTCCCATACTGCATGCCTCCCACTTTTTTTTTCCTTTTTTTTCTTTTTTTTTCATTTTTTTGAACTCTGAGACTCCAAGGCACATTCTTTGGCTCAGACCTTTTGTCTCAGTTTCTTCCCTGGTTTGCAGCTCACTGTCCCATCTACCCAAAACTCTGGAAGAAACACTACCCAACTGCCAACCCCTTTACTATCATCTACTACAGATAAGTCCATAGACTTCCATGGTTAAGTCTTCAGGAGAAATGTAAAAGGAAGATAAGGGGTACGTGCTTAGGAAAGAAGATTTTCTCCACCAGGAGAACTTCTGTGTTGCAGTTCATTAGAATAATGGATTATTGAAAGCAAAATAGTGACCTTCTCTCCACCAGCTTGATCTTGCCCTTCCTTTTGTTTTGTGTCATTTCAGCTTTTCAGTACAGGCAGAATCCATCCTGTCTTCTGTCTCATGCAAATCTTCCTTACATGTGGGAGCAGTCAGCTCCTTTAAACAGAAATTTGCTGTTAAAAGGGCCTCTCAGGGTGGCCTGTCCAAAGGATGCTATGAGCATCTTGGTTCCTGCCCTGCAGTTTTTATGATTGTCTCTTCTCTTTGCTGTATTTTCTCCACCTCCCTTGCAAACCAACCACTAGATTTTTACACATGCTTTTTCTCAGACTCTCCTCTACCCAGGACCGTAATTCCCACAAATAGTTACAACTCTGAACAGATTTTCTGCCTGCCTTCCCTCTCTCTCTCCTGTGACAGCTCCTCTCTTTTCCTTCGCACTCTCAGCTCAGGTTTGTATTTCTCTTGAGTTTTTTTAATTGCTTTGAGAAATTATAGAGAATCTCTCCCTATAACTAGACACGAAACAGAAGTTGAAGGCCATGTCTTAAGTACTGGAATTCACCACATGGATCCCGTGGTCATTTTCCACTGTGCTCCTGGTCCCCTGATAACAATCTTCTGGAGAGCACTATCTGGCCTGACTACCCAAATTTTTTTCAGCTTGGCGAAGGAAAGGGGAGACAGGACTGATTTGTAGCTTTGAACATTTGGGGAGCATCTGCCTTTGTTTTCTATGTCCAACAGGAGTGTGTCTTCTTGTTACAATTCAGAGCATCAGGCTTTGATTAATTTTGTTTATTGCTTCATCCCAGGTTAATATGTTTTGGAAATAAATATGGAAATAAATATGTTGGCAATAAAGCTTAGATACTGCATAGTAGACCTGTAGTCTACCAGAAGTTTGCAAACCTTTAGCCGTTCCACTTTCATGCAGTCATTTTTTTCTTAGGGGTCTCAGGGTAACAAATCAATCGAGTCCAAGAGATACTGTGCTGACAGAAGGAACTAAGACAACACAATTTTTCTGTGCAGCTATCAGCTGTAATGTAAGCATTCTCAGCCCTAATAATAAGCCTAACCCCTCTTCTGTGAAGGTCAGGATCAAGAAGGCGAGTTCTGTTTCAGAGTCCTGTATCATCTGGCATGACTGCTAAGAAGGATGCCATTCAAATCTGGCAGTGTTTTTGTGATAAGAGCATTTGTCCATAGGAGCCAGAAGCCTATTTCACGGAGGCTGCTGAACAGCCACCAGAGGATATTTAGTCTCTGCTGGCTTGGAATTATCCCAGGACTGAAAGGCTCCTCAGCCATTACCAGTTTTCTCAGCTACGTAGTTCTGGGGTCAGATAGTTTCAAAACTTTCAAGATCTATGTTGTTTGTGAATTGAAAACACTTTTTTTTTTCCTCTTCTGTGGGAATTGCCACCATCTGTAAGTCTCCTTGATCCGTGTTTTATATTGTTACATTGGTATCATTCAGTGTGCTTATTATCAATTTGATTTCCTTTTTTCTTTCTCTCTTTTCTTCTCAGATCACTCACAATCAGTTTGTGGCCTTTCTCTGAAGGAACGTTTCCTTGTCTCTTGTGTAAGTATTTATAACATTTTATACTTTTCATTCATATGAGTTGTGCGTTTTCTTCAAGTTCCATCAAAGTCAGCCTGGGGCTTCTGTTACTTCCCACGGCCATGGGACTCAATAGTGAATTTTTATTCAAATGCAGTCCAGTATTTTAATGCAGCATCACCTTATGGGACTCAAGATTTTAGTTCAGTGACATTGTGTGATTGACTGATCTGGAATTTGTATGTGCATTTCTAGATGACAGTATGGAAGATTTCTGTTTATGTGTGGGGATATACATGTTCTGATGGACGTTATGCTGTTGTGCTCTAATTCAGAATGAAATATAAAGTATTCCATGCTGTGCAAGTGCAAAACAAGTACAGAAAACAGTCAACTAGCATTGCAACCCATCCTTGCTGAAGTTTGACCCTGTGGTGTGGGACCCTTCCTTACCCAGTCCTGCTGCTCTCTGACCTGCTTTTCTTATCTGAGTAGATTAAATGGGCTTTATTCTCACTGACATCCAACAGTATCAGGATTAAAAATCTGTTACCGGTTTCTTTGGAGGACGTTATGCAGGGTTCTTTTCTCACCTTGTTGCATTCACTTGAATTTGGCTGCTGCTGTGTAGGTTGGTGATTTGCTGACCTTTTTAACTGACGAAAATACTATGTTTATCCAGATAATTGTGTTTTCAAGACCCAGAACAGGAAGAATTAATGTTTTCATGGTTTAAGTTTTGTTTTTTTCCTTTTTGGGGGAATAAGGGATGGAGCCTTTGGGAGTGTTTGTTTGTTATCATTTGAGTTTTAATTTTGTCAGGTTCTGACACATGATGGTTTTGCGCATTTGGAACAAAAACTCACATTTTTCTGAGATTCCTTCATACATGTTGGCAGTGAAATCTAGTGCTTTTGAAACAATGACTCTTCTTGTTGAAATATAAAGGGAAATATAGCACTACCACTTAATAATATTTACTATAGTTAAGTAAAGACAGACCAGAGTTTTCCAAATGTCCACCAGTATTTTAAGCCACTGTTTTGGGATGTCCAAGCTGAAGCTATTTAGTGAATGCCAAAAATAATGAGGGATTTTAAATTTAGGTTTAGAACTCCATGTCCAAATATACCTGGACTTTGTGTTACTTTAGATCTCCAGTTTGCAATTTAAATTCATATCTCCTACCTGTTCAGAGAGAAAAGTAGATGACTGTTAAAGTGCTGCCTGGAATTTTAAAAAAAACCATCACTGTAAGAAAAATAGCTCTTTCATATTTGGGAGACGAATTAAACCTGCAAATCTGTAAATTTATGTTCGAATTGTGTTTTGATTGTTGGAATTTCTTTAAAGGCATGCTAAAGTGCAAATGGATGTTCATAATTTTTTCAATATGCTTGCTGAAACAATGAAAAAGCTTTCTTTTCCTGATACTAGACCTAAAATATGTGGCTTTAACATTTAAATTTGACCCACTACTTTTGCAGTGCAGAAAGAAATGGCACGGTGCCTTCTCCCCCGCCCTGTGGGCAGAAAGATGAGATTTGCTCCAGTGGCTGCAAAAGGTGGTATGACAATGCCAGCTCCCAAGGAGATGTATTTGAGCTGACCTATCATGCCTATGGTGTCCCCATATTTCTTTCCCTTCTCCTTTGCCTTTCATTATAAGGTGTCCCAAATCTGTAATTTACAACATGCTGTTCCAGTTTTGCTCTGATATATTTGCTACAAATAAGTAGGAACCTATGCGTGTCCATAGCTGCCCGTGGCGGTATCAGGCCTGCAAGATGAGGGGAGCAGAGGCGCCCACAGAATGCAACATGGCTTATGTCTAATGTGACATTTATTTGACTCAGAAAGGCAATTGATTAAAGGCCCATCGGACCTTTGCCATCATGTATTATGTATTTATCCAGCAGGGGCAGTTTATAACAGCCCCTGACAAATCCTATTACTTTTGTTGCAGGACTTCATAATACCAATAAAAAGCATTAATGATACTCCGGTACGGGAAGTGTTAACACCGCTTCTGTTAACACTTCCCGCAGCAGTGGCAAATCCATTTATGTCTGTGGCAGACACTGTGTGCCTTCAACATTCAAAGGCACCAGTTTAACATTGTTCTGCCTTTGCAGGGCTAGGCAGTTTAGGTGGAAGCAGCAAGATGGCTTCATGATAGGTAGGCTTGTGGAAACCTGAAGCTGAAATCCCTCTTTGACAGTGCTTTGCTGTGTGACCATGCATTAGTTGTTTTGCATCTGTCTGCCTGTGTTTCTTGACACGTAGGATTAGAATCACACACTCTCTTGCTTCTGTAAGTCAGGCTTATTCCACAGCCAAGAGGGGCTTCTTGGTGCTCCTCCATTCCTAAATTAGCAAGCTCCATAGGAGCCCATATGTTTCAGGCATATCTTGTTCTGTACTGGCTCTCTCCTTTCTCTCTCGAAGGCCATTGATAGTCTGGGTTCTTTTGGGTAACAGAAAATTGTAAATGGGACGTTTTTTCATTAGAAGCTGTTAATGGTACCTGTCAAGCATGTTTCTGATCTAGAGATCACTGATTTGTTCTGCCCTCTGTCTCAGTGTCCAGCGCTGGGCTCTCTTTTCGTATCCCTACCCACAAGTTGCTGATGATTCAGTCTTCATCCTCCTCCCAGATGTTACACACACATCTGCCTAATTACATGGCAGCAGGGTTTTGAAGGTGGAAGGATTTGATACATCTCTCCCCCAAACTCTATTCCCACTTAAGAGGAATACAGTTAATCTCTGCTCCACTTGAATGTCCTCAGGACTTTGAGAGACACAGGTGTATTCTTTGTCAAAATCATTCTTTTCATGGAAGAGGTCTTCCAGCCAGTCTGGAGCCTTTAAATCATAATGTCAACAGCCTGTAGCACTATCAGCATTACTAAGGTGCTTTACAGTAGGAGAGAAAGCTGCACTAGGATAAATAGCTATAGCAGGACACTTCTTTTACTTCCAGAACACTGTCTGTTCAGATGGAACCCATACAGTATTGAAAAGTTACCCGCTGTTAGCCTTGGTAAGTGCAAATCAGAAGGACACCGAAGTCATCCACATACAAGGAAGCAGCAGGACATGTTAACCTAATTCCATGGCTATCTGTCCATTCTGTTTAAATAGTTTTCTGATGTAACCAGGTTGTACTGAGCTCCAGCATCTTTCCTATCGGATTGAGCACTGATTCTAATTCTTGTTACTTGACATCCTAGTTTAAAAAAAGGGGAAAAAAAAAAAAAAAGAAAAGAAAAGAAGGGAAGAAGTGCAAAAAGTGCCATTTATTCCCCAGCTTCATGAAGACGTATTTGGTCAAGTAATGATGACCTAAGGGAAGCTGAGAGGCATCTTACTGATCTCATCATAGTTATGAGAACCATCCATCATATGGTCAGTGATTTGTATGTCAGAAGACACCCAGCAGTATTCCAGCCAGCCAGTAGCCAGTTTCTGAGAATACTTATTCACTTTATCAGAAGTGATGATGCTCAAATAGTCTGTGATATCTATGTATATGTCCCTGCTTTGGTACTTGTTCACCACCAAACTGTCATCTGTTACCACTCTGAACCATTTTCATGAAATAGCAACTAATTAGCACCCTCTGAATCCCTTTATCTGGTTCTGTGCTTAGTGATGTTTTGCAGATGAGGAACAACAGTGATTGCTACATCAGGAACAGGGAGGAGGCATCTTTTCTCTTCTCAGGTTTCTTAAGAAGCTCTCCCTTACTTGAAAAGAGGATAATAACCTCCAGGTCAAGCTTATTCATGAATCAGAAATGAACATTTGCAAAATGCCAAAGAAGTCTACATGTAATAAGCCTTATGTTTACAACAGCTTTCAAGAGTTAGCATTTTTCAAGCATTATCATAATTAATGTAATAAATAGACATGCAAATTATCCAGAAGAATCAGTTGATCTGCTTCTGAAAATAAGGAAGTTTTTAGCAAGGGAATGGTCACCTAAACAGCAATCTGAGACAGGAAAGGAATATTTTTGCCCCATCTATTATGTGTCTCCTGAAGGAAGGGAATGTTCCAAAAAAGAAAGCAACATGGGCAGAGGCAAATGAGTGAAATGGTGAAACAGCCTCAAAATGGCAGCAGAGCTGAAATTCTACTCTGATGTGTTTACAGAAATGAAACCGTATAACTGAGAGTACACCTTGGGAGGAATGTTCTTGAGCAAGTGCCACAATTTTAAGCTTTATTCTTTATCTGAAGACGTAGCCATCAAACAGACTTAAGCAGTAGATGTGCGTGGATTAAAAACTCCTTATTATTTAAAACAAATCTGACAAGTTGTTTTAAAACTTCTGTCATAAAAATAGACCCAATATCTAGAAAACCCGAGATGTAGCCAGATTTACAAAAAGGGGCAAAATTTGGCCCCAGTTTTTCATTCAAGCATTAGTTTAAATGTTGACATTCAAATTGTTTAGCAAGTAATAAAGGCTGCACATAGTGTGAAGTTGATGTGTGGATTACAATAGAGGCATGTGTGCAACCTGCTTTCTAATTGCAATACCTACAATATATCCACTGGTGCTGGATGAGATTGAATTTAAGATTGGCCAGCATGACAGCTGAAAATGTCACACCTTTCTGCCATTATGCATACTCGCAATCTCTTTGTTCTGAGTTATTTTTCATTTAGTTAGCGCAATACAGTGGACTGAGTGTTAGCTTGTTTTGAAATATTACAGAGTATGACAGAAAAAAAATGGACTTTAATTAGCCAGTTGTAGGAGCATAATATTTTAGATTTAACTAGAAAAAAGAAGGACACAGAGAGAAAATGGTGTTGTTCAATGCACTTTTACCCCACACTGGCATAATTTAATATATTTGGATGGAAAAGACCACCTTTCCGAAGCAGTAGCAGCATTTCCTACAGCAGTTTGAACACCGACCATCAAAATATTAACACAGACCAGTTTGTTAGGTTGAAATCACTGTGCAAAATGGTAACTACAGAGTGTGGCAGAGTTTTTCAGAATATTCTCCTTGTAGTTATGGTAAAGTATCTTCCAGCTTTGGCAAGCACATTGTTACTCTACAGCTGTATCACCAAATGTCTTCTTCTTTTCTGAGCTTTACTGGGAGTCCTTCTCCTAGTGCAGAAATCCTCTTTGATGCACCCTGCTGTAGCATCATGTTGCGTATCTGCCTCCATCAAATGTATACACCAAATATAAGGTAAAAATGGTACCAAGAACAAGTTGTGCTGGAGGAGTGATTATTGGAAAACACAACATCCAGAAATAGGAGGTTTCCCAAAAGTCACCTTTTGATCAAGACATTGTAGATTTGTCTATTGAAACTGGCACCAAGATAGGAATACTCAGGGAGGTCTAAATGCCTGCCCACGTGTCCATGTCCATGCTCAATGTCCCATGTGTGAGACACCACAATCAAAATTGAGCTCGTAGAAGTATCTCCTCCTTCTCCTTTTCCTCTCCACCACTCCCACTTAAAAAAGAAGCAAATCATCTGCCACGTAGTTCATTCGTGTGCCGTTACACAGGTGCACGTGTCAAAACACATGTGATTATTCTTCAGGCTGTGCTTCATGAAGGCTGTTTTACCTCTTAGTGGAAATGGGAACACTTAGATATAAAAGATCACAGTGTATTAAGAAATAATGATTCTTTCCCCAGAAGTTCTTGTTCACACTGAAGCTTTCCATCATTTTGGATAATATCATGCTGCATATGGTTCACAAATTCAGCCCCCCAGGTAATATTTTCATTTCATATGTTTACATGCCCAAAATACTAGATTTTGCACAGCACTGAAAACAAATGCTTTTGGATTTGAATAGATCTTGCTCTCTCCCATTCCATCGTACTGAGTGTTAAGTTTAATAGAATAGCTATATCAGTTTTCTGAATGCTGTTTTCTAATGTTTTAGCTTCTTAAGCATACTCTAAACAGCTTGATTTTTCAGGGACAAAATTAAAATCCCAACTTCAAATAGCATGCAATTTAGAACTATTCGTGCTTCACCCAATCACCAAAGTAAGGATCAGTTGCAATGTTTGGATCTGGGTGTGTATTTAAATTTCATATTTGTCCGTGTTCACTTATCCTGGATGTCTGTAAAGAGATTAATTGTTTTTCACTTTTCGCAGTAAATCCACTTTTACATAAAAGACAAAAAATAATGTGTAACATTCTGGATGCTCTGCAATATGCACTGGAGGTTGTGAAGGAGAACTACTATGCGTGATCAGCATGTAACCAGCTCTGAAGAATGAAGGTTTTCAGACACTATTTTTCAATTTTTGCATTTAAAAAACATTTTACATTTTTGGGTTTAGGGCAAATTTCTTGTGTGAATGTCTCTGCATGCTTAGCATAGTTCAGTCATGACATTAAATGCTTAAATTCTGCCACAGAAGGCTAAAACAAAAATGGAGCTCCTCTTCCAGTGAACTTTAATGGAAAGGTGACAATTTTAGTCATTGAAATACCTGCAGACTGAGACATGCCTCAGGGAAGATTGTCAAAAATCCTGGTTTTTCTTAACTTGTTGAAGATAGTTTGGCAGATTTTTTGTTGTAGAGCCTGCAAATTAATCTCACATTGATACTTTCTACTGTGACTTCTGTGGCAATGTCTTCACCTTCCATCCTGGCTTGTGCCACTCTGCTAGTGGGCAGCCCAGTTTTTCCTGTTGCAGAAATTCACAAAGCATCATAGCCTGACTAGATCAAGAAAAGCATGTAGTGTATTCAGGGAGTAGCAGTGCTTTTGTAAGTGCTTCTGTTCACCAAGTATTTTTCCTCCACATCTTATTCCAGCAGAGTTTTCTTAGGAGGCAGGGTCCAGCATTCAAAGGCATTCAGCAACCAGATTTTGTAGATGAATAGGCATCCTGTTCTGGGAATAAGAATATTTTAAAAGCACGAAACAGAACTAGATATTTAATTAAACTGTACAATTAAACTGATAAGAGAGTTGTAGTGTTGCCTTTCCCTGGTCTTAAAATTAAGAGCCAAACACTGTTAAGGGAAAAGGGGTTTTTACCTCGGTATTTAATAAGGATCTTTAGGTGCACCACTTCATCCAGGTGGAATGCGCTGAAATGCACACGCACCATAGATCGCGTATACGATTTATAGACCTTGCAAATCAGCATATCTGCCAAAGATTCCCCAATGAGAGACTTGTGATATTTCCCCATCCCAAGGAATTTCCTCTTGGATGGACCTATCTTAGTTTACAGGATGTGTTCTAGAGAGGACTTTGGTTTCTAGGGCTTTCTGGCCTCTAACTGCACGGCTTCCAGGATGTTTGGTTTCTTGGCTTAACGGAATATTGGGTCTAAGCTGAGTTATCAGAGTTAAGAAATTGTAAGTACGTGTGCTAAAAGCACTGAGGAAACGTAAAAGCTGTATAGAAGGGTATATAAAAGGGCTATAAAAGAAAAAAGCAAAAAATCATCATGGCATCAGTAGCATCTCTGAACTTCCTGAAGAACAGAACCGTAGAAATAACACTGAAACATTACATATGAATGAGAACTAAATATTGTTAATGAGCAATTTATTGATGTTGATTAACCCTTTTACAGCTGTTAAGCATGCCCCTACTTTTTCCTAATCTGTGCCCCCTACCTTTGAGAGGCCTTCTAAAGAAATGTTACCTGCTCCACTCAAATCTTATTAGATGGAAAAAGCTATTTTATTTAACTAAGCAATTGTGGAGATACAACCTCCACCTTGCCCAATAATTCTTTCTTCACCACTGCTCCATCTCCCCTTCAGGTAAACAGTTGCTCACCTTACAGTCCTTTTGCAAATCTTGATCTAAACTCATTATTTCCCTTGTGGTACTGTATCAAATGCTCTACTGATAAATTAAATTTACTGCATTTCCTTCGTCTGGATAATCAGTTATCTTATCAAAGAAAGTTATCAGGTTAGTCTACTGCAAACTACCTTTGGCAAACTCATGTTTTGTTTCATCCCATTTTCCATTTACCTACGTGTCTTTTCCATTGTTTTTTCCTTCAACATTTACTGCACTCATGCTATTGAAGCTCTTGAAGTTACATCAACATCAAACAGGTGTAAGTGAGATCAGAATCGGTTTCAATACGCTGTAGGACAGCCTTGCAAAAGCCTATTCATTCTCATGACTGCAAAAAGCGAAGTTCTCATCCGGCAGACAAGTAAAACATCATTTTTTATTTTTCATTGTCATTATAGCAAAGGGCAAGTGAGCTGATTTTGAGCCTTGGCTGGTGAATATTTGCGATGATGTGCAAAAGGGTTTCTAGAGATAGAATCAGAGACATCTACCTGCACATTAGAGTGCTTGGGCACTTGCATTAGAAAAACCTTAATATATGTATCAGTAATGAAAATCTTAATTAAGAACGCTGCATCATTGTCCATGAACACTCCTTCTTTCTCTGTGTGTGAAGCTCTTTGTGTATTCCAGCATCTACCTGGTCCACACAGAGCCCTCAAAGAGTGTGTCTGGCAGATCTTCTCTTGATTATTAACAACTAGCAAATGGCAAACTTTTACTCTTCTTTTGTCTCAGCGCTGAAACTCAGAATAGTAGAGCATATGGCATAACTTAAGAGTTTGTTTGGACTTCTTCTATGGCTTTTTCCACTTCATTTTTATATTGGTGGGTTTCAAGATCCAGTAGCATTGATTAGAACCGAATGATGTAGCTTAGAGTTGCTAAAATGTGCACAGACACCTGTTTACCCAATAGTGTATCTTTTCCTTTAGGAGCAATACACTTGGCTGGACCATGTTGTGTATGCACACAGAAGTACGCTAATGGATGTGACGACTGAGATTTTAGTCTACCTAAAGTCAGGAAATTTAGAGTTAAGGTTCCCAGAGCAACCTTGCCTCTGCCCCTTGCTTACAACAGGGTCTCTTACTGATTCCCTGGCTGTGGGCTTTCCAAGACAGACAGTACAGAGAGAAGACAGGGCAATGGAGAGGAACTGCTTGAGGTTTTTTTTTTTCCCTGTCATTGTTTTCCAGTGACATTTGTTTGTTGAGCACAGATTGTATGTTTGTTGTGGTTTGAAACACATTCAGAAAACCTCTCCAAGCAGTGGACATACAGCTGATTTATAGGTGTACTGATAGAAGCACAAATAGTGTAAGGTAAGGAAGAGTGTATGCGTGCACACGCACATTTGCACAAAGAGTTGTATCTTTTGCCTCCAGATGAGTCAGGCTGTCTTCTCAGATTCGCTGTCATGTCACTGACATTTCTGTGGACTCACACCTGCATGGTAGGAGGATATGTCCCAGGAAAGGCAGGAGCAGGAGATACTGCTATTTACTTTGAATAAGAAACAGCTATGGAGTCTCTTGTTGTCTGTACAAATCAACACAGTTGCGCCCCATATAAAAACCTACATATGCAGTGTCTTTATTTTTTCATCTTTAGAAAGAATTTCTCCAGTCTGACAGAAGAGTTCATGCTGAGGCCAGTGGTTCATGCAAGGCACAAAAGCTGCATATGCCTTTATATTGTCATATAAAAAAATAGTTCTGAGAGTGAAACCCATGTAATCCAATAATCCCTCAGACTACAGCTGCTGTTTCAGCCATCATTAATATTCTCAAAACCGACACTTCGCTAAGACATCTGAACCTGAAATATTCCAGATTAAATGAAGTGGGATTGAAAGATTATTTAGTGGCTGGAGCATCTCTCTGGGAAAGGCTTGGGGAGCTGGGCCTGTTCAGCCTCGAGAAGAGGTGACTGAGAGGGGATCTCACCAATGTCCATCAGTATCTGGAGGCAGGGTGTCAGGTGGATGGATGCAGGCTCTGCTTGGTGATGCTAAAGCAATAGGACAAGAAGCAGAAACTGATGCACAGGAAGTTCCATCTGAATATGGGGAAGAACTTTACTGTGCAGGTGACCGTGCACTGGAACAGGTTGTGCAGAGAGGTTGTGGTGTCCCTCTCACTGGAGATATTGCAGACCTGTCAGGACACAATCCTGTGCCATGTGCTCTGGGATGGCCCTGCTTGAGCAGGGAGGTTGGACCAGATGACCCATTGTGGCCCCTTCCAACCCACCCAGTCTGTGATTCTGTGATTTGGCTGATTCTTCACTGCTTGGTATCAGGTCAGTACCTTTCTGTCTAGGCAGAATATAAGTGAGGAATCACCTCCAGTCTGATTTGATGCCATTCTATACCAAAATGCAAATACGCAATAATTAAAACTGTCCCCTAGTCCTCCTGCTACAGCTCAGTCACAGATTGCAAGAATAGTATCTTCTTTTTATCCTCTTTTTTTACTGGTCATTTACACAATTGACTGTCTACAGTTAGAAAAGTGTAGCTCAGTGTCTGGAAGAATGTTTAAGAAAATAAAGATATTTTAATATGGTAAAAAACTTGTTATTTCAAAACCAAATGGCTTCGAACATGTCAGTGCTGCTACTTCTCTTTCAGGACTATGTACGTGTCAAGTTTGATGTTTTAAAACAAAGCTGTGTTATAATTATACAAGCATGTTTGAGAAAAAAAGGCTTATGGAAAACTTAACAGCTGGAAACTGTTTTTTACATACTTGGATGACTCAAAAGCAGCTGAATGGGTTTTTGCAAAACTTTACCAAAAATGACATTTCTGGATTGAGACAAGGCATGAGAAATAGCAGCTGAAAAGGTAACAGTTTCACAAAGGTATGAGCAAATATAGACAGAGATTATTTAATTCATCAACTTCCACTGTACAGTCGTTAATGTAATGCTATAAAAATAAAAGGATTCATATTTATATAGTTTTTCAAGGATTTCAAAGATCTGTACTAGACTTTAAGGAACTAAGCTTTGTAGCTGAGTGCTAATCAAATATTAATATTTATATTTCATTGGAATACCACGTATTCGAAGAGGAAAACAAAGACATAGAGAAAGGCAGAGGGTTTGCCAGAGTGTGCACAGAAAGAGAAGACCACATTTAGCACCCGTGCCTTCAGATTGCTCAGCTTGGCAGTGTGGGAGCGCACTTGGCATCAGGAGCTCCTGGCTTATCTCTCCCTCTGACTCCCGCTTCAGGCACACCCAGCTTGTAGGTGAAGAGCCTCTCTCACACGCATGGGCTGGGCTCAGGTACCCGGCTCCCTTCTTTCTGTCTCCACACTTCCTTCCCAAAGGCAAAGTCTGCTAAATCCTGGCTACTGCGATCGTGAAGCTTGACTGTATTCAAATACCATCCCCAGTTTAAGCGTGCATACACTCCTCCTTCTCCCCCTGTGCTCTCAAGGACTGTCAAGGTGAGAGAGCTGTCACCAGAAACCTCTTCTGGGGTCTTTTTCAGTGCATGGTCCAGTCTATAACTCTCTAACAATCACTTTACTGTTCAAAACCTCAGTCACTGAATAAATATGATTTTACTGCTGCTTAGTTTGGATGTTGAACTGTATTGGAGGAAACTGCTCTACTTTCATACTGAATTTTTTTTCAGGGTGGTGTGTGTGAAAAATAACACAAATAGGAGTGTTTTTGGATGGTCGCACTGAGCAGTCAGTACGAAGAAAAGTACAGTATGGTGAAGGGAAATCTGTTTGTAGTAAAAGCAATATGAGCTTGTGGTTTGCTAACGGGACCGAGAACATGAATTTTTCACTTGAACCCCAGCTGTAAAACTCCCTCCCGACGGTGAGGAAATCACTTGCTGTCCTGTTGTTGCACCTCAATTTCATCTTCATGGTGTCAACCATGACCCAGCTCACCAGAATACCATTCTTCTTGAAGCTCAGATATTAGCAGAGGTTTTGTAGAGATGCTTTCCTAACCTAACAAGCCCACTCCTTGTCAGTGTTCAGAGTCATTGTCTTACTTTCCCAATTAAACAGGCTTTTATGGATTTCACTCTTTTAACTTGGCAGAATCACCAATTCTGGGAGCAAAGATTCAGTGCTGCCTTGTGCATTATGCAGATTTCCAGTAGCAACCTCAGATTAAGAATTTGGTATTGATATTTCAGTGGGACATAATTTCATTTGCTCAACACAGTTGGTCTGAGCTCCTTGAGAAATGGTAACCATGAGACATAGAAATCTTTGCAGGCACATTTGCAGTAGTCCTGGATTTGGTTAGATTTAATCTGGGCACCTAAACTAGGGATTTACATGAAGAAAAACTTGAATTTAGCCAGGTAGGAACACCTAACTCCACAGATTCCCTCAGCAAAAGCAGTTGTCATCAGTCTTTTCTCAGCTTTTCAAAAGTTTTGGCTGTGTGCCCTATATATTGACCATTTTGCTCACGAAGGGCCTCAGTTTTGTTTTCCCTTTATCATTTCCACTTTGAGCTGTCTAGTGTTGCAGTGGTTCTCACAAGAAGCTGTCCTTGTACTCCTGCCAAAACCAGAGTCACAGCCCAAGCCAGCCTTTAACTGGGCATTAGAAGGAAATGACACTCTTCTCATTTTGCTAGCAGTATCACTTCCTCAGCTTCACAAATAATTATCTGATCCAAAACTTCTCTGTTATTATGGTGAAGTATTTTGTGAGTCTTGTACCTAAAAAAATTCAAATGCTGAGCAGTGTTGTTATGCATATCTCTCCTTGTATGTGAAATACCCTATGCACCAGAAGTGCCAGGTTCATGGATCTTTTTGTCAGAACTCATCAGTTCTTGCTTTCTGAGTCATCTTTCAGATTGTATGAATTTTAAGTATTTGTTGGCTAGAGGATGATATGCTGAGCTGACTGGATAGAGAAAAGAGGAGAAGAACTACCAAAAGGCAGAAGTCAGCAAGTTGGGTAGTCTGTTGAAGATAAATCGTTTCCCAGAGAAAAAGTTACATCCTGTAATGCTCAGGTCAGTTTGATATAACAGAGTTGCAGGCTGACAAATTCTCTGCTTTTCTGCTAACTATTATGAACAGAACTTACAAAAAAACCCCAAACCAAAACCAACAAACAGAAGATTTAGTACAATTATGTTTCAACTGTGATTGAAGTAGGAGAAACAAATCTAGTAAACAGTCTTAGAAAGTATTTCTCATTATAGTACATACAAGAGCTGGCATAATTTAAATAGCATGAGTGCATATGGGATGCATTTAGGAAGCAGCAGAAGCTTTGCAGCATCCCCTTTGTTCCCACTCCACCAGGTTTTTGTTCTTCAGCTCAGCTGCCTTTGCAGGACTGCATCTTAAGGTGTTGCCAGTTTTGGCTGAAAGTTTCCTGACTTTGTCACTGAAAAAGAAGTATGGAGAAAACACAAAAGTTTCATTTCTCTTGCCTAATTGAAGCAGCAAAATTGGTTTGGCTGTTTTGGTGTGAGAGGCAAAGCAGAAAATACAGCCCATCTATTTAAAATACCATGACTATTTTATGGCCCACTTTGCACACGTGAGCCAGAGAGGTAAGCAGGACAGGTTGTGAGAGAAAGAGGCTGCAAGGAGAAGCATTGCAATCTCTTGCACATCTTGAGCAACAGTATGACCCTTTGATACTGTATATGCACAAGTTTTGTTGAGCTGGCACACCAAGGTTGTGCTATCCATGTTTGCATGGTCCACCTGCATGTACACGCTATTTGTGAATTTCTGAACCTTCCCCTCAGCCCTTTTACAGTTTGTCCAGGGATTTAGCAGAGTTTTGCAATCTCACAGAAGACTGGCTCGTCAGATGTTAACATTAAATGAAAATGGTTTGTATTGCAACAGGATTGGTGGGAGGATCAAAGGCTTGGTGTAAAATAAAAGGAGGTTTTTGGTTTCTGTGTGCTGAAATGTTTCTATTTCCCTTATTTTTTTTATTAGTGTGTATTAAGCAATTGAATTCTCCAACAGTAAGCAAAAAACTCCACCAAAGCAATTATTAAAGAAAGCCTCTTCAGTTACTGTGACAAGAGCTTAATGTTATTTCTATGAAGGGTCTCAGAAACTGTGTTCTTTTAAGGCTGATCAAAATTTTGTTTTAAAATCAGAGGTGTGCCCCTAGACAACACAATATATCTGATAATTATAGCTTACTCTGAAGAGCCTGGGGTCAGCTAGAAGTTTGGCAGATTGTCTCTC
This sequence comes from Gymnorhina tibicen, assembly GCA_013399875.1. Classification (NCBI taxonomy): domain Eukaryota; kingdom Metazoa; phylum Chordata; class Aves; order Passeriformes; family Artamidae; genus Gymnorhina; species Gymnorhina tibicen. Next base: position 1,144,781 of record VXAZ01000953.1, on the reverse strand, counting down.
AGGCCAGGAAGTAGTTCTGGTTTACAAATTTAAAAGCCAAATGCTTTTTTAGTATTTCTTAAATGTCAAAACAACCCTCTGACCTTGAAGATTACTTTCTCTGTATACTTCTGGGGCTTTTAAGTGAAAAACAGGCCTTTTTCCTAGTGAAATATGGTAGCCTGTTAGTCATCAAATCTGAGAATTTAGAGAAGGGAGGGTGACATTAACTCATCTTTTCTTTCCCTTTGCCGGTGCAAGAATGGGCTTCATTCATATCAATGGCAGCTGGAGGGAAAAAGACGTGCTAACCTTTAACTGTGCTTCCAGTTTGTTTCCATAATGTACACTGTGGCTTCTCCAGTGACAAGTCCTCTGTCTGCAGCGTTTCAGACCTCACAACAATAATAAGAGGGAGGACAAGTTTCTCTGCTCTGTATCAGAAGTTACCTCCAGTGCCTTGACTGCGGTTTGTCCCCACCTCAGCACTGCAGGAAGGTAAAGGCCATATTTAATGCAGCTGGCCAATTGCACACTTCTGTAACCCAGACTGAGCATTCCTGACCCTTAATAATATGATTGGTTGAACTTAAATATGACATTTGAGCAGCCCATTTAGTTTACGTATCTCCAGTATTCTCCTTTTCTGGAAAATAATTTTGCCACTTCTGAAAGCTTTATGAAAACTGAAAATATGCCCTTCCTTCATTCCTTCTCCATCCACCTCTTATTCTTACTCTTGCATTTCCTTTTGGAAAGCAGGTATCTGTGTGGTGCCCCTGTTTCCAGCAGAGCAGAAGCAGCCTGCCCCTCTCACTGTGAATGAGAAATGAAGCCCTTTTCTCTACCCTGAAAGTGGAGCATAACTCATCCTCATGGCTCCCAGATGCTGTTGCTCTGTGCAAAACTGACTTCAGATCTTTTTGGTTCTGATTTGAGGAACCCCAAAACTTCTTATGGTGTGAGCTCTGGGCCTCTTCTGCCTCAATTATCCATAGTATCTAGTGTTAAGGCATTCTCCAAGACTTTCTGGCCAAGGATTTGCAAGTACTTAGTGATTGTTAATGACTCAGCTTTCCCTGGATTTCTGTGAAGTGGGTAGGTCATACTTTCAGCACTTAGCTGTAGGGGAAACTGAGGCACAGGATGAATCTGTATTTAACAGAATACCTAAGCACGTAGTTCTTTGAGTTTAAGGGTCATTTCAAGAGATTTTCTGAGAAGCTGCTTGAAATATCTGCCTCAAGTTGTCTGAAAAGTATCTTACAAACAACTGCATGGTGTTTATAGCAATCAATTACTTAGGTACCACTGTTACGTAGAGATGGAGAAACCAAGGCATAGCATTTGCTTAAGGAACCTGAGAGCTCCTGCTCACAGAGTTAAGCAGCTTTCTTTTCTTAGTCTTTTGTGGTTACATTCCTTCCTTTCTCCATGTAGCTGACCATTTAAAAGATTGAACAAGGATTTTTGGAGAAGAGATTAAATTTGGAGGTGTTGGCTGTAGTGTTCCAAGGTGATGGTTATTCAGCCAGTTTACGATGTAGTATTATAAATTATTAAGTATATTGAAACGTTAAAAGGTAATATCTTTTCAATGATATGCCAACTTAATGTAGAACAAACACCTACTACTGATCTGTAGTTAAATTATTTAATCTAGAACTAATCTACTGTTCAAACCAGTTTTGAAAATGGAATAGTTCTATAGCTGAAAATAATTAATTGTTCAAACCCAAAGGGCTAAATCCAGCGGTGACCTAAATGATAGGAGAGAATTACACATCGGACATCAGTGTGTGGGAAAGTAAGTAACAAAATAATATATGTTGCCCTGGTTCTCTCTTATCCTGGCCAGTATCCCACACTTTTGTTGGTAGGGTTTTTTGCTGGTGCTGGCTTTCTCCCCTAATTCCTCCCTCCAGCATTTGAGTTCCAGCACTTTTATGATTATTTCACAGGGAAAGTTGGTAGAGGTTTATGTTTTCTTTGCCCTGCGTCCATGTACACCCATTCTGTGACCTGGCATGGGGCGTGGGCCCTGGCTGCTCCTGTGGAAGAGTTTGGCTCGGCAGGGCTGACCCCGCATCCGGCAAGGGGAGCTGCCTGCCAGAGCACTCCTGGTGGCCTCACTGGAATTGCTACTGATTCACCCTGATGTGAAGATGAGCAGATCTCAGGCCAGGAGCCCTCAGTGATGAGGTGTTTCCAGCATCCCATTTCAGGAAAAATACCAAGGCCCTTTGATGAGGAAGAAAAAAAATTTTTTTTTTTTTCGTCTCTATCTCCAAACACCTCCACAGAACAGCATGGGGGAAAGGAGACTAGCAAATATTCAATGGGAAATTTTGTCTTCATTTTTTTCTTCTTGGAGAAAAAAATTCCCCACACAAATCAAAGTAAGATGGAGCCCTGGAGCCCCACCTGCTGACTTGAGGGAACAGAGAGAGGGAAGGGAAGATGCCTGGTCGTGTGCCAAGCATTCAGCACTGGGCTTGTAGCACTGTGATGTGGCACTTGAAGCTCTAGGGGCCTGGAGCCAGCGTTACAAATGCAACAAGAACTCTCATGAAAACGAGCCTCTTAACAGCGTGTGGAGCTGGTCTGTGATGGCCTCAGGAAATCCCCCTGGCTAGACAGGGCCTTTTTATCCACTACATTGCTCTGACTCAAAGAGAAATCTCACGTAACTTCCTCGACCAGGAACTGAGCATGCACATAGTCTGCAGCATGGGGCTTTGGAATTTCTGTATTTTCAGGTAGTCATTCCCCTCCTCCTGCTCTGAAGAAGTCTGCTCTGCCTTTCTTTGTTGTCTCATCACACGTAGGGCCCCGTGCTGCAAGCATGTGGCGCGTCCTCAGCCATCAGGCTTCGTGCTGTCCTTCCTTTGTGGTCTGACCCTCAACTGATGGACATTGGCCTAGGGCCACGAATTGGAGTTAGGATTTTCACTCCTTGGACATTTGGCCCTTTGAAGCCCAGAGAACTCCTTTTAATAGCACCACAACTGGCACTACTTGTTTTCAGGCTCAGGACCATCTACGAGCAAATGCTTGCGTATTAATTACAACAAAGAGCAAATCTACTTGACATTTGATTTTGTTTTTCTTGTTTCCTTGCAAGCTTGAAAATGAGCTGCTTTTGCCAAAGGAAAAAAAAAATCAAAATGCATTTCACGCCTTTTTTTTTTTTTTTAACTTGAAATAGGCCCCTTGAAAAAACTGACATGTTAAACACCAGCAAGAAAATGATTATTTGGACATATGGCTCCTCTTCCTGAACTTTGCAGAGAGGTTAGATAACGCTCTTTCACATCTTAAAAGACTAGACTGCTGCTACATTACTAACATATTCTTATGTAATAATCTGGCCCCGATGATACTTTATCCAGTCCCAGTAATGTACGACTCATTTATGGTTCGGTCAGTTATAAGGGATTTGGTTTTTTCACAGATTATCTTCTAATTTGTTGGGTTTTTCGTTACACTGTCCAGAAGTAGAATATAGAATAGAATAGAATAGAATAGAATAGAATAGAATAGAATAGAATAGAATAGAATAGAATAGAATAGAATAGAATAGAACCATGCACAGAAACATATTGAGTCCCTGTCTTTCAGGAGGGTTTTGCATTGTATAGATTGTTTCTATTAAACACTGCATGATTAATACAAAGTAAAACCAAATTTTAAAACCTCACTCTTAAATTGAGACAAACTCATCTGAACTTATCCATTTACTTTTCAGATAAGGCTGTTTCATAAAGTGAAAAATCTGTAAGAATTAAAATAAAGTTGTCAAACCATCTGAGATAGTGAAATACCACAGGAAGATTGTCATTGCCCTTGACACAGCTGATGTTAGCAATGATGTAAGGTCTGTAGGTACTTGCAGAATGCAGAGTCATATAGGTGAGCTGGCCAGAAAACAGCAATGTCCCACAGTAAAACTATTTGCAGTTTTGGAGTATGAGAATGAAACTTTATGAAACTCTTTCATAAAGAAACTAGCTTTTAAAAGACTAGGACCAGGACTCCTCCAGTGGATGAGGGAGCATGGGAGCCTCTTCACTTTGAACTAGAGTTTCTATCCTCAACCCAAGAAACTTCCCTGATAATACTTTCCATGAAAATTATGTTTACCACAACTTGCTTCATGTTCGGTGACAGAGCTCTGCCATGGAAAATTGTAATTCACAGAATCCTGGAAAAATAAAATCAGAAAGAACCTCCTGAAGTCATCTGGGTCCAACCCTCACTCTGCTCAAAGTAGAGCCAGGGAGGATGAGGTTACTTTTTTAACCAGCTAGTTCATGTATATGTGTATGTATATATCTTCCTGTATACCAATTTCAGAAATACTTATATCTTCCCCTGCATTTTTTCAGTAAGTGTTTCTGAAACTTGAGATTTCTAGAATAATTTTAGGTTCTCTCACTGATAAGCAAAAACTCTTCATCAGAAGCTGTCCTGCACAGGAATGAATGCGCAGCTGTACAGCCGGTGTACCCAACTCTTGCTGAGCCTGGTTCCTTCCTTTAATTGCAAGACCATTTTGTTGAGTGATAATAAGTTGTAGGGGCATAAATATCTCACCAAAGTAATAAAATAATGCTGTAACCCAGGACTAGCGTTGATTATTCTTAGACTGAACCCTGTTCCTGCATGGGGGGGAACCCCAGTTCTGCTACCCTGCATTAATTGCTGCTGTTTTTTGCACATGGGATGTTCTACTAGACGGAGCAGTGGTCTAATCTGATGTGGCAGCTTCTACATTTTTATCTTGTAAGTGCTTTACTTACATGAATTAATTCTGAAAACACTCTTGTGACGTTAGTCATTGTTACGATTCCCATTTTGGAGACCCTGTGTCTAATTCTTAATTATACTAATTCTTCCTTATGCTGGTGAGGTTCCTGATCTGTGAAAGGGTCTCCCAACTCAGGGAGATGGATTACAGAAATGTCAATGGCAAAATGAGAGTTCGTTGCCCTCTAGCAATTCTCTGTTTCTCTGAGGTTGGAGAGAAATATTGGAAGACAAGTATAAAAGTGGCTCTGTTGAATTGTACTAAGGACTACACAGGAGCTGTATAGCTCAAGCCTGTGAGAGGTGTTGTATTAGCCAAAAATAAGTTATTGGGATTGTTGACACTTCTTTCGGTGTGGCCACTGTCTCATCAAAAGAAAGGGAAAGCCACCTCTGCTTGCTCTTCTTTTCCTTTTATCAGGATACAGTATCAGAGAATTGACATCCTACCTCCCCCAAAAAAACCCAAAACCAAAACAATAACCCCAGAAGGAGAGGCAGTGAGCTTGAGGGAGGGAGAAAGAGACTGAGGTTTTCCCAGGAATGAATAGCAAGCCATTTTAAAACTAGTCATTATGTGCTGTAACCAGAAGGACCTTCTGTCTTTCTGTAAGATAAAACTACCAGTGAGATGTATTGCAAGATAATTAGGAGCAAACAGGCAGGAAAAATGAGTGATGTGCTACTCTTCATTTCCTGAGCCGGTCTTGTTCCAGTCACTGTGCAAGCTGCAGCTCTGTCTGTGGAGAGAGAGTGGAGGTGGAAATCAACCCTATCTGTGTCTTCTTCCCTCGTGGCTTCACCCAGCTGCAGGACGTGATGGACAATTATATCTGCTGCAGAAAAAGTCCTCGTCTGGGTTTTTGGCTTCCCACTCTATTTATATCCAAGTCTAAGAGATGAAGTGGTATGTCCGGATAGAGACCCTTTTGCAGCTGTCCCTGGACAAAACTAATGGTTGGACAGAGAAAAAAAAAGCCCTCAGTGGGGTTATTTTGGTGGCAATCTCATGTTTTTGGCATGGCTGTGGCTGTACAGCTCCCCAGACTGCAAACAATGTTGTTGTTCTTAAAAAGGTTTTGTCTAGAATGAGGAATATGAGAATAATTACAATTTTTCCTCACCGTTGAGCCTATGGAAAAGCCTCCTGAAACAAGACATCTTCAGATAAGAAAGGCTGGAAGCAGAGGCACAATACCTGTCACCTCCAAATGCAGGAAATAAGATTTATGAATATGTGACAGCACCAAAGTTAGCAAGAGGGATATGCAGCATGTTTCCCGTCAGCGTTTAGAACAGAAGTGGGGCAGACGTCCGCTTTAAAGTTCTTCAAATCAGAATTATAATTGTCTACCCATGAAGGTATGAGAGAAAATTAAACCTCCCGACATCCTGAGATACTTATGCCTCTTTCAAAAATCATAGAATAAAATATAATAGAACAGAGCAGAATAGGCTGGATATAACACACAATGCTGTTTAAATAATTTTGATTTTAGAGCAGAGATGCAATTGGTAACAATAGTATGGATCATGATAGAGAGTAGAGAGTTCATGTTTTCAGTGTTTAAAAGTCTTCAGGGGCCTTCACGATAAACTTCCTTATAAATGTACAGAAAACATGTTACCTGCAAAAATCACGTCCTCATTTATCTGCTTTTTAACCAGTAATCAGATTTCCTTAATTTTTTGTAAAAACACACTTACAAAATGTTGCTTTTTGACCCAGTGCAACTGAGGAGGAAGAAAGGCAGGAGTCCTGCTCATCTCATGTCTTCTCAACCAGATGTTTTATGGAGTTCCCCTAGGTTGCACTGTTGCTTTTCCAGTGAAGGCAAGCAGATTGCACTGGTGCCCAGGAGGGCATGGCTCACTTTTCAGCACATCTTACTGTGGTGGTAGTGCACTAAAACAAAAGAACAAACATGTCTGTCACAGACCAGTTTGCAGTATTTGCCTTCTTTTTTTTTTTTTTTTAAAGAGAGGCTCTCCCACAAAATAGGCCATTTTATTTGGATTGTCTAAGTGAGTAGAAATATGGAGAACCTCTGATGTTTCCCTTTACATTTCCCTATTGTCAACAAATCTCTGAAAATAATTGCCTTGGGAACTGGGAACTGCACATTGTAGGTAAAAGGTGCTTTAGGAACCAATCCTGGACATTTGATATAGTTTGGGCAGGAGGGGGGTGGGGGGAAGTGAGGAGAGCAGAGGGCTGATTGTGATAATCAGTGCAGTAAGGAATAAACTTGTTTGTTTTGCCCCAGAAAATCAAAAGACATATACGACAGAAATTAATTCAATGCAAGGCATGGTACCTTTCTCCCTTTAGCATGCAAAGGTACCTACTAAGCACAGTGGTGCAAGTTAGGAATGATGCTTTCCCAAAAGATAAGCAAGGAGCTGATTTCTGTAATAAGTGGACTTCCCAATCTCTTTCTCTAATTTCTTGTGTACTGAATAATAACCGTGTATTCACCCTCTCCAACATGCTGTGCTGGTTTACATCTCTGAACAAAAAGCACAAACTCACAGCTGTTTATGAAGACAAGCCAATAAATCTAGAGGAATATATTTATACAACTCATCCTGAGATTACATAGTTAAATTCCATTTTTTCAAGCAGACAGAGCTCCTTCTTTGCAAAGGAACCAAATTCCTCTCTGTGCCACCCAGATCTGTTGATTTTCCATTAGTGTCAGCTCTTGTCAGCTGTACTGAGTGCTACAAGTTGCATTGCAGAATACTTTATATACATTAAAGGAGTAAGTATTCTGCCATTTCCGTGTCCTGCTTTTGGCTTGGCGTTAAGTGATGCATGTAGAAGTTGGAAAGTGAGGAGCAGTTCTGGTGGCTTTTCCTTTCCTAAGTCCTGCCATTAGTGGATGGCAAATCCAGGTACAGTAATCATAAAGATCTCTTCCAATTCTTTAGCAACATTTCTTTCCTGTGGAGAGGGTGTCATACACAAGAGTCTGAAAACTTGTTGCAGCACTGATTGTCTTTTCCATAGCAAACCTCAAACAGCAAACTTTGTTCAACTGATCAGACAGACTGAGCTTTCAATTATCACTTCTTTGGCTAAATCTCCCTGATACACGCAATAATTTATATGAAGGAAGAGCAAGCAAGAGGGCACCATGCAAAGCTAGAGATCGTCATCATCTGAGTTAAAATCTGTGATAAAAATCTCAGGAGGGGAAGGTGATGTACATTTTCTGGAGCTCCTTCTGGCTTTTTCCAGTTATTTAGACTCCAAGTCAGCTCCTGGATGATATTCAGGTAGAAAGCAGGAGGTCCTTGACTTCTGTGGCTTCCAGTAGAAGGGACCAGCTGACAGCAGGACTTAACAGTGCTGCTTTCTACATTAAGCGCTATAGGAGATTTGGGGATCTCCGTATCAAGAACACATGCTAATAAAATATGTGCCACATAGTAAAAACTCACCTGGGTGAAATGCTGCTCCTTCTGATATCAATGGAAATTTCCTTTTGACCAGGGGTTGCTATGGCAGCAAGCAGTGGAAATGAGAACAAGGACATTTTGATATGTCTACACTGTGGATTGCAAATTATGATACCCGAGTTAGTTTTAAACAGTCTTGCAAGGAGTGGTCTAGTTAAGGCAGCCTGAAACACCACGTGGCCTAATTTACCATGCTAAGCAGTTTGCTTTCCTCTGTGCTCGGGGTCTGTTCATGCCTGGGATAGAGCAGAGGGGAAGAGGTATTTGAGGGAATGCCTCTTTTAGGGCAATGGGATGAGGAACAGACTGTAAAAAGGAGTGTAGGGAGGGAGAAATAACAGGAGAAAAAGTAAGCTGCAGAACAGGAGGAACAGCAGTCCGTGGAGTCAACTGAATGGAAGCAAATCCAACAGCAACAGAAGATGGATGGGTTTGGGGGGCTAGGGTCCAAACGGTCTCTTCCCATGGCAGTGTGCTTTGCTCTCCTCCTTGAAAGTCAGCTTAGGGCTCCTGTCTCTCAGCAATTTCTTTGTCAGGAAGACACTCTAAAATCACTGAATGAAGCATCCTCACGGTCTTCCAGTGGTTGATTCCCCCGTAAGCGCCGTTTTACTCGAGCTGCTGCTGGCGCTGCCGGCTGAAGTGGTGGAGTCCTGTATTACAGCTCCACAGGTGCTAACCCGCCTCAGCCTCGGCAGCAACGTGGAACAGCTTTTAAGTTGACTTTTAAAGAAAACCCTGAGAAATTATACTGAAAATGCATCACTGTGATGTTAATGTTACTAAGTCAAACACTTAAAAGTTAGGAAATGCCACTGCTAATGATGTCTGTGCAACCTTAGGGAGGGCCCCATGTACCCTTACCATAACTTGTAATTACATGACTGCACACTGTTTCTTCACTGAATCCCTGCATAAGGTGGTCAGGTCCTCTGCATATTTTATTAGAAATGTAGCCCAGAGCTGTTTTGCACTCTGCTGGATTATTACTTTGGTACTGACCCAGGGAAGAGACTTCTCTGTGTCACTGTGCTCTACAAATCTCATCTGAAAAGGAGTTGAGGCTTTTGATGGTACTGTATTACTCTGAAATCTCCTTTTCTGTTCTTTGGGGCATCTTACCTTCCATAATATTTCAAATGTGAGCAATTCATATTTTGGAGAGGTTGAGGAGAGAACTCATAAATAACCTCATTAAGTCCAAAGTCCCATTTGCTTCTGCAATGCATCCCTCTACTATTGACTGTTTAGTTCTTCTGTAAACTGTGCTGAGTCAATGGGCCCCAGTGGGGCTGGTAGGCAGATGGGACACAGCCACCCAGTCGGTAATATTTTAAAAGGTGGAAAAGGGCAGGAACCCACCTTTTCCCATAGCAGAAGTTGATAGACGGAATGAATAATATTGACATCTCTCATCAGCTCTCCATTAAAAGCAAAACACATAAAAACTGGTGCCAGATTTGCCTGGAGACGTATGTCAAAAAGATGATGAAATTAATACAGAGAAGTTGATAGAACTTCTGTCTTTTGTTTCTTGCTTCCTTAAGCATTTGTACCCAAAATAGAGTGAGGGGAGAATCCTAGCACTCCCTCTAGAAGGCCAGCAGTCAGCTGCATTGTGAGTCCCTTCTCTGCTTTCTTCCCATGCTTTTGAGTGGCACTTGCAGGTTAGTCATGTCCATTTAAAAGTTTATATACAGCAGATGTTCACAGAGCTGATCAGGAATTATGGATTTGCTGTTGTAGCTGCAGCCCTCTATGACTTACAAAATGTATTTAAAACACAGAGAATATACCTGCCTTGCACAATAAATTCTAACACCTCCCTTGGTGCTGTTCACTCGGGAGGGGACATCTGAGTCCCTGATGAGGGGATGTTGAGTGTCCTGAAACCCAAAGCAGGTCCCTTGCATCTGACAAGGGAAAGTTCTGACAGGGCAGGGCAGGGGGGTGATGTCTGGGGGCTAAACATGCTGACAGCTCCCTCTCAGAGCAGGGTGTTATCTGCTGCCCTCCTTCTCAGGGGGACAGGCCAACTGCCCCACACCTTTTTAGAAGCAGACTTTGCACAAGTGTCCTAAATCTCTGCCTTGCCTGCTACACAGCTCTGCCACTGTACTGGGTATCCCCAGGAACCATCCATTTGAACTGTACTTCATTTTGCAGCCCAGGGTAGAAGAAATAGATTACTTTGCCACCTGTTTGGGGAGATAATTTCTCCACCTCCTTGGTGCCCAAGACTTGTCTTACCCCACTACCCAGCACTGCCTTTTCACAACATCTCCCTCTTTACCTTGCCGGTGCTCGATTTGTCTGTGTTTGTGCAGACATGCATGGCAAGGATGTGCTCCCAGAGCTTGTGTAGTTCCTGAATCATAACATTCCAGTGATCCATCAGGAAAATTCGACTGAAGGGCAGCATGGTCTTGCTTTAAGCAAGCCAAGGTAGCAGGCAGACCTGCACTCCCTTCCCCACCCCACAGGACAGGTAGTCTTTGAAGACTGTGGGACTGTGCAGGTGTTTATTTTGGCAAAAGCTGCAGTGATGTGTAAAAAAGAGAGGGAAGGGATCTCCCAGCTTTTTGGAGATGGCCTCTGTATAATGTCATTTGAATCTTACTTTTTGTTTGGTGGTAAGTTTTAATAGTTATCCTTTGAGGATTTTCCCTGCGAGCTTATCTGAATACACCAACAGTCTTTTTTGTAATATTCGCATTTCCCCTTTGGTTCAGCCGAGCCCACTGACAGATCATTCAAATTCAATTGTTTTATGTCTAAGCCGAACAGCTAATTAAAGTAGGGATGATTAACCTGACTGGCAGTGTCGCTCTCTCTCCCTCGCTCTCTCGCTCCCTCCCTCCCTCCCTCCTGTTCCAATCAGTCTTTTTCTCACACTCTCCCTCTCCCTCTCTCTCTCTCTCTCTCTCTCTCTCTCTCTGTCTTTTGCTCTACTGTGTGTGTGTGTGTGTGTGTGTTTTTTTTTCCTCTCTCCTAAACGTGGTCTGCTTGCTGATGGCAGAATGGCACTCGGAGATTTGTGCATTGTGTCTGGTTTCCTACGGGCAGGCTGACCCAGTGCCTCTAGGGACTTATCAATAGACCACTCAGAAGAGACAGAGACAGGAGAAAGGAGGAGGGGTGGGGGGGGAGAGAAAGAGAGAGGGAGAAAGAGAGAGAGAGAGAGAGAGAGAGAATCAATATCAAGAATAGAAGGAGCTCCGAAGCCATTTTTTTTTTTTAAAGAAGTATCAGGACTTGGGAAGAGGGTGACAAAGAAGGTTTTTCAAAGAGGCAGTGGAGGAGGTTCTAATAAATTTGGAAGGAAACAGTTCCCTGTCTTGGGAAAAAAGGAGAACTCCTGGCTGATTAGCATTCACACCAGGTATGAGATGTTCCCTACCCCTTATCACTGTCGCAACCGAGATGGAAAAAAGCGCTTCCCCCCCNCCCAGCCGTCTCTGCTCTTTAAGGAGATGGAGCGAGCGTTTATTTTGGTACGTTGGTTGGTGGTGGCAGGGGGAGTGCGAGCTGTGGGCATTTGTGTGCTGGGAGCAGGGAGAATGGAAGCAGGGCAGCGGGGAGGGGGCGGGTGGGAGAAGAGCCGGGAGTGTGTTACTGTGTCTCCTCTTTGTGCACCCCTGGGGGGGGTTACCCAAGTTCATTTCCAGCAGGTGGATTTAGACAGGGAGTTACTTAACGCTTGACCGCCAGTTTTGAAAAAAAGGAAAAAAGGGGAAAAAAAAAAAAAAAAAAAAAAGACCTGCTTCCTATGTCTATTAAAGGAAGCTCCAATTTTTTCCCTCTCTCTCCTCTCTCTCTCTTTCCTCTCTTCCTAACCAGACAGCGGGAGGGTTTCTGGCTCCTCGCCAGCCCAAAAGCCTCTAAGTGTTTTGCACTTGTTTCAGGGAGCCCGGGGATTTTTTTCAGCATTTTCACTAGAGAACAAAGAGTTCTTTACAAAGGAAGGGGGAGAGCGAGCTTAACGCCTGAGATATGTTTTTCTATTTTTATTAGGGATTTTTTTTCCCCCTCCTAAAAAGAAAGAGAGAGAAGCAAAGCACAGAATGTGTGGCAGCAACAAAATAGATTGAAAGGAAATGCAGTTCCCTTACCTCCAAATTATAATTTGGAATTAATAAGAACAGGAATGGAAGGGGGACAAGAAGAAGTGAGTTTGGTATGTCGTTCTTTTCTCCCTTTTTTTTAAACTCTCTCTTTAAATTCGAATTGCTGTTTTGCCAACTTACCTAGCTTTTTTTTTTTTTTTATAAAAGTTATACTGCAAACAGTTTCTGTTTACTTAAAAAACCAAACAACAAATTTTTTACTGGAAAAAAAAAAAGAGGGAAATGGGGTGGTTTCGGTAAAAAAGAAGCAAATTAGTGGGAACAGAAATCTTTCACTTTCTGTCACTTAGAAAAAAAGTTGGTAATGGCTTGTTGAAGCTAGGATCCTAAAATACAGATGGGGCACTAACGTCTGTGTCCACGGACCCAGCTTTTCCCTGACCATCTGTCTAAAAGTCACCTCTCACTGGCAGCTCAAATGATTAGTTGGAGCTCAGGGATTTTTTTTGTTTATTTGTTTGTTTGCTTGTTCCTCCTGTTCAGTGGGACCCTCTTTTAAATGGCTCCATTTCACCTTCTGAGTTTAGTTCTTCATTCGAGCCCCACAGTGAGGGTTTCAGGATAGACTTCCTTGCACTGTAGATTTTTTGTTCTTCTGAATGTGTTTCCTATAGATACAATCTTTGTCTATTTGTATGTGAAAAAGGCACATGTAATATAGTAGAGAATAGCGCAGCACATTTAAGGAGATGTTTGATTTGAATTTTATTGCATATAGTGTACAGCACGCAGGATATCTTCTCTACAGCATCTCCTGTGCAGTGCTTAGGATGTTTGAGAATATATACTGGTGCAAATTCAGTAGCTTAAGGAAGTGCTTTCTTTAGCCAAATTCTGCCTTCCTTCCTATATTGATTTGTATTTTCCTGGCTTTGACAAATTGCCAGTCTAAGAACAGCATCGTATAGCAGAGGTACAGAAAACAAGAGAGGAAACTGTGTATTATATCCCCCCTAAAAATCATCAGCACCCAATAAACAAAACTAGATCAAATTATTACAGAGTTACGATGATTGTTTCTGGCTGCACTACTACTACAATACCTTGATTTTTATTTTCATGCTGCAGGCTTTCCTCAGAGGAGGTTGTCTGTTACAGCTGCGTAGGTATAGCATATGTATTGTAACACTGGTTTTAAGCAACACCTATGTATTGTGTAAGCGCACAGAGAATGAGTCCGTTTACCTCTCCTCATATGATGTAGGGGAGAAAAAACCCATCCTTGAGTTCTGCTTGCACCGCTTTAGAAATCTCAGTATCCTACACTGGCAAAACATCCTGCAGGATACAGCCTGTCCCTTGCAGAAGTGAAGGGAAACTGTCCATGGCAAGTGAAACCACCAGTTAAAAGACAGTTTTGTTTTCATACCAGTATCTAGACTGGGGGCTTGCACCCCCCCAGCTTCATTAGCCGGGACTCTTCCCTCTCCAAAGCTGCAGTGGGCACAGCTCTCCCAGCAGAAGTTGGGGAGTCATCCCAGGCTGAAGTCCCCCGCTCCGAGTACAGGTTCCTTTGCTGCAGGTAACCCAGGTGTTCTGCCTTTCCATGGGCAGCAGCAATAGTGGTGCCAAGCAAAAGTAGTTAGCAGGCTCCCTTGTTTAATGTGAAATGCTTGGCCGAGAGGGATGGACCACCATAACAAAAAGAAAAACTTTTGGCAAATTACAAATGCCTTTCTTTTACTTAAAATCCTTGCTTTCCTCATTCCTCCAGGGAGTTTTCCCAACTCCTGATATTTTTCATGGTCTGAATATTTTTTGTGACTTTCCTCTCTTGCTCTCTCCAAAAAGGAAAAAAAAAAAATCACAGGCAAAAGAGAGCAGAAATGGGACTTGGCCTTTGAAGTTTTCCATAGGATAAGTAGTCTCATTTTTTAATGCCTGAATCTTTTTTCTTCTCCCTCCACCCGACCTCTCCATCCCCCCTTTATATTTTTTTAAATCTAACATGTTTTTTGTGAGAATTTTGTATCTTCAACCCTGGTGGTGGTGATATAAGAGAGAGGTCAGAACACAGCTGAAACACAGATTTATCCCCCTCAATCTCAACTAGAAGGCATCTTCCAGTGACTGCATCCAGAAGTAGGGAGAAAGATGATAGCTGTCTTTTGGGGACTCCGTGGACCTGACCTGAGAGTAACACATTCACAGTACAGGAGAAAAGAGAGAGAGGGCAAAAAAATAAAAAAAAGGGGAAAGAAAAGCTCTTTGAGCAGTAACACACTGGCTCTTTCTTCCTGCAGGCAATCCGCTCCAGCTCCTGGCGACGTGTCCTGCACTATCAGATATCATATGACTCTTTATTTGGACTCCCGTTAGCAGTATGGGCCTGTTAGGAGGCTGTTTGTTTTCTTTTCCTTTCATTTCCTTCTCCTTAGTTCCCCCCTATTTTATGTGTGCCCGTGTGAGCGTATCCCCTTTATAATCTCTCTTTTTGTGCTGAAGCTTTATAGAAAAGGAAAAAAAAAAAACTTAATCATTTCCCAGGGCTGTTTTTAATCCTCTGCCAAAATTGAAGTTCATTGTCGAGTTGTAAAAATAAATAACACCTTTCGGCTTTATTTCTCTCTTTTACTTCCTCCTGTGCCCTTTCTGGCACTTCTCGGTGCGTCCATATATTCTTGTGCGTGTCTCCCTGTCTCTCCTGCCTCAGTGGGTGAAGTTGGGATACACCTGTGTCAGTCTAAGGGGGAGTGCAGAGCTGCCTGCTGCCGCTCCTGCTGCTCCGTGCCGTTCCTTTCACTTTCATAAACTTCCCTCTGTTTATTTATTTATTTCATTTGGGCACCTTCTCCACGCTGAGTTTGAAAAGCTGTCAGGCAGCTTTTCTGCATTTAGGTGAGCAAATGGGGGAAGTTAAGGGCTGTAAGAAAATGAAACGTTGTGCTGAAGGAAGAGAGGATGAAGTGCGAGATAGAAATTAGATACGCTTTGTGTACGCCGCCCATAAAAGTTTCCTGCCCCAGAACGCTGGTGCCTAATAATAGGATGGGGGGAGCCAGACAGCAGCTAACAATTGGAGGTGTGTAGCAAAGTAGCCTTATGGCAGCAGCACTTCTGATACTCAGTCACATTTTAGTTAAGGGAGATGATATATTTCCCTGTTTGTGCTGTCTTTAGTATTACATTATTTAGATAAACACCGCTGCAAAACTTTTTTGCCTGAAAATGCTAAGTCACGTCAACAGAAACACTGAATTGAAATCAAATTTACTAAATCGTTGCAAGGAAAAAGGTCTGTCTTTCCAAAAGAGAGGTAATGTTTTGTTTTGATACTTTCCTATGCAATGTTTTAATTTCTCTTTGTGAATTAAGGATTTCTGTTGAGAATTGTTAAGAATTGATTTTTAAAGGTGGGGGGGAGGAAAATCCTTAAAACATTCCAAAATGAAAGGTTTTGAAGGGAGGAGATTTAGATTTTTTCGGAGGAATTTAAAGTGTTTGGGTTTTTGTTCATTTGCTTCAGTTTTTTGCATCCTGAATCGTAATATACTGTGTCAAGCAAACCAGTAAATGAGCTTTTTACACAACTTTTCTGCCTCTGTAATTACTGCTGTATTTTTATGGAACTTGGTGTTTCATTTGTCCGAATTTGGTAAGATCAGCATAGCCGAAATCCTGTTTGCACTGTAGAGACACAAAGGAGTTACTGATACTTTCCGTCAGAGGTAGATGCTTTGGCCAGCCAGTCCTTCTACCAAGTTCAGCAGTGACCGTGTGCGGGCCAATCGCCACACACCGGGGGAAAGTATGGACAGATTTTGGTGTGTGATTTATATACATTTTGGGCTGATATTCCTTTTAGCGCAGCTGAAGAACTATAAGCTTTAGCCTTTCCTCTCCAGTGTATACTTAGGCCAGTGTACAAAAGCAATCTTGTAAGTGAGGCAAATACAGACCAGAGGGTTTTTTGTTAAGAGTCCAGAAACAACTGCATTTCAGCCGGACTGTAGGTGTGTTGAACTGAATTGAGGTCGCTCTGCTAGTTGGTGGTGTTTCTTACTTCTCATCTAAGACACCTTCCCACTGAAGTCAGCGCAGGTTTTCCTGAGAAAAGGTAATGAAAAACAGAGCTAGAACATCAGGATTTAGGGTGGTCCCGTTGAAGCAGACAGCCCAGAGTGTATGCTTGCACAGCATAGCATCCCTCTGGAGCCTGCAGGGTGCACTCACTTTAGTGGAGATGCTAGAGCTGAGTTGAGATGACTGCTGCAGTCTGAAACTTTATTTGTGTATGCCTCCAGTTCCTCCAGATAAGTACCAGTATCTGCTTTGCTCTCAAGAGCACACCATTTCTTTTTGTTTCATTTTTGCCAGTTGTCCCAATGAGGAGTAACAGACTCTTTGACCAGAGACATTTTCAGGCTTCTTTCCTTTCCTCTCTTCCTCGACCAACTTAAAACCGGCTTTACTTTAACGTTTTGTGCTTAGGCACATTCATGCTCCTGAGGAAGCAATTACAGACTTTGTTGGAAGAAATCTGCTTTTGGAGTAAGTGTTACGAATGTTTAAGAATTGTGTGCTCTGCGTGCACGGTACATGATGTTCCCTGGTACTCTACGCGTGCTCCAGTGCTCTGAGCAGTCCTAGCTGTGGGTATTGTATTTATTTGTCAGCTCGTTCTGGTAGCCACCCATGAATTTAGTTGACTTGACAATCAGTAAACAGCTCCACGATAAGGCTGAAGTTTGAGAGCAATGTAAGTGGGAATTAAAAGGCTTCTTTCAAGTTTTTTTCCATTTCAATGGATTGTTGCTCAGCATCTTTATAGGAAAAAAACCCATGCTCTTCAGACTTCTTCAGCATCATCTCTGCAGAGTAGATTCTTTTATTTCAAAGATGTTACAAGCTCAAATAATTATAAAAGCCATATTTAGCTACCTCACAAAATAAATATAGCAAAGAGATGCGGAAAGCTGAAAGCCAAGTGCTGCAGTTAATGCCTGAAAGCATGGCTCTGGGCTCGGCAGAGAGGGACAGGCTCGCTGCTGCTGAAGTTTTGTTAGAATAACTTGGACTTGGTGGTATTGCACCAAAGTTGTGTTTTGACTTGGCTTAACTTCACTGCTTTCATCTGATTTTTTTTCTAAGCCAGCCCAATCCAGATCTGTTCAGCGCTCAGGAGGGTGATAGCCAAGGGACAAAACAGCTTGTCTAACACATGTCTCTTTAGTGCACCAGTGTGTGGCTTGTGAGGCCTCAGACTGGATAACCACTGTCAAGAGAAATGTGTTTTCCTACAGTGTAATAAGTTGTCCTGCTGCTTTCAGATGTCAGAGATCCCCAGTTCAGCACTTGGTGGAAAGGTCTGCTCTCAGAAGAGGTTTCCCTTCCATTTAACATTTCATTAGGGCATGCAGCTCATGTAAATGTGATGTGGCCAGTAGGAGCAACAAATTCTCGTTTATTTTTGCCAGGATGTATGTATTTATTCTATGTCTGTACTAATGTTATGGTGAAATGGTATTTCAACCTAAACACCAATTTCAGTGGCTTACCGCTAAAAAATGAGCTGAGTTGAAATGTCAAGTAGTTGTTCCAAGCTCAGAGGTGAAGCTTATATTGTTTTGGAAAGTATGAGGAAAAGTCGTGGTTACTTTTTTTCTCTTTTTTCTTTTTTAATGTGTTGGGCAGCCACACTAAGACAGGAGCATTTTCTGATTAACTAATTACTGAAACCCATTAATTTTTCCATTCTCATTCTATTTTTAATTTTTCTTACTTCTTCAATACAAAATGAAAATTATAAAGAGCTAATTTCCTTAAACTAATTAGACTTACAATTTTAATCTCGCAAAACCCAGGAAATTCCAAGCGATGTTTTTTTGTAACTCTGCCATGTTGCACATGCCTCTCTCCTCTTTGAAACCCTTGTATTGGCCTTCAGAAAATCCTGGGAAAACACTCAACACTTGCCTGAGCCAGCCTTCTCGGTCCAAACTCTCCTGAACTTCTGGCACTGCTAGGCATCCAGATCCAGATTTTGTGATTTGAGCTCATCACTTTTGAAAACAACAACATGGAATTTCCAGACATTTCTTTGTAAGAAATTAAGGGTTTTTTTTAAAAAAAACAAAATTAATATTTAGAGTGAGTCTGTCTCCACTGAAGCCAGTGCAAGCAGAATCCACATCCTCTGGCTAAAATTTCTCATGGCACTTTCCAAAACTTGATTTTTGCTCAGATGGCCTTTTCAGTTTTGACCATCTGGAGAGCAGTTAAGTTAGTTACATAGAATATTCTCTAGACAGTCCTCTGAATAGGACTCCTAAAACTCCTTGACCTGTTAATCTCAACTACATATCCCATCAAGCCAGCATGAGAACTAATTTTTGTTCCGTCCTCCCAGAGAAAAGGGTTTAGTGATGATTTCTTTGGCTGGAGAATCAGGAAATACCAGTGAAAGCTCTTTGAAACGAAGATGCCAGAGTCTCCTTCAGTGAGATCAACTGTTCTTAGATAGATAGATAGATAGATAGATACATACATACATACATACATAGATAATCTTTTTTTTAACTTGTTGAAATATATCTCCACGATTTTCAGAAGCCACAGAAAATTATCAGTGCCACAATAACCTCGTACAGCTGGAGAGTGCTAAGCAGAGCGGATCTGAGGCAGACTTCCCTGCTAATGAGAGAAGCCACCAAGTTGGTTTCAAGCTTTAGTTTGTGCCATTGCCTGCACATTGCTGAAGCACCACGGTGTACCCTACAAGGAATCTTCCTCTCTGTAATCATTTTCAACATCCTGATCCAATTCTTTAACTTCTATTTTCATTAAATTCTCCATAAAGTCATCTCTGTCTGGCAAGCATGGCAAAAATGGACCCTCTCTAAGTAGTCTCTACTACTCATACGGTTAAAACTTCCATCCCTCCTAAACAACAAAAATAGCAACAACATCAAAAGAACATATATAGTAGAAAGTAAAGGGCAACATTGATTTTCAGCCTATTCATTTTGTATTATGCTGATGTCAGGCACCGTAAGACTTTTCTGGTGCTTGCTTTGGAGAACCTTTGTGAAACTCTCTAGAACTGCACCAAGCGAAGTCAGCGAGTGAGAAGCAATCTTGTTTCTGATCAAAATGAAGTAATGTGCCAACTAGTGATGATAGAAACCTGGAGAGCTTTAGGTGCTCTTTTTTATCAGATATATAAAAATAGAGATTCAGACTGCTGTTAAAAGTTGCATAATGTCCTGACTAAATTTCAATGAAGGTAATTGTATTTGGCTTCCTTGAATTCCCTTTAAAGTGTCAGTTGTGCAGGGCAATATTGAGTTCCTGGCCTGAACCACACCGTAAGGGTATGGAGCATAGTTAAGCAGCTGCCACCTCCCACTCTTGGGATGGCTGTATTAGCTCAGCTCGAAGTAACCACTTTGCAATTTGATCAATGACTGACTCAGCAATGACAACAGACAAGAGCTCTCTTCCATACCTTCATTTGTCTAAAATGCTTATTATAAAATCTGACAGCTTGGGCCTCTTCCCCTCAGTGGTCTGGTGGTATTTGTAAGAACTATCTCTATTTTGCAGATGAGGAAACTGAGGCACAGAAATGTTTGAGTGACTTTTCTAAATGCATGCAGCAAATCAGTGGCAGAGCCAGGAGGATAACTTGGGAATCCTGGTTCTCAGTCTCATGCTCTAAGCACTAGGAAAAACACTACCCCTCTGAATGTAAGTTATTGTTATTAAGATGTGGTTTATCTTTCATGTGAGTCGCCATCTGTTATATTGCCTACTTGCTATTAGTTACGAAAGCTATTCAAATTTTAAACTGTTTTGCATTCTCACAGCTACTTAAGCCCACAGTAGACTTTTTGACAACAGTAACAGCGCTTCTCATGTGAAAGAACTGGACAAATATTAACTCATGTTTTTTCAGTAAATTTTTGTGATGCCATAAACCCACAGTTTAGACTGAATTTAAACAGACCTTGAAAAATCCATGTATTCGATGCTGATTGGTTCCGTATCTGTCAGTTGTACTTCAGTTAAGACATGACTGCATATTCTCTTAGATATGATTAAGAACATAAATATCCAAATGGTAATTTAATGTAAATTGAGTCATTGATAACTTCATGTGTCTTGGGCCTAACAGCTCTGTGGTTGCTACGGTCCTTTGAACATGTAGTTGGAAAAACGTATTAATCTTGAGCTCTTAGTGATGCTTCTGGGGACCTCAGTGACCCAAGGAGAACTAGGTCAGGCTTACTGGAGGCAGTCTGGAAAAGCCCTGAGCAGGAGCTGGGGCAGGGCCTGGAGCCATAAAATGAGAAAAGGCTTTTGAAAAGTAGAAGATGCTCTACTAATTGTTTTTCTCTCAGCGTACGGGTGGGTGCTAGGGGAATACGTCCATTTAGATCCTCACAGTCACCATTGTTAAAGGAGCTGTGAAGCCCAGGCTTGAGAAAGGGTAACCCCTGCAAACAGGGAGAAATAGACTTGTAGCTGAAGAGGAGAGGAGTTGTCCCAAACTATCCAACATCTGCTAGCAGGTGGAACAACAGGGACGCTGCCAGGCAGAGTCTGAGACAGACTGGACACTGATGCCTTTTCATCTCTGAAGATGGTCAAGCAGGAAGGGCACTTCCAGTAGTCCTAACTAGTTTCTTTTACAAGATAAAGCCTACTGACTTTCTGAAAGCACTTTTGTTCTGCTGAGCTAGAACATATCTTTCAGGAAGACAGATAATCCTAAAGTCTTTAAGTAATCAGGATATGTGGTCATCAGAAATGACCACATATTTAAGACAATTATTCTGAAGATTTTGAAGTCTGTTCTACTTGCTTTGAGTCTGAATTTGACTTTAACTTCAGCTATGCCTTTGTCTGATGTATTAAGGAGCCCTCTACTGTCAGAAATCTTCTCCCCATGGTTGGTATTAATAAACTTTGCTGGTCTGGCTGACTGATGGTAAATTTTTGACACCCAGAATAGAGTTAGAGGGGATAGGGAGGTGCGTAATGGAATTTGAAGTGAGAGGTGAGGAGTTACTGGTGGCAGAAGAAGTGGGTGAATAGAGAAGAGAAACAGAATACAGACCGAGTAGGTTTCTTTTTCTACTTGAATATATAAGGCAGAAATGAAAGAAATATGTGGCTAAAGTCAAAGATCCAGTTATAAAGAGGGAAAGAGATGGGAACAAAAGAGAAAAGGTCTTGAGAATAGACATAGAAAGGAATGTGAAAAGAGAAGCATCGTTAAGCTATTAAAGAAAGGAAAAAGAAACAAATTTAACCTGTACTTGTCAATAAGGTCAAAACAAATGGTGAAATACCAGAGTATGTTAAGAATGTAACAAAAAGTAGCAATAATTCACCTTGGACTAGGGCTTCTCAAGCAGTGAGTACTTTCCCATCTCACAGGAGGCCAGCCGGCTTAGCTCATTATGGCATTGAAAATGTGCTTCTTAATCTGAAGGTTAGAGAGGGGTTGGTACAGTTTGAAAGGTCTGAACACATTCAAACTTTGTGAAAAAGACTGGCCAAATTTTCTGCCCAAGGCCTCTCTGTGCTCAGGATTAAAACTCCAATGTTCAGGGCATAACGAAAGGGGGGCCTAATTAGACGAGAGAAAGCTCTTCTGACACACATAGCTTTTGCTTCTTTTTTTTCTTTTTCCTACCAACAAAGGAACAATGAATAGGGTAAAACTTTATTACAGTAAGTGTACTGTTAGTTTTCTCCAGTTGTTTCTCTTCCAGCCCTCTCTGGAGCAACACCTCTCTTTCCTCTGGTGGCTGGGACACCATGAAATGGACTCGTTCCTCACCTGCTGCCCACTCATGGTGCAGACTGGAACAGGTCACTTAACCCCTGGCTTCAAATTACTCCAGCCAACTCTAAAACCAGCTGGTGGTTTCCTGTCTCAGGGGCAGCTGAGAAGATGGCATCAGCATGGCCTGTGAAATGCTTACAAAATAATTAAGTGCAATTGGCAAGGTTGCCTTTGTCTTTGGATTTCACGTAGTTCAGTATAAAGAATTCTTGCATGTTGAAATATTGTATCATTTCTCTTCTGTCCTCCTTCACCTGTGAAACATCTCTGGTAATGCTCATCATTGAGTGTGAGTGTAATGAGGTTTTCGTGCTTTGAAGGTATAGTGTTTTCCTCTTAAAACTTGATAAAAACCTCTGGCCAAGGTAAAAGTCTGGGTGGTTTTTATTAAGATAGAAAAAATATTTTTCTAAAGGACATTGGTTTGCTTGTGAAAATACATGACTGGTCCTAACCAATCTGTCAAAATAGAGTAAGAGAAATGATAATTTCGAAGTTGCCATTGTAGGCCAAGCACTGAAATGGGGCCAGTCTGGATCATTCAGACTCGCTTTTAAGACAATAACATGCTTTTAAAAAGATTTAAAAACAAAACAAAGAAAGCCATCCCTTCAAACTGGTTTTGTGTGGCTGACTTGTCTCCTATGTGAACGAAGTGCATGGAAGTAAATGCCATGGCACTCACTGCTTGCAAGAAACACATATCTGGATATTCTTGTTGATCGATGGATTACTGAGTGTCATATTTCAAAATCTTTTTTAAAAAGGCTATTCTGTTGCATTTGTGCAAGCAAAGAAAAAAATATTCAAACAGACAAAAAATCAAAAACTGTTAGAAACATGAAAGTCCTTTCTAAAGCCATTTCTCCCTGTCACTGGTATGAGAAGAATTTTCATTCTCTTTAAGGCTCTTTAAAATATACTTTGGGGCTAAAATAACAGAGAAGACAATCCAATGCATTCTGAGCCCTGAAACCACAATCGGTTACAGATCCTTGTTGCCACATCGCATCCAGTGAGATAGCTTACTGGAAGAAATGGTCAAAAAAACCTCAATATTGATTAAAAAAAAAAAAAGTAAAAGAAATTAGAATGTTCTTTTTCTCCTTCCTCTCATTCTTTTTTTCAAAATGGAAAAAAAAAGCAAAACACTGTTTTTTATTATTTAGTTAAATTAAGTCCCTGTTTTTCAGTGATTTTGCTTTCTGTGAATTTTAGTTCTTGTTTTTTACATGAGATGAAATACCAGGAAACTGGGCATGCAGTTAAAATTTTCATTAATTTTTTTTTGTTGTTTTTAATTTGGTATGAAAGATTATTCTCTCAGTTTCTGCTGCCCTCCTGTCTCTCTTTTCCATATTCATGCACACTCCTGGCTGACTCTGAATGGCACTTAACTGTTTCACTCATTAGAGAGAGCAAGTGGTGGTTCTGTAACTTTGTTGATTTAAGGTGAGATCATGGTAGGGACAACTCTGAATTCTGGAAATGATACAAATTCTTGAAGATATTCTTTGCAAAGCAAGTAAGGAATGCGATAGCATCTCTTCTAATCAGGATGAATATCACTGCAGTCAGCAGTAGGTGTCACAAGCTGTATGGGTACATCAGGGATCTGACACGAGAACACTTGTGTTCATAATGTTTCTGTCACTTATCCAATGCACAATTTCTGACTTATCTATTTTGGCTTGTTTTCCACATCAGGACAACTTGGCACAGGTGATAAACCTAAATTTCTTATATTTGTCTGACAGACTACTTGAGGAGTTATCTATATGTATGGCACCGGTATTTGAGGTTGTTCCTGTTGGAAGGCCAACACCATTGATTTGGTCAGTGCTAACATTTATCTCCATGTTGAAGGCATGATTTGCTTTCAAAACATTGAATAATGCTGAAATTAGGGTCCTCTGTAATGACGGAATTACACCCCATAATTTTAGAATATATGTTGATACAGCATTGCAGTCCACCTGTAGCATCTTTCCTATTACGCCAAGTGAAATGGCAGTAGTGTTAAGGAGGAAAACTTAAGCGGGTGTTATTGACCAGATGGATGCAGCTGTTCTGTTACACTCCCACCATTTTGCATTTGAGCTGTTTATTTTCACTCTCTGGCTGTCAGTCATCACATTAATTGCCATTGAAAGACTCTTTCCCTACTGCAGGATCTATAGTCATGGGTCCACCAGTCTGCAGGAGGGACTGTGCTCTTCAGTTCTGTCTTCTCTAGTGTTTCGCCTCTCCAGGTAGGGTTCTGCATATTGGCATCACAGTTTACTCTGCTTCCAAGAAGTGCCAGACAAAAGTGAGGCAGAAATTTGTCCCAGTAGGATTAGAGGAAGCCTTGAGTGATTTGACCCAGTCAACAACTGTCAGGAAACATTGCCACTTGAGGAAAAGTAAATGCCTCATTATTGCTGCTAGACAGATGCACCTCCATAAAACACCTGGAAGTGGTCCACAGACCACAGACAGAACGTCACTGAGGTCGGGTTTTTTGTTGTTTTTTTTTTTTTTAAATGGGGAGAGATAGCAGACCTTGTATTTTTAAACAGAAATTGTTCATCAGCTGGGGTGAGGAAGTAATCTATTGCAGTTGAGTCTCATGCAGAAACCAAGCGTGTTATAAGGTGATGTCCCTTTCGTCAGATGTTGACCGCGGTAGGGGGAAGGACATCAGACTGCCTGGGCCATCACTCTGAGGAGAGAGCTCGCAGGACACTTGTGGCAAGGCTGAAAGTGAATGAGGTAACCACAGAGTAAGCTGCTAATGATGTGGATTGTGGGAAGCACTACTGATAGGAAGCAGACAGTTGGATTGATTAGGGCAGCCCCAGGGACTAGTTGTTTTTCTTTCACCATCCTGGGGTGAAGTTAAACCTGCTACTGGTAGTAATGAAGAATAGCTAATACAGATCAGACTCTGCCAAAGTAACAACAGTGGCATCAGGAGCAGAAAGTTTTGCAGATTTGTCTGTGTGTGCACTTGCTACTGGTGTTCCTGGTGGGTGGCTGAATCATCCTGATGGCATTCAACAGGAACCAGCTGCTGAGAATATTAAAATGCAAGCATTTATTCCTCTAGAGAGACAGTAGCATCTGCAAAGTTTTCCTGTCTTGATAGTACAGATAATCCCGTGGAGTATTCTCTAGTACTTTTTAACTCTCAATTCATTTATACATGTATTTTAAAGCTGTAAGTGCTTTGTGTCTGCACAGAAAGGAGAGCCTAGTCTTACCATCTGTGGCTGCAACTGTCCTAGGCAGGTAGTTTGCAGCCCTGTGCTCAGGCTGAAGTACCTTACATGGGAAAAAAGAAGCTGGGCTTTGCCTTCTTCTCCCCCTCCCACCTTTTCTCTTCAGCCTCCTCTTGTCAGGAAGAACTGCCTTGGAGGCTGGTATGTCACAGAGAAAGAATCCTTGGCTATGATCCTGTAAATTCCATATCAGGGTAAGCTCTGAAATTTATAGTATCAACAATCGTAAGAAATGGTAAAAACTGTGAGAAAGCAATTAAATGGTCTGACAGAGTAGGATGTTCAACACACCCATGATTGTTTGTATTTGTTGTTCCCAGAGAGGAACATGTCACTTCACGAGCCTGTTAGCAACACTCCCCAGCCCTTAACTGCTTAGAATCTAGGGGATACTTGTGGAAAGGAAACTGGACCCTAGCAGCTTTGAGAAACCCATCAAAACCAGGGAGCACTCGGCACCATCAGAAGCTGGCTCTTAGTCTGATATGGTCCTAACAACAAAGGTCATAACCATAACAAGTGAGGGAAGAAAAAAAGCAGATAGTAGCAACAGTGGGGAAAAATATGGTAATTTCTTCTTTTAAGTCTTTGCTTAGCTCTGCATATCTCTTCTGCTTTCCTTAGAATGTGTTCTCATGCAAATAGTGTGTGATTTCACGTACTAACGGTGCTTACAGGATGGGAAAGGCAGAGATTCTGCCCATGGCATATGATGTGAGTAAAGATGCAGGATTGTTTTGTGGAGAAAGAGAAACTGGGTTCTTTTGCAGTATGGCTGCAATGTTGGCACAGAGGGAAGAAACAAGCTGTAGGCAGCCAGAGCTGTGTAGCAAAAGAAAGGGTAAGGTTTATGATTTTATTTTAAAAGGAGCATAAGTTAGTGCACTCATCACAGGAGCATTTTATTGAGGTATTTTATCCGTATCTAAATAGCCTTGTGTAAAATGTCTGCCTAATACCTCACGGCTGTGAATAGTTGGGCTATGTTTTTCTAAGCTGGAATATTAGTACATGGTGTTAAAAGAACAAACTCGCCCAAGGCAGCAAACCTCCATTCTTGCTTCCACCTTTTGTCATTTCCAGTCATCCTCAGAGCCTGTCAGGGTGCGTCAACAAGTCAGGGTTTTGACAGGAACTTACAGACACAAGAGGGACCACAAACACCACTCTACAAAGTTTATTGATAGGCTCTCTCATGATGTGACAGGCCAAGGAAAGCTGTTGCAGGAGAGGTGACAGCAACGGCAGCACTTTATAGCCCTTCCTGATTTCAGCTTCTCCTTGGAAAGAGCTGTTGAAACCTCTGAGCGGTGTTAGACATATAGTTTAATCTCAGTAAGGCATCACAGTGATGATGCATACATCAAAGACTCTGTTGTGTTTTCCTCTTTTTATGTGAGTTATGTTTGCTCATTTGTTTAAAAAAAAAAATAGCATAATGATTTCAATTTTAAGAGGCTTAAGCCCAAAGCTTTGGAAAGTCTTAACAAAGAATGATTTAATGAACTGGCTATTGTGTTTATTGTTGTGCTCAGCTACTTAAGTATGTCATAGGCTCTGCAATACAAACAATTAATGGTCAAGCTTCTGAGCTCAAGTGCTACGGTCTTCTGCCTTCAGAAAAGGAGTAGCAGCATTTGAGGTCTGTTCCCACTTAAGCAGTAGTGCAATAAAAATCCAGTGGATTTAGACGAAATGCCTTGGGGTTGGATTTGTTGTTTGTTTGTTGGTACAACACAATAAAGTAGAACTTAATCCTGAATAAGAGCAGCACTGGAAAATTTCAGGAACGTACTGAATAATACTTAAACATTTTCATCCCAACATTTCCTCTAAGGACACATCTCTCTTTAAAAAGCCATAGGGAAGAAAAGACTCTTGAATTTTGTCTTGATAATGCTGAGGGTATGAGTGAGCTTTGCACTGGGAAGATCATGCCCACCAAATTTAGGAACGGTTGATCTGCATTGCATGCCCTGCTGTTAGACTACAGGGCATCATATGGCTTTTAAAGCAGCTCAGCTGATAGCATGATGTTGGTACCCATCCTGAAAGCCACACAGGATGTATCCCAACAAATCCTGGGGTCTTTGGTTCTCCAGTGAAATATAGGCTATGAATAATCTTTAAAAATGATCAAATCACTTTTTTTGCTGAAAATACTTTTGCTCTTCAGTTTTATAATTTCTGTCATGTCAGCTAACTACTGTTCCAAGTAAAGGCAGAGGAAGTATCACTTTAATGCTTCTGTATTTTGTCATGGGTATTTCACATCTTCTATTTTCTCTGCTTATCTGCACTTTGTATTTATCACTGCAAAATGATAATGAGAAGTTGGGGGTTAAAGAAAGTAATGAATTTTTAGAGCTTTTTATTGTCCTCAAACAGCACGATCCTCTAGGGCAATACCCCCCCACCTAGTCTAAGCAGCCAGAAAAGAGGCATTTGGACACAAATTCAGCCACTAAGAATGAAGTCAAAGCTCAGAGCTATCATAAAAAATTCCATCCTGAGAAGAAAGGAAAGGCTGAGGCCGCCAGTGGAGAAACTGAGTATCTACAGAGCTATGACTTGGTTTTCCCTTTGCCATCCCATGGCTGAAATCAAACTATGTCTCTGAGTTATTTACCTCTCTGGCCACAGGAAAATGGCAAAACTGAAAATCCCATCAGTGCTGTCCATGTAGCAAGAGCTGCCCCTTTTTCATCTCTGAATACTGTCACATCTGAGTAGCAAACTACACTAACTCTGTAATAAATATTATAACAATGGTTACTGCTGCATTATATTTACGAGGAATGCTTTTTGTAGTAATTTTGGATCAGGCCCTCTACCATTCTCCAGCCCAGTCCCATCGATGAATACTTCCCCTGACAGCTGCCTGTTCAGTCAGCCCTGTACTGTGGTAAATAAATGTGCTATCAGCATAAGGTGTCCATACCAACCCCCCTCTTCATCTCCAGTCTATTTACATTCAGTGTAATTCTTTGACTCGAACCATCCTACTCACAATACTCTGTCCTTAGCCTTTTATTCTTCAGCTCTCACTCTGTGGGTGAAATGAATAAACAGCAGCTGGAACCCAGTGGCTGAAAGAGTTGAGAGTTCATATTTCTTTAGAGACTGAATCTGTGAGGATTTTTGCTCCAATCTTTTTTTTTTTCTCTTGAAGATTTGGAAAGAGTGCCACACGTGTTCTGGCGTGGTAACTCTTCGTTGCCACCTGAAACAGTAGTTGTTCATACTGACATTTCTAAGAGAAAACATGAATTCAGCAAATATACCAGGGCCACCAAAGAAGGACTGCTGTAGCCCACAGACTTTCTTGCAGCCTGTTGACATGATCAGGATTTTCTTAAACTTCCTGTGTGCTGTTACCTTTTCGCAGGGAGATTTCCTCTGTTCGGAAACATTTTAAGTTCCCCATTCAGGTGATACTCTCTCTAGCTGGGAAAGGGAAATGTAAACCCATGGGGGAACACTCTTGTATGAAAATGGGAAGCAGATGGCAGATGCATTCCCTGTGTGGGGATGCAGAGGCCCTTGAGTGTGTTAGGACATCCTCTGCTCTTTCAGGAGAGAGTGGCACGGTGATCTCTGGCACCTCCAGGCCACATTGAAACAATGCAATACCAAAACCAGTGAACTGTTAGTTTGCTGCTTTGGCCAGGAAGAGAGTGATAGTTTGAGCCCTGAGACAACTACTCACATAGCACGGGTTTAATACCATCTTTTCAAATAACTTTAATGAGGTATCCTATGCTTCCACTGTATTCTGTGGGAGAAAAAGACAAAGATGTGGCTGGAAGAAGAGTACTGCTCTTTAGTTTATGGAGCTACATTTGTCTCTATGTCTTAGAAAAATAGAACATTTTCTTGCATTTTAAGAGGGGTGAAAAAGTTGTGAAGATAAACATTTTATACCCTTAAGATTATATTTCAGAAGTGACTTCTTAAATTCTGGGTAGTATGTTTAGAAATGTGGAATTTTGGAGCAAGTGAAATTTTATTCTAGGCCCATGAGTAGTTTTATTTCAAATCCATCTCTTTATCCAAAACCTGGTTGTGAGCAGGTATCTGAAATTTAGCATATCAGATTGTGAAAGTCTGGCAAGACTCTACGCAAGGCAAATGGGAGTGGGTACCAAACACAATACTGTGTTCTTCATTAGACATTTTGGGGAAATCGGAGTGAGCCTTCCCCAAGGTTTAGCAGAGGGCTAAAGAATCTGGGAGACACAGAATAGTTTTTTGCTTCTTGAGGTCTGGAATGCTGAAATATACACAACACTGTGAAGAATGAAGAACAAGTCAAAAAGAACATTTCTGCTCCCATAATTTCTCTGAAAAAGCCAGCTTTCTATGGTAATTTCTCCATTAGCTTTCAGTTCCAGCTACAAGCTACAGGGATAGATATTCATTCAAAGATGATGAAGCCTTCATTATTTTTAGAAAGTTCATCACAGCGCATTTACTTGTACACAGTAAAGTATTTTCACAATTTAAACCTAAGGAGTCGTCAAAATAAATGAACAAAGTATGGTCTGTGACACTTCATCCTTTACTTACTTATATTTTGTATTGTCTGTTCAACTGTTTGTTAATTTGAAAAATTCAGCTCTTTGTGATAGGTCAGCATCCTTGCTGTTCCCTTGAATTAGTGAGATCATATTCTTTCCCTGACTAGATATGCTCCTAATAGCAAATGCATTAGCTGAGACAGTTGTGTTTGGGCTGGAAGAACCGTGGTCGCCTCAGATAATCCAAAGGATTATTCCATGACAGATTATCCTAAGTGAAGGTTTTCCCTACCCTCCTGCTTTCTGAAAGGTCACATCACTTCTGTGCGACTCGGAGTCAAGCCACATTTCAGCTCTTGCAGCAGGAGGAATTCCAAAGGGAAGGGACGGAGGTGGCAGAACTGGGTGCCATGTGGTAGGCATGTCAGCGGAGGGAACGGCATGCCACACACCTGCTTGGGGCTCTGCCGTGCCACAAGTTAACATTTTGATGAGCAATTTCCATTCTGTTGTTTTCTCTCAACACATGGGGTTCAAAAAACAGTTAAAAGAAAACTGTACCCATTTGCTCATCTGAGAAGCCTGTGATTTCAGAAGAGTCTGCCAGATTAATTTTCACATATAGCGTATTTCAGAGTTGAAACTCACAGAGGAGTGCAGTTTATCTTTTGAAATTGTAGTGTGATGGCCAAAGAAAAATAGGTATGCGTTGCTCAAACTTCATGGAATGACACTGACTGGTGGCTTATAATTGTCAAAAAAAAAAAATCTTTTGCTGTAATCACAACCTTCAGAGATTTCTCGATAATCATGAATACTAACCTCTCCAGGAAGGGGTTTTTCAGCAGCTATATAAAAAAAATTAAAGACACGCAACAATAATTTTGCTGGCTGCACATCTGTGACAAACCTGCTTTCTCTAATAACTGTACTTGAACTAGTTTTCCTTTAAACCTACACTTGAATGATACAATAAAATCTATTGATCTGCTACGTTAGAACATTTCATTTTTGCCCATACTTATCTCCATAAAACCCTGTTGGGTGGGGGCAGACAGAAGGGCGGGGGGGAAATGTCTGCAGAATCCCAGTGGCATTGCTGCAGAGAGGATGCACATTAAGGTCTCACAGAACACTCTTACCCAAACTATGTGTTTTAGTCAGAAATAGGCTAGTCCTTTGCTAATTTACCCTGAGCAGTAGCTGTCATGCGGTTGAGGAAAGAATTAGAAATGTATTTCCTGGTTAAACCTCTAATCTGATATTCATATAGCCAATTTGGTTGTAAATTTTGGCTACTGAAAATTTTCTGGCTTGCAGTAGGCCCGTATCTGTGTAATTGGAAGACAGAAGAGATTCTCTCACTTTAATCTGACGCTTATCTCCATCCTCCTTAAGGCAGGAGAAAAGCCAAGGGATTTAGCATCTTCCTTGTTTTCTTACAACCTACTGAGATTAACTATGGTTAGAAGCTCTTCTTGATGCATTTTGTAGCAGGATGTCCATGCTGCTAGATACCTTTTGTTGCTGAAGTCTGAAGCATTAAATTATTCAATAACCCCTTGTTGTCTTCCAGGAGAGTATCAGCTTGTGAAAAGTGACATGATCAACACAAAAGTCATCCTCTGACATGCCCTTGTACCCACAGATCATGTTCATGCACTCGCTAGTACAGCAGTTTTACAGGTTTCTCAGTAACCTTTTACAGAGTTAGTTTCACTGGTCCCTTTCAAGGGGTCCTCTTGATTATATACTAGTAAAAAGAGATGGTAGTTGAGAATGGTTGATATGCTCACAATTTTTGTAAGCAGAGACCTTGACGAGTTCCTGCACAGTCAGTCTCCTTGGGCTAAAATTTCAACCTATTACATGGGGATTTAGCCACTCATTTCCCATAAACATCAGTGGGAGTCATGTGGCTAAATCCCTGTGCAACACATTGAGAATGTATTCCCTTATGTTTAAACTCACTTTGATGCAGATGCTTTCTTCTGCAGGAAACAAGCAAAACGTAGAAGCCATTTATTTCTTTCATTTGTCTGCCCCAGATCTCCAAACTCCCAAATTATCTTCTCTTCTGCCTAGGTACCACAATATCCTACAGGATTCGCTGCATCTGTGTGTGACACCAAGTTAGAGGCCAAGCTTCAAGACATTAGGACAATGGATGCTAATTGGTATTTATTACCTACTCATGTGTGAGGAGAATTGGACAGATGACAGGCTGTCCCTTCACCCATGAGAATGAGATTTTTCATTTTTCTCAGTTCTCCATCACCTGCTGTATCACATATTGAAGAAGGGCCCACATGCTGTTTTTAACTAGTGGTCTTTGACGA
Source organism: Gymnorhina tibicen (assembly GCA_013399875.1). Taxonomy (NCBI): domain Eukaryota; kingdom Metazoa; phylum Chordata; class Aves; order Passeriformes; family Artamidae; genus Gymnorhina; species Gymnorhina tibicen. The sequence goes on along the minus strand of VXAZ01000953.1, from coordinate 1,112,483 downwards.
TGAGTTGCGGTGTAGGATCATTGCTTGGCTCTCGGTGGATGTGTGCTTTGTGATACTCTCCCACAAGGTTAAGGGATCTGCTATGATCACTATATGGAGACTCTACTAACTTCCTTAGTCAGGAAGAGGGTCTTTTAGACTAATTATTGGAGGGAGGGGAAATGAAAGACGATCAGGATGTAGGCACAAATGTGAATATAGTATTTCAAAATCACTGGGCATGATTTTCAGTAATGGCATATGTGTGTTAAGATGCAATTTTGTGCCTGGAAAGAATTGTGTTCATTATAAATGGCAGGTGCTTTTAAAGCATTTAAATATTGCATTTTCTATTTCCACCTGCACACCAGGTAACTGGGTATTAATATGCTACTAGTTGAGCCCATGATTCATTGCAGGTGCAGTGCTTGGGAAATCAAGGATTGCATTGAGGTCCTGATGAAAATCATGCCCTCAGGCACATCTGAGCTCCATTTTGATCAACAAGCCAAAAATAAGACCTTTATTTCAATTACAGTTCGTCTGATTTTGAACTTAATGATGCAACTTGAAGTCTATTGGCTTAGCTCCTGAGACCCAGGAAGGAGGATGTCTGGGACCTTGCCTATTCAGTGGAATAGAGGTTCCCATTAAATTCACTCTGATCTCATTACATGTCTTTTATTTGGTCAGAAGCTCTATTTTTGCTCTTCCTGGCCTTATTGAATCTGTTGTTGATTCATTGTGCAGACTTGGTATTAATGAAAAAGACTGCCTCACTCAGGTCTCTCTGGAGGGTGAGATTTTCCATAGCCCTGTGTCTGTAGCACACGTTGGAAGCACAGACTCTGATGGGTTGCCTTGTGAAACTAGATTCGAGCAGAGCTTTATTAATAGGCTGATGAGATGTATCAGCCTGGCGAGGCTGCCTGCCTCCATAATGAGCGAGGGCTGTATTTTACTTCACTTAACGAAGAGAAAAATCCTCAGCAATGCCTTTTCTGTACCCCTGCTATCCCGGCTCCACATTCCACTTTCAAAGACCTCTTTAAAGGTCTCTATTATTCCAGCTGCCTTTAGGTGTCACTCGAAGCTTTGGGTTCCTCCTGTTCATCCGTCCCTTTGTGTGCTGAGCCCGGCCCTACCATTCAGCTGCCCCAGCAGCTTGGGGGCCCCCTGGTCACCCCCCAGTGACTGCTTCCCTCGCTTTGTGGTTGCATTGCTTGTCCACACGAGTTGCACAACATTAGGTTGAATGAAAATGAAACTAATTCATTTTGGTAGCTTTTCTCGTTTCCAGCAAAGCTGGATTTCAGAGGCTGCACCTGCATTATTGAATTGGAAACTCTGCCACAGGAGAGGACGGTTGTCCTACAATATGTTGTGGGCTGAAGACCTGCATTTTTAGCTTGCATAAGAGTGAAAGGGCTGACTTCTGTCTTGCTTTTGTCAGCCATTGTCAAGGTGTCCTAGCTCCTTTTGCTACTAAATTTCAGGAACTGTTAATCTGGTCTTTTCTGTTTCAAGACGGATCTGAACATTTTTGAGTGGGCCAAATACTTTCTTGGCCTTCTGATGAAGCTTAGGTCGCTCATATGGTAAATCATTAATTTGGAGACTATATTCCGCCTTTACTGGGAGTTAAGAGTGGTGTTCTAATAGCTTCCTTCCATCTGGAACAGTCATAAACCAGATGGATAAGGGATTGGCACCACTTATTTTGAGTCTTTACCCAATTCACCCTGTGTAAAGGGACCTTGCAATATTTCCCAGACAATTGTTGCATGTATCCAGAATCACAAGTGAAAAATATCAGGATTGGATGTGTGGGCTGCCTCTTGGGGAAAGGTTTGAAGGGGTGAGCAATAAAAATTATACCTTTCTTTAGCAATGTTATATTGGAGTCCATGACTAGGAACCATATATAAAATTTTTTGTATCTAAGTATTATTTGAAAAGGTAGTCATCTAGTTTGAATTCCAAAGTTTATAGCACCTTGGGTTAAGCCACTTCAATGCAGAATTGGTGTCTGATATAGAATGAGAAGAAATAGGTTTTCAAGGATGTTGTGTATAAAGATGCTGGCATCTTTTCTTACCAGATTCATTGTCTTCATCTGTGTTTTCATGAAAATGAATTCATCACACTGCGTTTCAGTACATTCCTTTGATATGATTTAGTAAGAATGAGAATATTGCCCGAAACTAGAAGTTGCACCTGAATTTATTTATTTATTTTGTTAAATTAGAAATATTATTGTTTTCATTAGTGAATGGCTGGAAGGAAGAAGTCAAGTGGTTGTGCAAATAGCATTTATTATGGAGAGTTTTCATTTATAATATGCCTTTAAAGAACCGCTCTTTGGCCCAGGCCATACTGCAGTGTTTAAGAATTGCTTCAAGAACACTTCTGCTGTTGCTGAATACCAGAACAGATTCATAATGGTAGCCTATTTTATTTTGGCTTAAAGAAAAGAAAGCAAGAAAAGAAAGATAATTGAAGGAAGACCATAAAATTCAGGTGACAAAATTGAAAGGTTCACAAAGACTTCTTACACATACCAGAGACGTGGTATTGCAAAGTGCAGGAAGGAAAGCAGGAAGGTGAGTGTGCCTAAATGGGCAAAAGTGGAAGAGGTTGTTCAAGTCAAAAAAGCACTTTTTACTAAGCACAAGTCCAGGACAAGCAGATCCATAAGAAAGGTTTATAAATCTCAGGTAAACGTACAGAGAAAAGGGTGCAACCGTGATTGAAAAAGCAAAGAGCAAACCCATAGAAAGAAAGGATTCTGTACTTTAACTTGAGTTTGAGGGGGAATAGATGGGGACATTATCAAAGAAAAGAAGAAGAATATAAGGATAGGAATACTGAGGCATTGTAAAGAATTTCTTTTTGTTTGTCATCATTGTTTATATTGAAGACCTTTACAATTTTCAGCCAATTAAGATCCTTTGTAGACACCTTCCACAGAGGGTGCAGTGGCATATTGTCTAGGATCGCGTTGCGTATGAATCCTCGAGCATGCAGGGAACTGGCATGGGTGGTGTTGGTGCTCCTAACAAAAAAAAAAATCCAAACAAACAAACCAAATAACGCAATCTGTTCTGCAAGTTAGCTGGAGAAACAAGGAGATTCAAAAATGGCTCAATTACTTTGAAAGACCAAGTGGTTGTCTTATGAATTAATTTGGCAAACCTCGTTTTGGTAGTTTATAAATTGTTTACCATTATAGTTAAAACCATAAACAATTTCTTGTAGGCTGGTTAGTCTTTAGTGACTCTTTCCAGTTGGCTGGAAGAATCTGTCCATGCCTGAGTGCCTCAATGCCTCATGCCTCCTGTGCTGAACAGCCCATCCCTCTGGTCCCAGGTGTCATCTCTGCGGATGGGCACCTTTTGAAGCAGTAAATGCCAGGAGGTTTTGTCGCTTCCCGCTACCAGCTCGGTGCTGGTCTGTGAAGCAGTAATTGGCAGCCAATGTTGTGTATTGCATCCAGGATCCATTTCCCAGGATATCCATGAGGATAGAAGAGATGGGGCAAATGTTATCACTACAGAAGTTAAAAATTCATTCCAGTCTGTCTTTGTGGTTTTACGATAAGGAGTGTATTAGAAGAGCCAGTTCCTTTTAGCAGTTTCTCCCTGAAATGTGCTGGAATGAGAAGTGTTCAGATGAAATCCTTTGTGCTAGCACCTCTCTCTCTTCATCTTCTGCCATTCCCAAATTGCGAATTTGTCTCAAGAAAGATGCTAAATTGAGGTATTGGGTCAAGAAATGTGTCTCTTAGAGCAACTCATTACAAAACACTTAAAATACAGCTGTGCCTCTTGTTATAAAATCAAATTAAACTGAGCTATAAAAAAAAATTTAAGAGAACAAAAGCACCAAAGTAATAAGAAGAAACATATTGGCATTCAACATTAGTTCACCTGACCCTCATAATATGGAAATACCCAAAGTAATCAGTTATTTGAAAACTGAAGACAAGAGCACAACCTGTTAACAGCAGTAGTCCAGTTTCCCTACTGCCATGTTTGTAGCACCGGTACAAACCAGGGAATAAAATTTAGACTTGCACCTAGTTTTTGCTGCTGACTCCTTAAATTTGTGCTGGATGAACACCAAAAACTCTGCTCAAACATGGGACCAACAGGAAATTAAAAGCTTTTCGCTCTTAAAATGCAAGAGATATAGAAGTTGCACATCCAGTACTGTGGTTCTCAACTTCCTGAAGGCACATAGGCTGTTTTTCATTATTTATTCCAATCAATATCAAACTTACAGTAGTTTGGTAACAATCTTGCCTTTTGCCATTTTGTTTCAATTTATCTCCAAGTCATCTTTGCTAGAAACTAGAAAAACTGTTAACAAAAGGCAAGTTTCACTGGTGTCAGTGAGAGTACCAAAATAAGAAAGTCTTGTGAGGATTAGGCTCTCAGTGTTCATACCAGCTGCAAATAGGTTGGGATCTCATTCAAATGTCAGATGGTGGTGGCAGCTAGTGCTGCTTGATTTTGAAATCTGACATCTTCTGCCCTGCCTGTGTTAGAGGCAATTCTGTGGCCGCACAGCAAAGCTTTCAGGGCTAGTGTCTTGTTCCAGCAACAGTTCCAGATGATGATCCACAAAAAAAAAGACGATGATCCACAAAAAAAAGACATCTTTAGTTAAGAGAAACAAAAGGCTGAGCTGGGAAGGTCATTGTTTTGTCTTTTCTTGCTTTTGCTTGCCTGATTTCTAACTTTAGAATTAATATAAAACATATCTCCTTTGCTTGTCTGTTTTCTGTGACTATTTGTATTATCTGTAAAGAATTGTTAACGCTTTACAAAATGTTTTCATAGTTCACCATGATGATCAGTGTGTTGGAAATAAGGATCTGAAGTGATCATTTGCCCCAGCTTCAACCTTTCTAGATAATCTCTAATACAACAGGCATTAAAAAATACAGCATGTGATAACAGGAGCTGCTTATTTGCTCCCTAGCAGAGCTATGAAGAACTCTGTGTTTTCACTTTGCAAACCTTGGCAAAGATATAATACTGTATATGCCAATTTTTTAAAAATGATGGAATTTTGCTTTCATGCCCAGGATTAAAACTGCCTAAGGTACCAACCAATAGAAAACTTGACAGTGGGGGGAATACCCCAAGAGCCTTGTATGCTATTTTTTTGATAGACTTTAGACATTAGCAGATATTTAGACATTAGCAGATACTACTACAGCAGGACAAAGAGTTCTCTGGACTTTTTGCTCTGAAAACTACAAAAATAAGCATCTGACATTAAACAGAACAATAAAAATACCTTCCCAAACTGTATCCTGGTTTGACAGATCTCAACTGAAAGTAAATGAGATAGCTCAAATGCCAATACCCTGACAAAAATGGAGGAGAACTGTTAGAATGACAAAATGTATAATCTAGGTTAGTCATTGCTCTTTCTGTTTTTAAAAAATTGAAAAGACAGGTTAGTAAACCCTGGATCATTCAACTGCTAGCTTACTTAATAGATCGACACTGAAGTTTTCCAAATTTCTCTCAGTTTTACAAAACACCAGTTCATTGCTGTGACCTGGAGTGAAGCTGTTTACAGCTCTGTGCTAAGTAGAAAGTTCAAATCAATTCTTGTCCATTAGAGTTAGGTATAACTGATGAAATATCCCCAGAGGAGCATTGTAAATGTATCAAGATGTCCTCCCCCATTACAGAAATGGGGAGGCATGGTGAATTACTTACCTTCTCTCTTACACTTAATGTCTCTGAAATGCTGCCAGGCAGAAAAGGCTTATCTTGTCTCACTGGGTTTAAGAGAGGTCTATGCTGTAGTCTGGGATACAGGGGAGGAAAAAAAGGTAGTAGTACTGAGGGCAGACCCATATTAGGCTTTATTCCCAGACAGGACCAAGAACAGAAAAAAAAAAAAAGGGAGAAAAGCTACTCAATAACCAACAGTGGATTCAAAATACATGCAGGAAATATCTGATCCAAAAATCAGTACTAGGGAGTTTTTAATAATGTAACTGAAATTTTTGTGCAGTGAGCTATATAATAAATTCACTCATTAAAATACACAGTGAAATAGCATTGGGGCAGAACATACAAACAATAGAAACCAAGAAATCCATGCTTAAGGATGTCTCCAAATGCCAAAGCACAGTGGGCATGGTATTGAAAGTAGCTAGCATTCACAATTTCTCTCCATCAGGAAAAGAGCCTTCAGCCTACTTTTCACTTGCTATGAATTTGGCTCTGGGATTGTACTTGAAGTTGTAAAGAGATATGGGAAGTCTAGGTTCTTGCGTCAGGAGGCCTTTTGTATGAGGCCTTTGCTAGGGGTGTAATGAAGTTTGTGGCTGCCAGACACACTTGACGTTTTACACCACCTGACTGAGATGTTCCCAGTCTACTCTTGCTGCTGACATACAAGATTGCTCAGTTATGGGGTCGGAGTGATCTCAGCTGCGTGTGACAGTCTGCCACCAAGCACAAGACGGTAGAGCAGAGGGGAAAACACAACGTAGTGAGACCTCTTGAAGACTGAATGGCAGAGAAGAGAGAAAAGGAGACATGGGACTGGGAAGAGCCATGCTCCAAACTGGTCTGTGAAAGTGAGTCTTGATGTAGACAAAGTTCGGGTTTATGAAAGACTCGGTAAATATCCAGTGCCCTCAGAGCATTCGGAAGGAAATCAGAAATACACAATGCAATAGGAAGAAGTGTGCATCCCCCCTTAACAACCCCAGAAAATGTTGCCATAACAGACTATAGTCTATGCTGCCAACAGAGAAACTAGACTTGCTTTGCATGGTGCATGAAATTTTAAGCAACTCAATTTTAAGCAAAGGGAAAAGATAGGGTCAGAAGTTTAAAAATCCTGTGTGTGGTTTTGCTGGTTCTTGGGACTTCTAACACAGCAGCTTCTACTGATCTCAGTGGCAACAAGTGGATGCAGAAGGAAAAGCAAAGGTGGAACAGGAATAATGGAAGTGACTGGGAGGAAAAAAAGAAGGATTCAAAGCAAAATATTTGTTAAGTAAAAGCACAGGACAAAATCTAATGAGATATGGAAAAGCTTCAAGGACCAATTTAATTATGTGGGAGGGCAGGAGGAAAAGGGTCTTCAGGGTCTTAAATGACAAAGTGGGCGGTAAAACTATTCCAAGAGTTAAATCACTGGCTTGGAATTGTAAAGTCCGATTTCCAGATTTTTGCTTATTACTTTCTTCTGTGACCCGGGCAAGTAACATCATCTCCAAGCCTTTATTTCTAGCCTGGGAGTTAGGAATGTCTGCACTTCAGTAACCTACAAGGACTTCATGAGACAAAATATTTTGAGGGTCATGCGATGAGATGATGCTTCAGCTGTATGGTTTGCATAAGTATCTAAAGAAGAAAGAAATAGTGGGAATGCACATCATGAGTGAGACCTAACCTGAGAGCAGTGGAATGTAGATTGGTTGTACAAAATGCTCTTCCATCATAAAAGAATGGTGATGAGGTGTATGGTGATGTCCAGCTCTCCTCCCAGTCTCAGGCATAGTTTTCAAAGGATTTGACTCGTATCAGAATGCATTAAACACACTACTGAGTGTTGGAATCTAATGGATATTGAGACACAAGCAAAATTCTGTTGAAGTCAGTAGTATATGATCTCAGCACTGCTTGTAATCAGAAGAAATAGTTGTGGACAGGTTGGACTTTACGTTTTTTATTATTCTCCCTAATTTTCTTTCCAAGCCATAGTGTCTAAGACATCCTCTGTTGAGAATGCCCGTCAGCGCATTAGTGGCACAAGGAAATAGTCTGATCACTCTACATGACTATAAAGAAACAGTTTTCATTTATGATGGATGTAGTGGTGTTCCTTCCCCCCAGCAGAAACCCTCCTGACTCCTCTGTCCAAAGCACCAGAGCCAGCTGCCTCTGCCCACCCCTCCCATACCCTGGAATGTAGATGTTTTCCCCACATGTTTTCCCCAGAAAGTGTTTTCTTTCATCCTGCTAAGGTCTTTGGGGGAAAACAGCTCTTTGAAATGCTCAGGGAGCATAGCACAAATGGGCCCAAAGGCTGCTTCTTACAAGGCCAAGGAATAATCATTTAAACTCCCTGCACTCTAAGATGTATTTCCCTGCTGACACTATTGTCACATACTGCTGTAGACATCTTTTCTCTGGGAAGAGAGAGCTATATATTGCTTTTAACCAATCTCCACTTCTCTCCCACTCCTTCTGAATGGAGAAGTCTCAAGGACGTGAAGTGGGATCACCAGAAAACAACAAAATGCAGCCACAGGTAAAACTGAGTGATTAGTAGGAAGGCTTCTGTTCTCACTGCTGTGATGTAGCTAGAGAATGTTTGACATCTGGCATAACATGTTTAAATTTTGGGAAATTTTCCTGGAAAGTAAGGTCTCTGATCAGTTAGTAATGTAAGTCTTCCCATATTAGTGTCAGAAAGCCTTAATCCCACCCTATTGCTCTCTCTAACTTGTGACATGCAATTTTTTGTGAAGTAAAACCATTTGCAAAAATATGAAGAGTTCCTTATTTCACCTATTTATATTTTGAGTCTTTAATCTTAGGCCTGGCAAAACACCACAAAATGGCATCTGTGCATACTTGTCCAGATTCTATTTTGTTCTGCCATACTTCCCTTCTAATGAACATTTTCAAAATGTTCAGGTGAAGATTTTTGTGGTTATGAGTACTTATGCATCATTTGGAATCTGTCCTTCTGCTTGAAAAGTTTGTCATTCAGTTAAAAACAGGAAGCACATGACTTAGATGACCAGACTCACGGTATAAATAACAAATGGTAAAAAAAGAATCCTTCATATACTGCCAAAGGGATATATACCATCTATCCAGACTGCTCAGATCATGCAACTGAACAAAAACATCACTTGAAAAATTAAGACTTGTACCAAAAATAAAAAAGGGGTAAATTTTTCCATTCTGAATCAGTTGTACAGTCAACTCTACTAATCCTTCCTGACCAGCCTTGGAGATAGGGAACAGCTGTAAAATATGTCAGAATAATTGAATAATTGCATATATGGCTTTTCTGTACATAGTGTTGCTATAAATAGCATTGCTGATCTCTCAGGACCTTACAAGCCACCTTTAACCCTGTTCTGCATATCCTCATTGAAAATCAAAGGAATTGTATTGCTTCAATACAGAATTTTTTTTGTTTCTTTTCATCATGAATTGCAAAATTCACACCTTGTATTTGTCATTGCCCCAGGATTCAAAATTGCCATTAAGGAACTCTGGATCATTTTAGTTTATGGCCTGTGCAATTGGTAAGATATAAATAAGGAAGGAAAGAAGAAAAATTAATTACGGAGCAGGAAAAGAGGTTGTTTTCTCAGTAAGCATTAAAAAACTTGAGATATTAGAAACTGTGCTGTGGAGGAGAAGCTTGTGAGCAAAGGCAGAAGAATCATTATCTGCTGTAGCTCTGCTTGGGAAGAGTGCTGGGGTAGGAATGGCAGACATACTCAAGATACGGACAGTTTTGCTCTCCATTTCCGAGTGGTGCTGCTCAGCCCAAATAAAAGAGGATGCAGGGAAAAGTTTTGGAGTCCTTTAATGGAGTATACATACATGTATATATAACAGAAAAGAGCTTTAGGTAAGCCTTGGGCATAATGGGTCTCTTTTTTGTAAGGACAGGAGTGATTGACTTTACCCCTTCATCTTCAACCAAATACTTCAGCTATCACAAAAGAGACATCAGAAAGCTCAGGTAGTGCTCAATGACTGTCAAATGCTTACAAGTTACATATGTGAATGTATGTATAAGTACATACACAAACATGCCTCTATATATATATATATATTAAGTAGTTGCTTGCACATATGCATGCATGAATGCGTATAACTGTTGAAGTTTGGTGGGTGTGTGTGCAGATAGATATATTTGTATGTTAAATATGTGAGATATATTCATATAGTCACTAATTTCAGTTTAGTAACAGGGTCAAAAATAAGCATGGTATGTCTGATTAAGAAACCTGCTCTCTTTTCCAAAGCAGTGACATTGACCTTCTTCTAATGCAAAATAGAAATTGCACATGACACAGAATTTTGGATGAAGACTGGACCTTAGGTTTCTGCGGTTCTATTGAAGAATATTATATCTGTAACAGAGAGGAAAAACCTTTTTCCTTGTCTGGGAAGAAGCAGTTGTTTGAAGGTCCATGGGTTGGAGAACTGTTTATCTAATTCTTAGGGGGAAATCTTAGCCAGGAGGAGATGCTACTGTAGGACATTAAAATTACTCCTGTGAAAAATTAATTTAGAATACATGTATATGATTCATTACAGGTCTGTCGCTTTTACATACATGACATATGGTGCTTTCTGAAACTTGGTCTTGTTAAGAGCTGAAATTATCTGACTGAGAAAGGTTGTGGCTTTATAAATTTCATTCTAGGGAGTTTTGAGCATTGGAAGCCATTGAACAAAAATCCTGAAAGCCACAGATCACCTTGGAGTGGCTGCAAATAACTTATTTCTGAGGAAGATTGTAATAGTGGATACCATAGTCCACAGGTATTCAAAGACACTTGTCCTCAATTCTTTGGGCCTTGTATCATCTTGAAGCAGATGGATTCTTACTGTGACCATGATGCAACAAAGGTTCTTGCTGATGTGTTTCATCAAAACCTGCTCTAATCCACTCTGCTGCCTGTAGCCCTTGAAGATCATCTTCACTGGAAGGAGGAGTTGAGGGAGCTGTGGTATTTGGGGCTTTGTGATGAGTGTGAAAAGCCCCTTTCTGAGTGTTTGGAGGGTAGACTTGGTGTATCCATGGGTCATCTCCGTGCTGTTATAAATAGGCTGCTGTAAACAAGAGGACAAATTACTCTGACTTGTTCCAGACAGACATCCAGTACGTGCAGCTCGGCAGGCAGCTTTCTGAGTCACTCTATGCAAATGAAGCCTCCCGTGAGACTTTGCGATAAAACAGAAGAAAGCTTCTTGTTATTTCAGTAATCATGAGCCACTGAGCCAAATAAGCTGAGGCTGCCCATAGAGCCACCCTTAACCTGGGGGAAGGAAGGACTGTCTGTGGCTCCTGCTTTCTCTTCCATCGCTCAAGGCACTTGAATTCCCAAGAGTCACTGGGCCATCTTGATTTAGTCAACTTTTGTGTTTGGTTTGACTAGAAAATGACCTCTTAAAAATGAGCCTATCCTGGGCAGTCAAAGGAAAACTTGACCACTTTTGAGTCAGAGTCACAGTCCAGACTGGCTGCTGCTGTGCTTTTCTCTCCAGATTACCTAGTTACCAGAGCCTACTCAACACTTAAATAGCCATTGAAAACAGTGCATGATGTCTTGCCTCTGAGCAAGCAACAGTCAGAAGAGTCTGAATAGACTGATCAGCACCAATAAAGAGTTCCAATCTAACTGAGTAGATACAGGAACAAGCTTTTTCTATAAATCCAAGATACAGCCATCCAGGATAGATGTGCTCACGGAGGGGACTCGATATGTGAAATTGCAGGAATCATTTGAGAAAATGTTTGCACAGATAAATGTAATGAATTTCCTTTTCTCTCCTTTTGCTTTGTCATATTCCCCATCCATACAAAGCCACAGTTTATCTTTCTGTTCTCAGGAACAAGGAAGCTGCCAGGCACAAATTGAAGAGCCCACACTAGCGCAGAATGGAGTGAAACATTCTCCATCATCTGTACAGATCTGACCAGTCTGTATTTCAGTTTTCTCTCTGTGCAGGCACAAATGCAATTAGGAAACCTGTGATTTCTCCTGAGCCTTGCCAGTCTGACAGCTTGGGAGAAGGAAGTGAGGAGAATGCAGGGAGTCACTGGGCTAACAGTGATCGGCAGCCACACTCAAAATGTCTTTTCAATCAAGGAGGGTGTACCGGGCACCGAGGTCTCACTTCACTCCACAAACTGCAGCATCTCGGCACTTGGAGGCACCCTGCTCATTGTCAATCAGTCTGTGACAAACCAGCACTGCCTCCACAAGCACTTCATTCCCCCTCCCCCCTTCTCTGGGGTGGTAGGAACTGAAGATGATAGGAAACCAGAGTTAGTGTAAGGTGAGGGTGTCAGACAAGAGAGTTATCCTAGTGAATGCAAGACAAAGGTAAACACACAAACTAAAGCCCAGGTACTGTGGTGGCATGGAACATTGATGGTGCCAGGAGAGGTAAGTAGGAGAAACAGAAAAAAGGTGTATACTACAGAGTATTACAAACTATATATGTGAAAGTGGAGAACAAGTGGCAGGCTAAGGGACTGACTAGAAATGAGTAAAGAGAGACCCAAAAAGGCAGATAAAGGGCCAGGCAGAAGGGAAAGTGTGGAAAAGGAAGAAACACAATGGAATGGATGGGTATCATTTATACTGCATCCTCTCATGAGATTCTGTGCCCAAAAAAATAGAGGTGATAGGATCTTTGAAACCTTCAAAAGAGATTAAACACACAATTTACATTAAAATAAAATGAGGGTTGTCAGTGTAATGCAACACTCACCAACTGGTCTTAACAATTCTTCTCTGTATTCATAGCAGCATACAGTAACATCAGCATGAACTGCATGACTTAGAGCCCTACAAATCAAAGTTAACATGGGCCCCAAACACTTCATTAAATTCTTATGCATATACTATGCATATACTATGCAGTGTGTAGCAAGAGGTTGGGTATTTTTTATCAAAAGCATGTATGTGTTTGTTCCCTACATGCTATAGATAACCTTACATAGATGAAATTGCCACAAATTACTCTTTCTCAGATTTTGGGTGAGTTGCCAATTACTTTACAGTCTTCATACCATGGAAACACTGTTCTGAACACATACACACTGCATTCCTGTCCTGAATTTCACCACAGATTTGCTTTCAAAGTTGCATCTGTGCCATTCCTTGAGACTTAAACCAGAAAGAAGTTCTGGTGCATTTCTTGAAGAAACAGTGATATAAAAGTCTTTTTTGGAGGAAGCGAAGGACTGCATATAAGAAAACAGGCCCATAACTTCCACAATTGAAATTTTTACAAGAAAAATAGCAAATGGAGTCAGCTCAGCTCCCACTTAGCAGAAAGTTTCATTAGAGCTGAAAAGTAACATCTGATAAGACACTTCTCTAGAGCCCCCTAACCTGTTAACAGGAATAGGAAAACCTTTAAAGCAACATTAAAGAGTTTTACTCAGTATATTGCTCATAGCAAGTACCACAGCCATGTAACAATACTGAACTTGTATGGCTTTGCCTCGTGTAGATGAATCCCAAGCCAAGTGATCATTTGAGGCTTTATAGTATGATATTTTCCTTTCATTTTGCACAGATCTCTATAATTGCATATTATAGTAAGTGGTGAAGGATGTGGGGGTTTTAATGTCCTAAAGACTGCAGTGGCCCCTCAGGCTGAAGCCTCCTGCTCTAAGTTTCAAAGGACAAGGAAATACAATGACAATTATACTCCTCGGAAATAGAAAGTTTATTGTGTACAGCCAGGACAGATGCTCACTTAGCTGTAACTGAGCTGCTAAAACAAAAGCTGTGTTTACCTGCTGCTGCTCAGTAGATTTGAAGTCTGACAGATCTGTTCGCTGCAATGCGAGAGGAGCCATGAGCATGCTTTAGGTTTAATGGCACACCTCTTGATGAGCCCTGAAATACTGCTCTGGGAGGTGAAGAGAAGGTGAAAATACTCTTCCCTCAGTCAGAAACCATCCCTGGACCATGAAATACACTTCGGTTGGGAAAAGGTGCATCACAAGGGTGTCAAAAAAAGCACAAGGGTCAATAAAGAACCATGGACAAAATCTGTCAGATTTAACAGAACATTAATTCAAGCTGCTAGGCTTTAAAACCAAGCTTTTCTTTAATCGATTTTGTGGGAATGTTAGTGGAGAATGTAATGATGCTGATGAATCTGGGTAACTGTCATGTGATTGGTTTTTGTAAATGTAAATAATAAAAGGATTTTCAGTAAAAGATAACCTGTTACATTCTGCTTTAAAATAGCCCTATTTAGAACCAGTTGCTTTTCTAATATATAGCACATGGATTTCCCTTAGCATCATTGAAATTACTTTATGCATACCCTGGGCATGAGTTTTGGCCCCAAATGTTCTATAAGTGCTAGTGGCTCACATGGTAAGCTCGAGATTTGGATAACTTAAAGCTGTTAGCATTTAAATGGCCACGACTGGGGCCTTGATGTTAATGCCCCATTAATCCCTCTACTCTGGGAGTCAGGTTTTCCCGCTTTAACATCTGTTGCACCAGCAGTAGGTGCACCTACACTGACAATATGCAGACGGTCAGGCACACAGGGGAGGGTCTGCCGATCTCTACTAAAGGGACTTTTCTAGCAGAACCACAGTTTGTATTGGCTGGAGCCATACTCGTTGCTTCTGCCTGAAAAATCATCTTTATGTATTATATCCAGCCAAGCCCAGTAATGGCTGACGTTTTTTAAAAATGTCCTAGACTCCCATTTGGGTCCACAGCATCTCTTATTTTAGCAGGAGCTGAGTCAGACATAAAATAGATGTCAGGTTTCTAATACTTAATGCATTATGAGCCAGAAAAAAAATCTTTGCACACTTTGGATGTCAAGATACCTGTATTTTGAAATTAAGATCTACTTGCCTTTGACTGTCTTTTATTGCTCTGGTCTCAGAAATCTTAGACTTGTCAGAGATGTAGATGCTTTCTGAATATAGAAGCATGGTGTTGTTTGCATTAGTATTTGGGAGGTATCATAACAAGATCTTTCTTATTGTGGATCCTACTGTGATTATCTCTGTGGGGGATGGTTTGAAAACTTCAGCTCATATACAGAGCAAGTTCTTGCTTGCATAGAATTTAGTATTTTAGCACTCTCTGGATGACACTGACTTCTAGGTCATTCTCAGGCATAGTCTCGGAGATACTTTTTGACCTTTGAGGGGCTTTATGGGGTTTGGGTGCTTTCTTAACAGCTGAATTAGCCTGATAAGTTCTGCCATTGATTCTCTTCCATGCCTTGTCTCACTGGTTACATTGGTGTACCCTTCCACAGGGAAAGTCCAATATTGTTCTACTTCAGGGGAAGAGCCCTATCTGTTTTCCCAGGCTTGAGTGGAAGGCTATGTAAACTGAGGAAAGGAGGGCCAAACTTGTTTCTGTGAGCTGAGAAACCTTTGTTTAATGTTGGTATGAGGCAAAGTCAGACTCTTCTTTGTATATGGTTTTAGGCAACATTTGCATACACACATGAAACTTTTAGGTAGGCTTATTTTATAAATCTTAGTAAATTTTGAAAATCCCTTTACACTTAAAGAAGGTTGTCATAAGTATTGTCAAAGTGATAAAAATCACACTACTTTAGGCAGTTTGAGTCGCTAGTGACTGCAATGTTATGCTTGGTGTTTAGAAAAGCTCTCAGCTGTCAGTCATATCAGCAGTACACATAGGGGTACGAGTGCTGGTTTGGACAGGCTGAAGGTAATTAAAACATCCCCTCTATAAGGACTCACAGGATGAACTTTAAAATTAGCTTGCACTTGGGGGAGTAAGCAGCATTGTATTTCTTCCCCATGTTTAAGTGTTATCCCAGCCAGAATGGGTGTCAGAAGTGTTTTGTCTGTCAGCTGCTTGGAAGGTCCTCCGTGACATACGCGGGGCTTTAGGATGCTGGCCCTGTGGAAGCTCGGGTAAGCCATGAAATATTACATGAATCTTGTAAGTGTAGAGGTCAGGTTATCAGTGCGCATCAGCTGGAAAATAAACACACAGCTTCCAGCCACCTTTGTCACAAGACTCCTCGGCACCAGGCAGACACATAGTGGGCTTGTCTTCTGTCAGGCTCTGCAGGAATTCCTTTCCGTTCTTTAAAAGAAGCTAAATTTGGCTCTGCAGATGGACAGGTACATACCATTAGCTAGCAGAGACCTGCAGAAAGCTAAGAAGGAGCACAGGCTGTGGTCGGTCAATACATGGGCTTCAGGGACCAAACCAGTTGAATAAATTTCCCTCTTTGGCTGCTCAGATTTACCAACATATTGCAAAACTCTCCCACTCATCTCAGCACAGATGTTTGCAGAGTCAAGCTACAAACAGAGACCGCCAATCTTTCTTTAAATCATGAATTTTTGCAGGGATCGAGGAGTAATTTTTTGCAAGGGCCTGGGGAGTAATGAGAATACCTTATCTGATACTGCTTCTGAAATCACTATTTCACTGGACCTTCAGCCTCGGGCCATGATTTGCAATGTAATCAGTACTGCATTTATTATGTTTACCATTTTGTGCAGGAAGCACCATTGCTGATACAACCAGCTTGACTTCTTCAAAGATGTATCTTAATGCTGAATTTGGAGTTGGGCCCCTGAAGGCAGAGCAAGGGGAAAGTTTTGTGGATGTCATACTTGACCAGCGAGGAAGCTTAGCAGAAATATAATTCAGAAGCCAATATGATCTTTGTATAACGTCACCTCAATCTTTGTGAGATGTTCTCCCTTCACATGATGGAAGGAGCCGACAGTCAGCAGTGCTGTACTCCTAAGACCTCAGGCTGAGTGAAGTGTCAGGAAGATGCTGCAGTGTCAGGAAGGTGCTGCCTTGTCAGGGCTACAAGACAGCATAAAATCTGAAGTAGCCCCTCCTATGTAAGAACACAGGAGTTAAATCACTTAGTGTCTCTGGTTCAAAGAAGGTTGTCTTTTTTCCCCTTGCTTCCAAAAAATATAAAACCAGATGCCACTCAAATGAAGATACCACTAACCTAATTTTTCTCTTTGATAGCGTGACTGCTGTAAAGACAGACTTTGTTCTTCTTGCTGAAAACTGTCAATAAAAAGTTTATTTCTCTGTCTCTACCTTCCCCTTGCTTCTCACCCATGAGGTCTTTACTTTCCAGTTAAAAAAACTTAAGGATTATTTCCAGTACAGGCTGAAATCAGTCAGGATCTGGTTTATGTAGTAACTTCTGTGTCTCAGGTTTAGCTGGTGGTTTTCCTGTCTGCACTCCTTGCTGCCTGGGGAGGTTATGGATAGGAAGTGACAGCAGTGTTTCATGTCACTGTGTCCAGACACTTGCACTCCCTTCACTGCCACTCCCTGCATGTCTCTGTCATACTTTTTGTCTGTGTGTGCAGCTTTTTGCAGTGTTTCAATACTCAGGTAAGTGGAGTATTTATTTTTTTCTTTTATAGGCTTATAGCCATGGTTCAATAGTATGGAAGAGTGTAAGGTTCACTCTGTCTGTCTGCCATTTACTTTCTTAGGATACTTTCTAGAAAGATACAAGCTCCCTTTTTGCACACTCAGCTTTCTGGATTTGTGACACAAGCATTTAACCTTTCCATGGACTAGCCAGCTTGTGATTCAGGAGGTCACATATGCTTTAAAGTCATTTCCCCAACTCCATTCTCACATCTTGTTCCCTGATCCATATATACTGCTCTCTTTTTATGCAATGGATTAACCACTCTGCTGTGTGGCTATTCCTTTTGGGGAACCTGATGCTGAAAACTATTTCCTCAACCTGGTAGGTTTTACTCCTTGCTGATTTACTTCTTTCTTCATATACAACTCTGCCTAATTCACAGGCTTATCCAATGAACATGAATTTAGTCTCCTTCTGGTTAATCATCTTCTAACCTACCAAAGTGTGTTTCATGGGTTTCCATGTTTTTATGGATGGTTTTTAGACCAGAAAAACACAGTGTATCTTGGAGTCATTGTCATCAAACTGGAAAAACAGTCAAGACCTGCTCAGCCCATCTCCCCAGGGCCAGTGAAGGATGTGTGCACTACATATCTAGTGTTTTGTCTAGGTCAGTTTTAAATACACAGTCAAACTTCAGTTCCTTCCCTAAGGAGACTACTTTTCAGGTTTATAGTATTTGGTCCTTGGAATTTCAGCTTTATGTTACTGGTCTTGGTTTCATCCATATACCTTTCTATTATTAGCTAACCTCTTTTCTTCCTTTTTTTTCTTTTTTTTTTTTTTTTGTCATTTGCACCTTTCAATTATATGCAGCTTGTTTTCGTGGCTTTGCCCTCATCTGATAGTCACTGGTATGTAACCAGGCTATTGCAGATGTAGCTCTTGATTTCTTCCCCTAATAGCTCAGTCTTTCCACTACACTGGTTGCTTATGAAGCTCTTCTCTGAACTGTCTCCAATCACTCTGATGAGGAGGTGCCCAGAAACAAATGTCACATTCCAGGTGATTTCACCTCAGAGCAGAGACAGAGAGACTATTGCTGTATCCTGCTGTTATGTGATGTGATTACTTAGCTTTTAATGGTGATGATTTGTCTTGACTTTTCTCTGTGTGTTCAGTCTAGACTGTGGCCATCGTCTGTGGTTCTTTAAAAGATTCTCTTGAGAAGCCTCCAGGCCTGCTCCATTGATCTGAATTGTTCATTTTCCTTTCAGGTTCCTTCATCCCCTTTCCTCCCTCTTTTTCCTCAAGTGTAGCTGTCACAAAGCTCAGTATAATCCTCTCAGGGTTGGTGTGTTTTGAATACTCCAGTTAACAGTTCAGCTCCACCTGCTTTTGGAGCCAGTCCTGTGGGCCAGGATTTTTGAGGCTACTTGCGCCACTGTGTAGGAAATACTGGCACTCACCTTTAGCTAGCTAAGTCTATCCAAGGCTTCTCTGAAAATGTTCAGGTCAGTAATGACTCTTCATGAGACTAGGTTTTAAAGTAACATGCACACTCAGTCTGGGCACTTCCCAGTCTTTGGGTGACTTGAGCCCAAATGTTTCACCTTTTGATGTTTTCTCTATACAACTCTGTAGAAAGAACCAAACAGAAATGCCATGTTGAGATACTCTGGAATTTTTGAAGGTGTTTGTATTCCAGTACAAATTTTGCTTTGGCACTTACTGTCAGAAGAACGGAAGTCAGGCTAAAGTAAACAAATAATCTGAGCAGCTTCTTGAAATGCATAAAATGTAAAAGGCAAGGCCTCATTTCTCTCCAATGCCCTCCACCATGTAAACCTACTTTGTCCACCTGTGAGTTGCATATTTTGATCCCTGTTACGCTTACAAACGTGGGGGTGTTTTTTTGTTACCATGTTGCTCATTCCTTAAATATTTACTCTTGACATGCATATATGCAGATACGAAAAAAAAAAAGCTTTTGCATTTCCGTATGCCCAGAGTGCTTTGGGTTCATGTTTAGCTCTGGAACCCCCTGGGTGGTAGCAGCACTACTTGTGACCTTTGTGCTCACTGCGATGTCATGACCTCTGTGCTAATTGTAGCTTGGTATTGAAAAGACAGAATTTATGTCCTTGCTAGCGAAGCCTGTTCAGGATAAGATAAGAAAAAGATGCATACCTCTCCACTGTCTGCTAACTTTGATAGTGCAAGATAAGAAAAATGCACAGAATACAGTGGAAGGCACCATAAGCTGTAAACAAGCTGCTATAAATATATTTCTGTTGAAATGCATATTGAGTTCTCTCTGTCCTGTAGCTGAACATGGTTGTGCTAGTCCTTTTGGGCTGGTAACACATCACTGCTAGGGGTTTTGGTAGATATATTCCTAATCAGTAAACTGATTTGGGCAGTTCTGTCTCTTGAGTTCTTTCTTAACTCTTACTAGAGACCAAAGCTGCAACAGATATTGATGAACATATTTGATTCTGCTGGTCTGACCCATGGCATCTTGGTATTTTCTGTTTGTCATTTATGTCTAAGTAAAAATGTTTGGAGAAGTTGTATCAAAGTTGTATCAAATCAGAATGATTGTTTTGTTTTTATAATTCTCTTCATTGTAGTGTTCTTATTTTGTATCTCTCTTTCTTTCTTTCTAATATCTAGTTTACTCTATCAAGGCCTATTCCACCATATCTACTATTACAAAACTCAAAGTTTTCAGAAAGCCAGGCCTATTTTAAACACAAGCAAAATGGGTAGGTGCCTGAGGTTGTGGACTGGTGGAACAGGGAGTCCGAATGGTTGGTCCCCAAAGTCTTAGAGTGATGTGGTTTCTTGCCTGAACTGCTGTGTCAAGAGTCTGTGAAAATAGACGGCTCTCCAAGTAGTTGTAACTTCTCCTCATCTCACTTTCCATCAGGCCAGCAGTGCGGTGTTACCTCGCAGGGAATGGGCACGTGTACACAACATTGCAAGGCTGCAGCCAGCCAGGGCTCCCTCTTACCATTTACGTGATTATGTTTGCAGGGGCAACTTCTGTGTCCATTTGGCTGGGAAGCTTTATACTTCCTTTGGAAATAAAATACAAAAAAGGACTTTATTTGTTCTCTTCGTGTGATTTGAGGAGGTGGTTGAGTTGTGGAATTTCTTTTTCAAATGTTTCCCAAATCTTCATATTCCTTTTTGTCTTTCCTGCCTTTTAATAGTTTCTACATAAAAAACTTACAGTGTTTGCTCAACACCCGTGAATTAAGATGCCTGTGAAGCTGATCTATTATTATCTTGATTGGTCTTACAGAGAAGCTGAAGCACAGAGCACTGAAATATCTTTCTCAAGGCCAAGCATAGATTCCCTAGAAGAGGTGTAAGTAGGACCCAGATTTCCTGATTCCTAATGCTGTTCTTTAAAATAAATAGAATTCCCTTTTGACTTGTGAGGATGTTCGTTGATGGTGGTGACAGCCGTGTTCATATTTGTAAAATTTTTCTTTTCCTTTTTAATCTAACACTCTTTAAACATTATTATTATTATTATTATTATTATTATTATTATTATTATTATTATTATTATTATTACTGCCAGCTCTAAACAATTTCTATTTTCATTTTGGCAGTCACGAGTTTTCCATCAAATTGGTGGAACCATCACTTACTAAACTTCTTCATAGTATTAAAATTGAGATTGAGTTGAGGCTGCTTTGACTCTTCTTTTTTAACTTTATTTTTTTCTCTTTTAGAAAAGGAAAATCAAACTGATATGTTCCACATTTACACCTGTACCTTCTTTTACTTGGCATATTATGATTGATGGCTCTGTTTCTTACTACTCCTTTTCTATTATCACACGTATCCATTTGCAGTGAAATACCCATCTATCTTCACTGTTGTATTTTCACACTGCAGTCAAAAACCTCATTGCCTCTCAGGCACCAATTGCAAACCCTTTTCTTTTCTGTCCTTTCCTGGGGATTTGTGTGGCAACTCAGTCCTGCTGCAGACTAAAACCTTTGCCTCTTTTTTTCTTACTCATGCCATGAAGTCATAGCTGTCTCTGATGTAACAGTGGGCTGCCCTGGGAAGTCTTCTGATATCTGAAGGAGAGGATTATAGCTAGGTTAACAAAGCAGTGGCAGGACTGGAATGATAAAGGTGTTTATCATACCATAAAGCATCTTGGTAATTAGAAATTTAAGCACAGACGTTTCCTGTTTTTTGAGGGAGAGCTGGAATTTTATCTGCTTTTCTCTCATGCTTCATCAAGGAAGTTCACATTTATAAAGCAAGGGGAATTGAAGCTGCACTTTGTTTTTCTCACTGTAAGAGGGAAGGGGAAAATGTGCAGGCAGGCTAGGTCTATAACATTGATTTGTAACCAACAAAGGAAATGTCTACTTATGAGACACAAATCAATGTAACCAGACTGTGAAAGTGCAAACAGAGATGTGAGAAAATTATTTGATCATTAGTCTTCCTTTTGAAAAGACAGAGGGCCAAATTCTGCTCTCATTTATGAGGATGTAACTTCCATGAAAACCAGAGGAGACTTGCCAATGTAATTATGAACAAAATTTTATATGGTGTCCTCCTGATGGATGGGGGTGTAAGGCATTAGAGTCAGGAAGGGGGCTAGGCAGGAAAGGAAGGATGCTGTAGCAAAGAGGATATGAACCAGGTTTTGCTATAAATATATTTCTGTTGAAATGCAATTAATAAATTCTGTAGGTGCAGAAAACATATTGATGTTCCCTCCCATGCAGAGGTGACCTGTATGAACTGTGCACGTCCTTAATTCAGCTGAAATCTTAAAACAGTTTTCATTAACCTGAGAATTTGTTGCTACAGGCTGAGATATTTTCTTGGAGACAGACTTGTCTCCCGAGAATTATCTAATCTTGCAGATTCTAGACTATAGGGTTCATTGTCTAGGAAAACCCTGTATTAACAATTAAACCACTGTATTTTGAAGGTGGGAAGAAAATTTGGTGGTCTGAGTCCTTTTGGCCCGTGGAAAGCGATAGATGCTGATTTGGAAGTGAACCCTTTTGTTCTTCCATGGCTAGTCTTTACAAAGACCGTGTGCTTCTCAGGTGGGGGATTTTTTCTCCCCTGGAGCTGTTTGCACCCCAAGATTTCCCCTGTAGATTGACAGAATTGGTTGTTTCCATGCAAAATCAGTTTCTGAAGCTGTAGTTTGACTGCATAGTAGATCTCAGTCATAAAACCGTATCAAAACCACTGTAGCAGTGTAGCACAAAATGTTGATCTTGGATAAATTCACACACTGATTTGAATGTTTTCAGAACAAATGGATTATCTTTATGTGGCAGGCTGGATGTCAGATCAGGTATCACCTGTCTGCGCCACTGTGACTTCAGGCTAGATTAGGTATCGTCTGCTCTCCTGCAGCAACACAAACTCTTGCTAATTTAACAGTAATGTGATCATGTGCCCGTGCCCAAACCAGGTCAGATCTACGCTGACGACTCAACTGAGTCTGTTCATTAGCGAGCAAACTCATCTCGACTTCAGTTTCAAAAACACCCCCAAGTGGAGGCAAACCACCTCCTTTAGCTGCACACCCTGCTTCAGTCAAGGCTTCAGCCCCTCTTCAGCAGTTCCCTGCATTTGCACAGGTGCCAGGATCTCCCCATATGTCTCCATCCAATTCCATTAGTGCAGTCACTGGAAAGAGAAAGGCCAACTCATACATACACACACAGTTTTAAAGGCTTGGGACTCATTTGGAGAGGTAGATATTTTTATTCTGGTTAAACTGCTCTTAATTCCTGGGGATATTGTTTTATTTATGCCACAATACAAGATTAAATCAGGCCATGGCTTCCCAACAGACAAACGAAGCGAGTCTAAACAAATTATATTTTTGAAAGCTTTTGGGATAAGAATAATTTTGAATCTAAAATGCATTAAAGTGACATTAAATAACAACAAAAAGCTTACATTCATTCCAAGTTAAACTCCTCTTTACAGAAGAAGGTGCAACAAGTTCCGTCATTTTACCTTGTAAACCAAAAATTGTCTGCTTTTTTATTTTTCTGAACTACTCTTGGCCTTTTGAGATGGAGGGAAAACTCTCCCTGGCTCTTGCCCCCAACTCTCACATGTAGTGAATATTTCCCCTTGAGTGCTCTTTGTGTCGTGATATCTTAAAATAAGTGTCTTTCTGTCAGGCATTGCTCTTATATAATACATGTTGTCATCTGGAGTGAGGCACAGTTGTGCATATTTAGCTGGTTTGCTTTGTAATGCGTCATTACAAGTGACCGAAAACATGGTACAGGAAGTTGTTTGTGTGCTTTTTTTCATTGCTTATGCAACTCCCAAGCAGAAAATGTTCTTGAGAGCAGATGGTACAGAAAAGTCAATTGCAAGTTCCATTTTCCAGATGCATAGATGTTTCATGTCTTCTTGAAGCCAGTTCAGATGGCTTTGGAAACTTGAGTCTAACTTTTGTTTAACCCTTTACTGGGTCCCCAGTTAAAGCGTTTCCTACAGGAGTTTCAGTTCTAATAAAAACAGCCTGAATGCACAAGATCCATTGTGTTCATAGATGCTTAGCTGGAATCTGGGACACAGTGTTATAATCAGCAATTAAAATATTACTACTGCTCTTCTAGCAAGAATGCTGCAAGTTCAGCAGCTGATGCATGTTCTATGGTTTCCATTCGTTTCTCTCTTTCAACTTTCCAGAGAATACATTGTAACAGAGAGGGGCCAATATCTGAATTTCTTACTGCTTGACAAAGGGATTACTAGATAGTGAAGGCAAATTAATTTGACTTCCTACAGAGAAGGTAAGAACTTCTTACCCTAGGGCAGTAACACAGTCAGCTCATGACTGCATGATACTGATAAACTACAGTTTACAGCTCAGTAGGTTTCTTGTTTGATTTGGTTTTTTCACTTGCTTGGGTCTTTGGACTTTTCACAGTAGGCTTATTGCTGCTGAACTGTAGGCTTTTATTTGATAACAAATAAAAGTATCGGTCCAATTTTTTTCCCTGTTGCACCCACAGAAATCTGTGGGAGATCATATGAGTATTGTAGACTAACTCAGTCGGTCTGCAATTGTTGGCCAGACCAGTCACTTTGTGAGTTCAAACACAGTCTGGGTTTAGTTCAGATCTGACTTTACTGTAAGGTGATTTTAGATCCAGGGACTCATAAGAAGTAAGATACTTGATCCCATAGTAACAATACCAAATTGTCGGTTGTTGTCCATAGATCCCAAGAAACCAGAAAGTAGGATTTCTCCAAAGTTACTGCTTGGCATGAAGTATGGCATGCCTTGGTCAGAGGTAGGCATAGCACCAGAGTTTGACATCTGATCCAGTAAGTTTTGTTGTTTTCAAGTATTCCCAACTAACTTTCAAGAAAGATTATCTAAGCTAAAAAAGATAATAGATTTAGAAATAAAAGCTGAAGGAGAACATTTTTTATTATGTCATCACCTATGTTTTTAGCTGTTTCTTCACATGTGTTTTATTCACGCAATGTGAAGAGATGAACCTAAACTGAACTCTCAAAGCTGAACAAATTCAGAAGTGAAACTGACTTTGCAAATCCCTGGCTCCAAGACATCTCTTAAAATGAGAGAATACAGAGGTTTGAGATGACTGAAATCTGGCTCTTATGTTGGTAATGGCATATAATTCAAGTTTAGATGCCCAGAAATGGTGATCGATGATAAGAGAGGTCAGAAGGAACTGGTATCTTTGGAAAACCTTGTGAAATAGTCTAGAACCACTCCATCTGCAAACAGGCTCCCAAGGGAAGTGGTCCTGCCATCAATCCCATCAGAGTTCAGGAAGAGTCTGGACAGTGCTCAGTTATATGATTTAGTTGTAGGTAGTCATGCAAGGATGACCTCCTACTGAGTGAAAGTTCAGAATTTTTTGACACCAGAGTAATCTTCAGAAACTCCTTCCTTCTGTAGACCGCTCATGAAATACAAAAAGAATAATATTTTCGTTTTATAGAGAAGTTTCATCTGAAGACCTCCTTGTTGATTTGCAGCATTATCTATTAGCCTTGCAGTAATGAGGGAGCTGCATATTGTCATTTACTTTTCCAAGGGGGAAACAGAGGTGTAAAAATAAGGGTTTCTCAGAACTATGAGAAGTATCTTATTAAAATGTGGGCCTTCCCTAAGAGACAGAAGGAGAGTTAACACCTAGAAAGACTCGAGCTTTCAGGACAGGATCCAACCATAGCCTTCACCGTTCAATGTTCTCTCAAAACCAAACAGTGTAGTTGGGGTTTCTTTTCACTCCTTCTTGATGCTTGGGCTGAGAAGCAAATTGCACATACCAGACTGGCTTCTCAAGGCAATAAGTGAAAATGGCGTGTTAAAATAATAGTTGCCATGTCCTGCAGCTCAGAACTGTCATATTGCATGTGAAAAGCTCGCTCCTTCCCAGAAACGAGGTGTAGAAAGTAATATGAATATGTGTGTGTGCGTGCATGTGGATGTGTCTGGGTCTGGGACACAGACAGAATCCCTACCTGGGAATGGCTTGCTATTATTAGACATGCAGTTACCAGGGGTTATGTAAGACAACTGGAGCTCTGTTTTTTAACAGAGACGTGATTCATGCTACTTGTAGTAACAGTAACCACCTCCAAACCAGACAGAAAGCAGACACAGACAAAAGGCTGAAGAAATCAACGCTGGCTGAACACAGCCATCCTCCTGATACCTTCTGCTTGCAAACAGACTTCAGGTTATCAGCAGTGGAGGTTGATGCTAATGCCAAAGACTTCTGGAGCTATTGAGCTGGTACATCTGTACTGGTGGTGTTTGCAGGGCGTGGTTGAGGCTGCAGGAACTGTGAAGGGTGACAGCATTGGGCATACTTTGCCATGTTCCCGGCAACGTCTCTGGTGTTCTGCAGGAGGCTGAGGGAGCTGTGAGCAGAACTAGCACTCCTACTCTATTTTCTCAGTTACTCCTGCTGGGAAAGACTGGAACCAAAACAACTTTTGGCTCCTCTGCAGTTAACACTTCTACAGACATTTTTATAGTAATGTGGAGGGAGAGTCGAGACCTGGAGTAGCTTTGAACTTCTGCCAGCGCTCTTCATTAGAGCAAATTGTGAAATCTGATTGAACTAGAATAGCTCTAAGCTCCCCTACAGCTAAGATTCCTGATCAATCTCCTATGGTACTCCTTGCCGGACGTGGCAGAAATCAGAATATCTGCAAGCACCCTGATAATTTTGTTCATCTGGGCCATTTTCTTATAAGATTTTCTGTCACAAAATAGCAGGAGTAAGGTAGCTGCCAGATTGTCTACAGTCAAAAACTCAATCACCTCCTCACAGAATTTCTTTCCTGATAAGAAAAAATGTTGAGTTCAGACGCTGGTGGGGTGCTTATTAACAGTGTCACTCTCCAAAAATAAAAGGTGGGGAAGTTGCTGTCAGGTCCCCTCAAGTCACTGCCATTCCTTACCATGCCTTGTCTTGGAAGATCGTGGATCTCCTGTAAAATTTCATTTCAGCATCATCTAAACCCTTCTGCATAGTAACTTCTGCTGTCAAGGAAGAAGATGCTGAAGATTTGCAAATGGTCTTTTTAGCACTCAGGAGACAGCCCTCCTACGTTAGCAGAACTTATCCAACAACAGAGCCAACTGCCTTCAGTTTCATTCAAAAAAGTTTTGAAATGACCAGAGAAGAGGCCTCTAAGAGCCACAGAAGAGAGCTGAATACTGAATTACAATAAATCCCAAGAGTATCATTTACTAATACTGAAGTAAGAATAACAACAATTATTGCTGTGTTATTTTCCTTAATGCATCATGCTGCATATACTGCACAGAAATCACTTCAGCTACTATTAATGTTAGTAATCATTCTCCATCAGCCACACCGCATACAGTTTTAAGAGAATAGTGAAAAATAACTCAGAGTGCCTTAAAAATGGCATTGTAGTCATATCCTGACTCTGTGTTTTCCTGGCACAGGGTATTTAAAACCCAGATCTGAATAACGCAGCTGGCACTGACATCTCTACATTTCAGGCACACTTAAGAAAAATCCTGGTTTGATGCAGATGATACATAACTTTAAAAAGCAAATAATTATCGCAAATATACATCACACCTCAGGACACACTGCTGTCAGTGACTTGACATTTCAAATGATGAGTTTCACAAATGCTCATAACCATCAGATTTGATTGAACAATGTTTTAGAATAATTCACATGCTCATCTAGAACTTTTTTCATTGTGTTTTGGCACTGAAGCATGAAACAGGAAATCTACAGTGGTTTTCTCTTTGCTTGTGAGGAAGCAAGTGCTTTGATCAGTTCTACGTACTCCAAGGCTGTAGTCAGTTATTCCTCAATGGATAATGAAACTAAAGCCCAGAGTGACTCGGTTTCTCTGTGGATCCTGTGTGATATTTTATATATAGTTTTTGACATTAATCAAACAAGCTTTCTTTTGTACAGTTTGAGGCCAGAGGCAGCAAACACACAAGAAGAATGGTATGGGAAAACACATTCGTGGTGCTTTTTACCTAGTCTTCTTACTGTGTTGGTTACCGACTCTTTAATGAATGACTGGCAAGGGAAATCTTCAGAGATGAAGACACTCATCCAAAACAACAAAAAAAAACTAAAAATAATTTCATTTTTTCATAACTGACAGTAACACAGTTGTTTAGCTCAGCATTCAGGCAGCGGTGGTAAAAATGTTAAAACTTAAGGAAAAGATTCCTTGTCTCAGACTTTGCCCCTCAGAATCCATGCAAATGTGATTTTTAATATAAATCTTCCTCTAGTAAAGGCAGATAAAAATCATGCAAGCATTTTCATCTCCTTATAAAACAAGTCACATAATGAAAGCTCAGGGAGAGGGAGGAATTCTATCAAGACGATACTAAGGGGTTTTTTGTGGGGGGAAGGAGGGTGTTCAGTTTTTCTGTTTATCTGTTTCATAACCTGGCTCTTGGTGCTTGATGTATCAAGCTGTAGACTAGATGTATCAGTGAAACTTTTAGTTCTTAGTTTGCCTTGAAGGGGATAGTTCTGTGACAAATGGATCAAATCTATTGAAATTTATAGCTGAAATTTATTCCACTGTCCTACATGGAATTCTACCTTTAATTAATGTAAACAGTATCTCATAGTTTCCACAAGCAACAAGCCATGAGAAAACAGTATTTAATTACTTTTATCACCTACCATTTTGTATCATGTTCCATACTCATGAAAGGGTACTTCCGACTTGTGATTGAGATCATCTTTCAGCATAAGAACCACAAGCTTGGTGGCCAAACATTGATGCCTCAAGTGCTGTACCATTGTGACCAGGAGGGAGGGTGTGTGGCAGAACCAGTGTCAATAGTGTAAATCTTGATTAAATTGTTATGTGCTGAGATTATACAGTCCCTGCACCTCGGTGAAAATACACTGTCAGTTTTAAAAACTGGTTACTGAAACAGGGAGATCTGTTCTTTGAGGACGTTCAGTACTTTCTGCAATTCACCAGCATCTATGGGACTAAAGGTTTCAGGGTTAATGCCGAAGTATTTGCAAGGACAGCATTTAAAGCAACGTGTAGGGGAGGAGAAAGAAGCTCAGCTCATTTTCTTTGTATGCTTTCATTGTTTTTGTTCTTCCTGAAAAATAATGTCCTTTCAGATTTCGTTTGACATCTCCATGATGTTGAACAGATTCGGAAAAATCACCAATATTTTGACAGGGTTCCTTGGCAATGAAATGTTCATGAAGCTCATCTGTCATGAGCTAATCTGGCTCATCTAGCCAAAGCAGTAGCTTAGGCGGATATATTACTGTAACAATTTAATTTCTACACATTTTCTTCGTCTCTGGTGATTGCAGTGATGGCAACTCATATTTCAGTTTCAGAAACATAGGTATTAATTGCAGCACAACTATACCTTTAGTTTTGTGAGAATCTTGCTTAAGGTAGCAAAGCAGTGTCACATTGTCCGAGTGCCTGCATCTTTTTAACAGGACAATACTCTGATTGCACTGGCCATCTTTGGTGTTCATGGCTTCAAAACCTTAACGCCTTACTTGTTCCCTTCCCACCAACCTTTTGAGTTTCAGGCCATAATGCTGATGCCTTGTAACCTGCAGCATCAGCACATAAATGCCTGAGGCTGTTTATACCCTCAAACTGCTTCTATTAATACTAAGTATCTGTAGAAAAGTAGCACTCAAGATTCAACAAGGCTCGCAGTATACAAGCACTACCCACAAATCAGTCTGTTCCCGGGAAAGGTTATGTAGGTGCAGTTCCACTGAGCACAGATGATTTACGCCACATTTGACACCAACATCAATAAAATTAGGACTTTATCTGTTTGCCTCAGTCACATCCCACTTTAATGAACTGCTTTGAAAATTATGTGGTTTCACTCAGCATTCAGGTACAACTGTGAAGGCTCCATAGTAGGAATATACAGAATTCCATGTTTTATACCCAGCAACGTTTTGCCAGAGTAAGATAATTTAAAAATAATGATAATGTATATAACTCCACATACATACGTAAATATATATATATGTATGGTTACTTATATGTATGTATCTGTGTATGTGTACAATCCTGTTTCTTCTTGTTACCGCATGTGAAAAGTGTCTGACACACTGCCATGGTTCAGTCTGGCATCACAGCTTTTTGTATCCATTTAAACCATTAGCTGAATGTTACATTAGAGCTTTTGGTGACCTGCTCCTACTCTGATTAGGCCTACCAACTACTGACATTTAGTCTCCTCTTCCAAGTAGCAGTTATCTTCATTTCAAATCAGCTGTGCAAAATCCAAACAGTTGCTTCACATTGCCAAGCATAGCTTTATCCTGCTCCGCCCGCCAAGAGAGGAGCAGCCAAGAGAGCGGCGCACATTCTGCTTGGGCACCTGCCACACCTGCAGGTGTGGAGTTTATACACCCAACACACTGAGCATGATGAGATCTTCATTAGTGGGAAATAGGCAGCACTCAGAGTTAGACCTTAAATGAGACAGAATATTCTGGGTTGAGGCCTTGTACCACTGCCCCAGGTAGGAGGGGCCATTCAGCATGGGACGTGGAAAGGAAAGTCAGAAGGAGAAGAGTTGTCATTTTTGACCTGAACTCTTAGGCATGGTTAGCTGTTGCATTGAGAGTACTGCTTGCAGATAGAAAGAAATATCAGAAGAATCAACAGACAAAAGTGAGATCTCGAAAATGCCTGTTCCAAGTGCCAAAATCAAACTTAAGAATTGCACCTTAAGAGCAGTGAAATTCTATAGTGTCAGATAAAAGGCACTGAAAGAAGGGAAAAAGAAACAGATGCAGACAAGTAATAGAGGGGCTGTGAGACAAAAAGGGGGAACATAATGTAGATTTTCCTACAAACTACATCGGTATTCTGGATTTCAGTAAGTACCTCTGGGACTTCAGGGAGAGATTTTTTTCTCTAGTGCTATTGCAAACATGTCCTTGTGGGAAATTGGCCTTTACCAGGCTAGAGCAGTCCAGCCTCTTTAAACAGTCTTTCTATAAATGTCTAATCCATTAACAAATTAATTTCTGATTTTTAGGCCATACTGATAGTGGACATACAGTGTTCACAGTAGAATACAGAAATGAGCAGTTTCCTCTCCTAAATGAAGCCTTGCCTACTGTGAAAAAGTCACACTTATGCTTATGGCTTTCTCATAACATGTCCTATGTTGCCAAATTTTTGTGGGTTTTATGGCACAAGTTCTGGCCTCTGTTGGAACGGTGATTTTCATATCTCAGTCTATCTTGATCTCTGTTTAAGACACTGGGGTTGGATATCTACCTATAGGTAGCCAGTGGCTTAACCTTGTTTATACAACATGAATGCCATAGTCAGTCCTAGTCAGAGGATGTATTTGCTCCTTACAAAGAAACAGTAAAATATATCTGGAATAACCCACTTCATGCAGAAAGCTGATTCTTGAATCGTGTTTGTTGATGGCTGACACTGCTGTTCTCATCTCCTCCTTCTTGTTGTGGCTTTAAGAATTTTATCCAAAATGCTACTCCCAGAGAGAAAAAGCAACCAAAAAAGAATTGAATTTAGACTAGACAACCCAGTCTGAAATTATATCATGACTGTGAAAGCATCAATTAAAACTGACCCCACCTGACTCAAGAGACCCGTACAATGTGTGGGTTAAGATCAGACTTGCTAACTTCTGAGGCACTAGCGAGTTACTTTCCATTGCCTCATGACAGACAGCACTGTTCCAGCACAGCAAATAAGGATAATCAGAAATAAACTCACAAGAAGCTCATCTTTTAATTTTTTCATTACTAGGGATCAGAGGAAATGCAGAAGGAAGCATTCTGAAGATATCAGAGAAAAGACTATTGCAGGAATAAAACAAATAGCAATTAACTAAAAAATTGAGTCTGCTTGATCAGGAATCACTAAAAAAAGTAACAGAAGATTGTGCTATCAGGTCTCAAGCAAAGAGAAGGAGCTATTTTGCTGATTGTCCCTTGCTGGTCAGACATAGGAGTGCCCCTAACAAGCAGGGAATACTGAATGTGTTTGATGGTGTCTCTGAGCAGACAGAAATACATCCAGGGGGAGAGACAGAAATATCCTGCAGGGAACTAATCTAGAAAAAGCCAATTTCAGGACCAAGCAACAGCAGTAAGTTGATGTTTATAATATTTAAGTCATCTGTAAAGGAAGTATGATGGTGTCTTGTGTAAAGAGCAGAGTCAGACCAATGCTTGCTTCTCTGTGTTTTAGGTAATACAATATGACAGACCACATCAGAGCAATGGTGCTGATTAATGAACAGCTCTGGAAAGGTAGCTAACAAGAGATGAAAGGGTCAAGACACAAATTTCAGGAGGGAGAAGGAGGATCAGTGCCTCAGAATATAGAGTTATGGTCCAGAAGCCCATTAATCATCAGCATTATTATGTAAAGCACCACATTTTCTCCTGACTTTATGCCCACTGCAACTGCACTGAAGTCAGTATAAAACTGACCTAAAGTGTACATCTTAAATCACAATCTGTAGTACATCACTACTCTCATAAAATGGACCTTCCTTAATAAAAACACTGATACGATTAATGTTCCTCACACCCTCTAAATTACCAGATAAAACTTGGAAAGAGCAAGGTGGAATAAAAGTGAGCATATATAAAATGCCCAAGTTACTATCATTAGTGGGAATATTTAAGTAATAAAAGTCTGCATTTCTGGAATGCATTCATGCAGAAAATTTATCCTCCAAAATCTTAATTAAGCACACAGTACCCCATGGAACATCTGATATATAATGCTTTCCTTTCCTGGATAGAGGAGCCCAGGTAGGCAGGGGAGAAGTTACTTAACCCAATATCACTCATCCCATTCCTCTGTTGTCCTGCTTGTCTCTCTTTTTGCCTAATCTTCTTATGGTCAAAGATCCTTTTCCTCTTAATTTTTCCAAAGCTAGATTAAGTCTTCTACAAAAATTTTCATTCTCTGTTGCACTCCCAATGTCTTAAGAAGTACCATCAGCTTTGTTGATTTTATGTACTTAAAAAGTACCTAACAACTGCTGAG
This sequence comes from Gymnorhina tibicen, assembly GCA_013399875.1. NCBI lineage: Eukaryota > Metazoa > Chordata > Aves > Passeriformes > Artamidae > Gymnorhina > Gymnorhina tibicen. The sequence continues at coordinate 1,079,763 of VXAZ01000953.1, read as the reverse complement.
GATCTCAGTGCTTTATGCTCATCACACTGGAGGAAAAGAGATATGTCTTCCCAGGCCATAGCAAAAAATATGGAGAAAAATGAAGATATTTTAAGTATTGCCTTTCACAGAGATTTTTGTGCCCAGATTTTGTAGAAGACTTCCAACAGCCCATCTCTAACAACTTGTCTGCCTGACCCTTGATGTGAAGCCAGATTGAGTGCTAGGCAGTGCTACAAGAGAGAGCCACTTGGATTGGGATCCCAGAGATTGGAAGAGCAATAATGACACAAAAAGAGAGGTGACAAAATATGCAGGATTAGTACATGCAGTTCTTAGGCTTCTCTTGTGTGAAATTAGGAGTGAAGTGAGCAGGAGTTCTGCTGAAGTAAAGACTAAAGACCCGATCCTGTGATTTTCTGCTTCTAGTACAAGTTAAAAATGCACATTATCTGAAGTACTAGGCAGTCTTTAAGGCACATGGGATTTATGCCTTAAAAAGGTGAGCAATAGCCAGATAAAAGACAGACTGATGTGTGCAAAATGGATATAAGAAGCAAGGTCAGCGTTAACAGAACAGGTGGGGCGTACAAGGAGGTGGGAAGGAGAGCTTGAAAGTAAGTCATGCTGAGTGCTAGCAAGGACTTAAATCTACAGAATCCTTGGGTGTTACTGCACCTTTGAACTTCAACCCTTGGTGAAGGTCAAAGGTGTCACTGTTTTATGTAATTCTTTCAAGCTAACCTGATGCATGTGGTTCCTCTCCCAAGCCCTGGTGAAACTCAGAGGTTCCGACTAAGTTGTAGATTTTTTGTGTGTGTGTTTGAATTTACTTAATTTGCAATTCAAAGCAGACTCCAAGAGGGGAGAAGCTAAAAAAACTGGAATCAGAGAAAATGTTTGCTTGAGCCCCTCTAAAATGTAGCTGCCAGGTTTCATGTAGCCTGTTGAAATCAGAATTTAGTATATATCCCAGTCACTAAGAAACATCATCATTGCAAAATGAATTGAGCATAAAACTGAATGTATATTTTGTGAAGTACATTATTACAGCGTCATTTAAAATCCTTCATTGTGTCTGTTGGTGCTCATTGCAGTGTTTCTGCTGCACGAACTGTGGGGTTTTTTGTGTTGCATTTTCAGACATAAATTCCAACTTTCACAGTGACATTAGCTACCTGTGAAATAACAATTACATCTCTTATCATTTTTCATTCACCTTCTTGATTTCTTTGATAAAACAAATATTTGCTTTTCTGGTCTGCTGAGACTAGGCAAAATCATTTTTTCATGGAAGTGGCACCAGTGGCTTTATTGTGGACAGAACTGAATATGCTGATGTGTCAAGAGTTCTTCGCATAAGTGAAGTGAGCAGGATTTAATTCTGTCCCTGGATGCCAACTTCAGACATACTCCCAACATCCACAGTGAGCCATCCAAGGATTATAAGAAGCTAGCAAAGGCGGAGTTCTCTTAGTCTAGAGAGGGATGCAAGTCCCCCAAAAATGTAAATACTCCCCAAAATTTAGATCTGGATGGTGAAATCACCATCTAATAAATACTGGAGTTGAGGTTTTTCTGTGGATCCCTTTCCATCTTAGTCCATTGATTCCAACTGTCTCTTTAGCTCAGAAAATTTCAGAGATAAAACTGCTGCTGAGCTGAACCTTTCCTGCAAGGCTGACAATAAGTTACTTCCCTGGTGTCACTGCAGTAGGTGGCTGATGGGAGACAAGTGGGGTTTCTGCTTTGATATGAGCCATGCTTTTTGTGATGTAAAGACAGCAAAAGTCATGAAGGAGGATTTTTTTCTTCCTTTTCCTGCCTTTCAGTCCTGAGGAAGTGTTTGCTGCTGCTCGGAACAGGACTGGCCTTGTTGTTCTGATGAGATGCACTTGAGTGCCAAGTTTGTGCTAGCTCTCCATCAGTGCTCCGTGCTCGTGCCATTGGAGTGAGCAGCTTCTCAGAAGGAATTCTACTGATAGCACTTTTGGTGCTATCAGTACCAAATCCTCCCTCTGCCCTTGCTTCACCAGATCAAGTTGTGTGGGCAGACTGGGATAACTGGGGACTGACTTTGTGGTCGTTTGCAGCCAGGGCTGGAGGGACTGAAGCGGGAAGAATTCGGCACTACCAGGCTGCAGCCAGCTGTGCTCACAGCACAGAATGCCAGTTAGAGTTGTAGCAAGTTTTCTTGCTCTCAGTAAATAATTATTATTTCCCCCTGACCTTTCCTTTTGATTCTTCCTGGTACAGACACAGCCTCTCTCTGTTCCCTGCCCCAATGAACGTCTGCACTAGGTCCAAGGCTTGGAGTAATTTACCTGAAGAGTGATACCATTTGGAAACCACTGTAAGTATATTTTATCTCTTATAAAAGACTTCTTGTTCAGCAAAAAAAGAGACATCTTAAAAAAACAAAAACAAACTGCAGCACCTGTGAGCCTTACTGATGAGGGTAAACTAAGTTTTGCTTTTGAAATTTGCAAGGAAATATGTGGGCAAAAAGTATGTCAATAAAAAACTGTTAAATATTTAAGTCATAGCCTCACAGCATAGTTCAGCAGTGGCTGGTTTGATCTGCTTGTATCTTTTAGTTTGGCAGGTTCTCCTTACTTACTGCTCTAGTTTGTGCTGTTCTAGTTGGTGCATCCATGTTTGTCTTTGCAGTGTTTATCTTCTTTTTTATTCTTATTGCTTTTTAATGAGACACCCTTCCTCTTATTGGTGTTTCAGGCAATACAGATGGAATCTACTGCAACTTCTTAAAAGTTTACACTGTTCTTTCTGGACCTCAAGTCATTTATGACTTAAGGCCTTTATGGTTTGGTAGATTTGGCTGGGTTACATAGGTTAAGTTTCCTGAGAGAATTTTGTCTTTGCATTGTGGTTTTATTATGCTCTGAAATGACCATTTGTGTGATATTTGTACTTTTCCCCTGTAAATATAATAGTTTTGAATTCTTTTGATCAATTCTCAGTAACTGCCAGTATTGTCACAGTGTTAGTGTAGCTGAGATGCTCTGATGTTACAAGTCAAGCAAGCTCTGTAATCAGGACCCAACTCCCATGAGACTTGTGGTTTAGATGGAATAAATGGACAAATTTTGGGCCATAGAAACCCTACTTCAGGCCTGAAAAGGACCCAGCAAATTTCAATCTTACTTTAACTTAATCTCTGAGTTTAATTTAATTATGTTAATCAGTCTCCTGTAAGGGATTTTGGAGTTTATTTTACTTTTCTGTGTTGATTAAATTTTCCAGGCTTTTATTGCACTAGAACATTGGGTCTCTCTTGTCAGTTCTCCGTGCCTCCCATTCTTGCTTTGCAGTGTTCCGCTGGGATTTCTCTTTCATATTACATTTTATGGCGATGTTTTCAGGAGTTTGTGTTTTCCATTGTATGACACAAACTTGCAATCAGAGATTTTAAACAAACTGCCAGTCATGTAGCTGCAACAGCATGAAGATCAATGTGGCTGCAAAATCATCAGAGAAGCTGTGTGAATATTCAGGCAGTCAGCCTGTGCAGGACTTTTAACTACTAAAGCAACACTTCTGGCAGGAAAACTGCGATGGCTCAGGTGGTTTATAGGGAGCTTGTTTTGGGAAGCTTCACTCTCAGCTCTGTCATTCAGTGTGCCCTGAATTTTGAGGTGAGGTCTCTGGGCAGATTTCAGTGGGTTTTTGTTGTTCTTTCAGGCCTATTTTTTATATTCAGTGATTGTACTCATCTCTCTCTCTCTTTACTTTGTCAGTTTCTAAATATGTATTGTCAATGTCATGTCTGGAAGAGACACAACACTGGCAGTGATAAGCACTGATATCAGGAGCTGTGTTAGTCGCACACAGGCAGAGGAAGAATGTGCAGCAGAACACTCAGGAAAAATATTGCTTAAAATCAGACGTGAACTATTTTCACACTCTTATTTTTAGGATCTGAAAAGCCGGAGGTTTTTTTTTTCAATTATATACAGCCGCTGTGAATTACTAAGGTTACAAACGAACTGTGCACCAGTGAGTTAAGTGGAGTGCTTGGACACTACAGGCATCTCTGACCTGAGGGCACTTACTATAAGGTGATGCCATATCTGTGAAGAGGTGGAATAATGCCTGGAACACGGGTGGGCAGACTCAGCCAGCAGCAGCACTTACAACAACATCAGCAAGCCTGTGGCATGTTCCCTCTGTGCTGTTTAATATGCGACGAACAAAGGTCTGGTTGGTGACCCAGCCCTCCCTGTATTCAGAGGCTGAAAACTGCCTCATTATTGTTCATTATGTAGCATTATTCTCATGCAGTCACATTATCATAGCTTCCCCTGAGAGCCAGGATGCTACTGTGGGCTCTGCACAGCTACATTGGTTCCTATACCTGAGCTAATTTGTTCATTGCTAACCTGACGTCTCTGCAGGACAGAGAGCTATTCCCCTTGTAAGGGAAGGTTCAAGCATTAGTTATAGCTGCTGTGTGAGAAGTACAACATACACTGTCTATTTTTGACAGGGACCTGATTTGCTGGCCCCACTGTGAGAACGTGTTAACTCATCCAGGGGAAATTCATTCCAAACTCAAGTAATGCTTGCAAGGGAGATACATGCAAAGAAATCAACTGTGGAGAGCAAGTGGAGGGTTGAGGGAGAGAAAGTTGTATGCAAGAGTGGCAGCAAGAAAGAGGAAGTGTGGCAGGGGTTTTAAAGGCATTCCAAAGCTCAGAGGCAGTAATTAGTTTCTAGATAGCTTTGAGGTTAGGACATCCAAAATATTACCCATTCTGCCTTCAAATTAAACAGAAATGAGCCAATTCTAGTTTACAGCCAGTGCCCAGATCATTGCAGTCACTGCGTCATTGTGAGTTGCCCACCATTTGAGATCTTGTTGTATGATAGTGCAGTGTTAAGGTACATGGAAAGGAGTGAATGCCTCAGAGCAAAGAGAATGCTGAGAGAAAACAGAAATGAAATTATGGCAGTGATTGTACATTTTGCTTTACACATGAGCTGGTAAGTACTGATACAGTTCAGTTCAGGGATGACAGTGGAGGCAGTTAGCCTACTATTAGGTACTAGAGAGCATACAATGAAGAAAGAAGGTAATATATTTTAAGTGGTGTAAATTAACATAATGAAAAATAACACAGTAAATATAAGGCAATGCTGCAAGTGAATACCAACAGAAGGAAAGTATGTGGACATAGGATAGAAAATTTAAAGTGATAGAGTAGGTAGGATGTATAGAAAGAAACTGGATAAATCTCTTGTAAATCAGTAGCAAATATAAATTCTGCAGGGACCCTCGACTTTGAAAGGTCAGTATCTTTTCTGTTGCCAGCTCCTGGGATTCTGTGCATCACGTCCATGTACAGAAGTGCCATCTCTTTGCTGTAATCCCCTTCTGCCTGCTCTTCACAAGGAGCAAGGATGATGATGGCCCTCTGATAATGTTAAGAATGAGTTCAGTATTGGAAAGGACTTGTAATGCACCACAGGTATATGTGGAGAAGGAGATAACTGGAGATTAAAATGGAGCCCCTTGCTCAAAGAGCACATTCCCAAGTCTTTTGCATTCCCAACATGGCAACTGTTGCCCTTACTACCAAGTAAATAGCAAACAGCTCTTTTCCAAGATTAGTATGTAGAGAAGAACGTAGTCATAAGAACTAAAGTTACAAGGTTCAGTAGACTGACCCTTACTACTGAAATAATCACATAGGACTGCCAGTCCATGAAGTCCAGAGATGGGACATAAATAGGTGTAATTTGGGAAGGTTCCACAAACAATATTTATTACTTGTTTCATTCTTGCTCCTACCCTTGTTCTGTCAGGGTTTTTGACATAGCTATAACAATCCACAGTTTTCCAAAGTTAGTGTGCCATTTTTACCTTCTGGAACACGGCAATATATTAGAGAGTTTGCTGATGGAAGTGTTCATAGAAGTAGTGTGCAATCAGAAAAAAGAATTAGGTTGGAAGGGTTCTCTGGAGGTCTCTAGTCCAATTCCCTGCTCAGAGCGGAGCTGACTTCCAAGCTGGATTAGGTTACTCAGGGCCTTGTTCAATTAAGTTTGGAAAATCTCCAAGGATGGAGATGCCACAACCTGATTGAGTACTTAACAACTCTCCCTGTGAAGACTATAGCAGTAAGATAGCAATAGAAGTAGGCTGTGTAAGAGAATGTAAGAATATTTAATTAGAATATATAGGTGAAGATCATGGCAATAGGAGCTTTCTGTATGGGTGATAAGGTAGAACAAAAGAATAGCAATATACTTACAGCAACAGCAGGATTGCTCTGGCTTTGCCTTTGCTGGCAACAGTAGTTGGACAATGCAGACTGGAGAACTTTGTTTGGGTTTCTTCATAGGCAGTTTTGATCACAATGTCTCCGGGATTTTTCTTTTCTGAAAAGCTTTCTTTAGATCCTTAGCTGACTTTGTTGATTCCCTTAGCCTTCCTCCTGTGGAAGCCTGCATTCCTTTCAGGTAGTAGTCACATGCAGAGCATGTCTGAACAGTGAGAGAAATGAACTGCTGTGGAGAGGTGTTGTCTCCAGTGCCAGTCAGCACCACTGCTATATTCTTACCATCCCAGTGAGCAAAAGTCACCGAGCTGCAGGACTGCAGTGTGGAAAGGTGATGACACAAGAGTATCTTGATAACACAGGGTCAGCCCTAGGAGCAAAGTAGAAAATACATGGGTTTGGATAGGAAGAAGCGGGGGATGCTTTGCACAGCCTCCTTGGTGTCACTACCTGTTGCTATAGCATTTTTTAACCTGTCCCTCTAATGAGTTTTGAAGGCCTGGGAGGCACAGGCAGGATCAGCCACAGAATGAAACATCAGTCAGTGCTTGGTTTAACAACAGAACTATGGCTGTGCTGCTGACTGACAAGTCTTGTTTACTCAGACTAAGCCCCCACTCTGCAAATAGCAGCAGTCTCCTGCCCAGGGTTGTGTGTGTGGATAGACCTGGAGTCAGAGGCTGTATTCCAAGCATGTAACTTGGGCTAACTCTTTAGCTGAAAACAGACCTTAAATGCAGCAGGTCAGCTCCCGGGTACAAGGAACTTCATTGCCCTCTGCATCCAGAGTCCAAGCCTACATACAGCCTTTGCTCCCTGGCCAAAAAGGTGTGCTATTTGCAAGCTGCTTGGGTAGTAGCAATGCTGTAAAAACTCACTGGTTTATGCACAGATTTCCTGCAGTCCCCAGTGCATGCTGGCTGCACATGGGAATGTCCTGGGATCTGGAAATGAAGTGTATGAAGGTGTGCCAGAGTTCATTTGGACTATGCCAAAAATCCATGTGGACTGTTACAAACAAAACATGCAGTTCATGTACTTTAAAGTATATGTGCCCACATAAAAGCTCTGTGTCTCATGCATTCTCATCTGCATAGCAAGAGATGAATTCTGGTGACAGAACAGGGAACAAAAGGAAAGATGCCCAATCTTGGAGTGACAAGATGCTCTGTTTACTCTTCATGAAAAAACACACTTTTAAATGCTTTCGTCTTCCTTCCATTTACAATGGAATAGATCAATTCAGCACTTTGCTGTACCTCTGCAACTTTAAGTAAGGTCCATTTAGTCATGTGCTATTGGTTTAGATCAGATTAGGCTACAGCCAGTGTATTTTGACCATATTGATTATAGACGTGTAGTTTACAGCAGCAATACCATCTGCCCGTCCCGTGGCGTGGAGATTTGTAGTCCCGGTAATCCAAAACGCCCCAGGGCTGCCAGAAGCTGCGGGGTTATCAGTGTGACCCCCCTCGCCGGTCGTGGTTCACCTGCAGAGCTCAGTTCTCCGGCCGCACCCCGAAGCCCCGGCCGGCTGCCACCGGGCATCTCCTGCTGCCCCTCGGCCGGCCCAGAGCATCCCTTCCGCGCCCACCACCTCCGGGGGGGAGGGAAGGGTGCTTTTCGGGAGGAGGAACGGGGGAAGGATTTGTTTTCTTTCTTTCTGGCCCAGTTTAACTTATTTTTTTATTCTAATTGCAGCTTTTCTTCCCCGCTCTGCTCCCCGCCCCGGGCCGGGCCGGGCCGTACGGGTGCTGCCCCCCGCCGGCGGCCGCAGGCAATGGCGGCGGGTCGGGCCCTGCCCCCGGCCGGGCGTGCCGCCCTTATATAAGGCCTTTATGTAAGCGGCCGGCCCTCTGTGCCCCTCCTCGCCCCCTGAGGGAACGGCGCTTTCCGTCCCGCACGATCGGGTTAAGGATGGAGAGGCCGGCGCAGCCGTCAAACCCCGTCCCGGCTGGGACGCAGGAGGGCAGAGGCGCGCGGAGAGAAGGGGCTCCCGCCCTGAGGAAAGGGCTTCATGAGGAGAGTCCTGCCCTGTGGAAAGGGCTCTGCCGGCAGGCGGGAGGCAGGACCTGCTCCTGGGATGCCCCGGCACTGCTCGCGCCTCGGGTGTCGGCAGGAGATAACGGGTTCCATTGGGAAGGCTCCAGCCTGCCCGGCTCCTGCCGCTCTCCCGCAAGACCGACCACGGTTCTCCCCCGGCATGCGGCGGGAGCAGCCGGATGTTTGCCGGGGAGCCCCAGCCGCATCCCGGGCCAGGGCAGCAGTGTCCCCGGCCGGAGGCTGCATCCCGAGCTGGCGGCGCAGCTCCCTGCCTCGGGGGGCACAGAGGCAGCACCTGCACCTGAGTAACGGAGGGGGGACAGTGAGACGGGTGCTCGCCGCCCTGTTCAGAGTGCTCAGTGTGTGACTCAAAACCTGCCACTTCGCCCGGTGCCTCGCCTTCCCCATCCGTGAAACTAAGGTGGTGACTAACTACCTGCTTGGTGTGCCACTGAGCCTTAATTCCTTGGAGGTCCTGGATGCAGGGAGGTGTTGAGAGCTCGTGTGCACGGTGCTCACAGATAGTTGTTTGAGGTTCCAAGTCTTAATGCTTTACTTAGATGACCTCTGCATCTCAAAATTGCCTCAGTGCTTTTCCCTACAAAACAAGTCTCTGCACTGATTCGTTTTGAACTGGAAACTTGCATATTTGTTTGCTTTTCAGACAATTCTGTTATATTTCTGTATAACTCTCTCTATTCAGAATGCTACAGCCTTGCTTAATATTTGTCAAACGGCGCTCTGACTGTCTAAACTACTGGGACGAGTTTCATTTTATATGTCATCAGTAGGGGCAGAATAAGGAGCTTCGTGCTTGGCCTATTTGCTGTAACACAGTCTCAGGGCCATTGCATCAGAGTCAAAACAAGGAGCAGCTTGTTTCCAAACAAGTATGGAGGAAAGTCTTCTCTGCCTCCTTCCCTGTAAGGGAAAAGAGAGGCGAGAGGGGGGTGGTGGTGGGGGAAGAAAGTTATCTTTAACAGATTCTAAAAATGCCTTTTCCCAAATATGCAGTCAGTCCCTTCAAAGGTCTCTTTGTTTATTTTCAGGAAGAAACCCAAGACAGCTGAAAACCAGAAGGCGTCTGAGGAGAATGAGATTACTCAGACGAGTGCATGCAGCGCCAAGCCGGGCCTTCCCTGCCTGAACCTTGAAGCTGTTCCTTCTCTGAGCCCGGCCCTCATCCACTCTCCACATTCACCAACAAACCTGCACGCACACACAGGGTCATCTGATTGTGAGTACACCAACATGCTGCTGGGTTGTGCTGGGGTTCTTGAAAACACCTCCCTTACTGTGGACCAGGTTTTCCAGTTGGATGCTCTTTCCGTAATGTCATGAGCGGGACCTCCTCAGGGCTTACCTTTTCCGTTCTTTGGGAATTACATCTGAAGCAGAACATTTTTGTGTTAAGGTTGTGATAATGCAATCAGCCAGAGAAAGCTGAGAGCGTGTTGTTAGGTCAGGTTGCTGCTTATTACAAATTAAAAAGGGAAGACCCCTCAAGCGTGTCCCTGTCCGACTAGAACGGTTGCTCCTCTCCAGGTAGTCACATGCTTCTCATTACCCAACCACATCTCCTGACTGGGGGGTTTCAGCCTGTGCTGAAAACAAGTGCCTGGCTCTGAAGCCCAGGATTGTAAAGTATTTCCACAAAGAAAGGGGAGTGTTTTGTGGAGAGGATCGGTCTGCGAGAGTCTGGAAAATCTTTGTAGACCTGTGTGGTTGTACCAGCTTTAAGGCCCTTGTTTTGAGGGCATTCACTTTCAGATTACTCAGCATGGGTTAATTGGCCTGTAGAAAATGTTCTTCTCCATTTTGCCAAAAAATACAAAAATAAGGGAGGAAATTATTAAAACTGGGTTTTGGAAGGTCATCTTACCTCGCCAGCCCTTCAAAACATTGTCATTTCACAGAGGTCCCTGCCTGAAAGTCTCTTGGGCAAGAATGTGCAGGGTAATGTGAATCTCATCACTCACTAGTTTTAGAATATATAGTTTACCTCTTCTGCGGTGGTTTAGGATGTTGTAAAATTTACAAGAGGGGGAAAAAGGAGGAAGATGATGACACCGGGTTTCAACAGCTCGGAAGCCAACCAGACTTTGCAAAAGCCTATAAAAAAAATCAGGGCATGACAATAAAAAATCAGATTAAAAAGTATGTATATCCTTTTCTTTTTTTAATTTAAAAATCCTGCCTCAGGGCCAAGCTTGGAAGCAGTCGGGTTATAGGGATCATCACTATCAAAATCACTTTAGCTGCAATTCATTCCTGTTGGCTTCTGACTTTATTCATTATGAGCTTCTGCTAGAGATCTTGATTTTAATAGAGCTGGTAAACATTGGGGAGACTTTCCTAAATCTCACCTGGTGATTTGGGGAGAAGAAAGAGATGTGAAACAATTGAACAGCAGGCAGCATGCAATTTAGGATATACAAGAATTCTCTTCAAATTGGAGATGTCAGGCTCTTTGTTAAAACTGGGGTGCAGTTTTGTCTTGTAATGTTTTCTGAAAACAAAAAGCTTGTGAAAAGATGCAAAAAATGAGCAGAACAACAAGAAAAAAATAATCCTTATTTTCAAACAAAGAATCCCTTTATCCCATTCACAAAGATGAAAGAGTTCATTAGTAAATGGGATTTGAAACCTCACACTGATTTTTTTGACAGTACAAATGGAAACCCATGAAAGCAACCTTAGGACAGAGGCCAGCAGGGATTGTAGGGCACTTGGAGAATGAACTCCTGCTTTTGCTTTCGGAGGTGGCCAAGTTCAGGGTGAGGAATATTGGCAGAGGGCAGCAGGGGAGGGTGGAGCCTGCAGCTCTTCATGCTCTACCTGTTCTGTGGACAGAGTCTTTTAGACCCCTAAGTTTTTTATGTCCCCAGATCACCTTCCAGATGATCTCAAAGGCCTTTTCCAACCTAAACAATTCTATTATTCTATAAATAAGAATGAACTGCCAGCCCAGGTTAGATGCTCATTTCACACTGAAAGTATGGGGGATTTTTTTCAGAAAATGGGTTTAATAGCAATTTCAGCATTAATATTGTCCTATCTTGTGAATTGTTGAAATTTAGTTCCCAAAATATAGCTAGAGTCCTGCAAAAATTCAGGAAATGGTAAGACGTCTTGTGGTATGAATCTCTGTTAGCTGATTCCATGTACTTTGAAACCAATAGAAAAGCTCACAATTACTTATGATGGGTTATGACCTTTATCAGGCTGTATTTGTTAGGGGTGGTATGCATATAATTAGTGTTTGGCATGCCCGTGCAAAATAGCAAGAACTCACATGAACTAAAATGGGGCATGATGAGCGTTTACTGCCTATTTACTATAGCTTTCTACTGTGTTTTGTGGTATTCTTTTTTAATATTGCCTCAATCCTTAGTGCTGGAATATGTTCATGGACACAAGAGATTAATTTTTGTGGCTCCCAACATTTAAAAATGGGCTTCCCTGTCGTTACAAATGCTTTTTCCATACTTCTGATGTGGCCTGCCTTTTGGATCAATTCTTTCCCCTCACTCTTGAATCCCTTTCTTTGTCCTTCTCTTCCCTTCCTCTCAGAGCTACATTGCCACATCTTTGTTTCTCTCAACTTTTGGACCCATGGTGATGCTTTTCTTCTTTGGGCCAGCAAGACTTCCTGTCCTTCCCTCTACCTTTACATACCACAACATTGCTTCTCCTCCCTTGCCCAGACCATCCTACCCCCTGTAGCCCCACAGATGGGCAGATACTTCATTTTCAAAGGACGTTCTTCATTCTGCTGGGAAGTTTTCTGTGGATGGAAAATAATACAAAAATGCTTAAAAACTGGAGTTAGACAGGAAGTTTCAGAGGAATTTTCACTGAAAATATCAGAAACACCCAGAAAGAGTCAGCATGGTGGGGTATATCAATTCTTGGAAAAATGCACAGATGTACAGATGGTTTCATAAGGCCTCATTCATGTATCTGGAAAAAAAAATACTTGGATTTTATGGGCCACCTATTCAAATCAGTTTGAAATCTTCACTGACCATTTTGCATGCACAGTCACTAGTGCTTGGCAGAAAACAACACCACATATTTATTATTATGAGAAATGTTCAGAAGCCAATCTACTTTAAAATATCAGGGTGCTTTTGGAATGATTCAGATCAAATTTTTTTTTTCCAAGCATAGAAATAAAAACTCTGTGATAGCCATCTGCTCCTCAGCTGTAAAAGGCAGAGGTGAAGAAAGCCTAAAGCAATAGTCTGAATGCCAGTCTTACTGATATGAATACTTAGCAAAAAAAACCCCGGGCAGAGTCATATGTGATGCACAACATAATTTAGGGTTTCATTCTGTAGCATAGTATGTTCTACATGCTGTTTCCGATGCCACTTATTCCAAATGGCATTGCATTATTTCTCACACTTGTGGGACTGGGTCCTAGATTTGTGGATTTGAACACTGTATTTCTAGCACAGATGAATCCTTGAAGCTAGATCCAGAACACAGGATGCATTGTGTCCAGTCCCATCTCTTTTAGTCTTGGGAAATGCTGACTCATGCAATACAATTGGAGAAACAAGTCAGAGGAAGAGGTGCTTCCTGAGGTAACTGTTTTCATGGAGGGCTTGGCAGATAAAAACCACTACTTTGAATTAATTTGGAATTAAGTGATAGAGTCAGCTGATAGAACTCCAACTGAGTTATACCTCTAGCTACTCAGCTGTCACAAACAGATCCATGTGCTTACCCAGAAGAAGGGTGCTTGTGTGAGGACAAGCACAGGTTCTGGAAAGGTTATAAAAAAGCAAAGGAAAGCATATGAGATTCATGCTATTTGCATCTTTTCACATATTTCCTTGTTTATGGATAGAGAATGCATGAAGTGCATAAGGTTGTAGTTCAAAGGCTGAACAGCCTCAAGTAAAGTTTCTAAAGATTTTGCTGAGAGGAAGGAGGTCATCAGGACTTGGCTGTATTTAAACTGGTTTGGTCTGTATAGGCCACTTATGTCAGGAGGCTTTCAGAAAACATCTATAACTATATATGTTTTGCAAGTGCCAAGAGATAAGATCATTTTGGCAGAAACTTCCACGAGTTCTCAAAGATACAATCAGACAAAAACTTCATTCAAGCTCTGATGTATGCATCTTAACAGATGTGTCCAAACTCAAAGGAATCCCACGGGAACAGTGCAACTGAATCTCTTTGTCTCTATTGATAGTTAAAAGAGTTATTCTTAGACATTGGATGGTCCATCTGTGAAGGAATTTGTTCCAGACAAGACAAAAGCAACATCTTTGCAAAGAGTTTCCATGGGACTGAGAGGCAGGTTGGACAATCACTGGAAACACTTCTGAAGCAGTTTTTATGATTTTAGAGAACACAGAATTCTTGCAGAGACCTGAGATTCTGGTAAGGAATGAGTAGAGAAGAAAAGTAAGGCATGAATATTTTTTTTAAATCTGTTAAACAATTATTGGCAAGTTGTTGAAATAGGGGGGGACTTTCTAAAGTTACGTTTTAGCAAGGGATCAGGGAGGGTTTTTTACATTAAATAGAATGCACTTTATAAACACTGTCAATGATAGAACACATCTGAACTCTGCCTCTACATGCTCAAGTACCGTGGCTGACTTGGTCCAATTCCAGCTTTCCAATTTTTCAGCTTTCACAGGATGGGAACTTTGAAGAAGAGTATTTGCTTTTTTTCTTTCTAAGTTCTAATTTTTGTAGCTTCATAGCGTTCCAGCATGACAGGGAAAGACAGAGTGGGAACCTCACAAGATTCCTGAACTCCACAGAGCATTGCAAGTGGATATGGAAACTCTGGGTTTTCATTTTCTTGAGCAGCTAGAGGGACCCACCATTCCCTTCCCATGAATCTGCCCGTTTGATTTGCCTGGGGGTAGTATAGAGACTGGATAGACCTGAAGGTGGTTTGACCTCATCTTTACCTTTTAGGTTTCCTGTGTTTCTCTTTGAGGTTCTGTGGCAGAAAGAGAATGGTTACATGCCCTTATGGTCTTCCCCCTCCCGCTGGAAATATGTGGCTGTGATTCCCTAGGAGCTGCTCTGGAGCTTTCAAATGGTCTCCACTCTCAGTGACAACGAGGAGGATGCTGATTCTGCCAGCATCCTTGTTTAGAGAGTCAGGCAGTATGTCAATAGTCACTTCAGCTGTATTTTTGCTAATCTATGTATGGCATGTCTTAGCTAATGCTGAATATTTTTAGGTTGTTTTTGGTGACCTAAGAAATGATGTATGTTTAGATATCTATTTTAGATGATATAATAATAATAATGATACAGGCCTTTTCTGTAGAAAGCTAAACTGAAAGCAAGGATATCTGTAGTTCTCAAATACTGATGTTGCAACACGTAATTATACTTTCATCTTGCAGAACATTTGAAATTTTGTTCAGTAACTGCTTCTCTTTTTAGTAGTTGTAAGTGATTTCTATGTCCCATGCACTTGTATTTCTGTTTGTAAAATTATCAAAGAAATATCAGTCAGGAATAACTTGTGTTTTCATAGAGGCAGATGTATGTTGCTTGAATTGTGTAGAGACAAAAGTAAGTACAAGTACAGGTATGTAAAACTGTAAGCTGAGCTCACCCTGCCTCTTGAAAAAGCCATCACAATACACTGAAGAATTGGCAGTGTAACATGTTATACTACTGGTAGGAACTGGTCTCTGTATTCTAATCAGTGCACTAAGTGAGTTTTGTCAGGTTGGTCTCTCGGGCTTTTCCTCTCTTGAGAAATGACTAATAGCATATGGTACTTCAGTTACAAAGTCAGTGAATACATTTTCAGAAGCAACTGTGTCACTTTGGAGCCCAACTTTCACTGATGCATAAATCCCTTTTATTTGTAACACATAGAAGCCTTTGAAAATGTGTCTAATTATCCTAAACGTTGGTTCTATTATTTGATGCCCCTGTAATACTGTCTTGATGTTAGGTTGTGGTGTTCAGTGCTTTCCTTACTGCTCTCCATTTAGAGAACTGTCAGTGATAACATGCATAATCTCAGCTTTGGTTTAAAACTGCCACGCAAGTTCCTAACCCTCATGATTTCAGGGGACATCTTGAAGATGTTTCTACAGTGTATCTATCCTTTCTAAATACCAGGGAAAAGGATAAGGCTATTGCTCCTCACAGTTCCATAGCTTCCATTCTTGAGGTGACTGAGTTGGTAATGCTGTGGTGTTTCTGTTTGTAAGTCAGGGTGCAGCTACTGAGACACACTGTAATTGTCCAGTAAGATGTCTGCAGCCTGTTTCTGAGTTTGCTTGTTCAAGTCTTCAGAGTCAGCTCCCTCCAAGATTTTAATTACTGTTCTTTATGCTGACAGTCTTCAGTAAATCCTTCTTTTATATTTATTTCAACCACTTCACTCATGAAATGAGGGACTGATGAATATGTACAAATATGTATCACTGTTCAATGTATCAAGATATTCCAGTACTTTTTTCAATATTTGGGATTTTGTTTGCTTGTTTTTGTATATGGGGTTTGCATTTGGTTCGGTTTGGGGTTTTTTTGTAAGTCTCCAGAGCAGTGCTTTCCCCTTCTCCCCTTGAGCTAGCTTGCCTTCTTCCATCATACTCCATCTTGAAAATGAAGCAATAATGTCAGTTCCACTGTAGAGTTTCTGTAACCTCTGTGGTTACCTTTACTGTTTTCGTAGATAGTAGTCTAGTTAACACACTGACACTACTACTTGCCTACCTAATCTATCAATCCACATAGTCTACAGTACTTCATAGATACCAGTCATTGTTCTGTTAACTTTCTCCGACTGATGTGTTGAAATAATGTTTTGTTAAGGTGTTTGTTTTTATGCTTTTAGTGAGTTTTTCTTTAAATTTCCTCTTTGCCCTACCTAATCTTTGTTTTACATCTAGTCTGCTACAGTTTATGCTCAGTTCTATTAATGTCACTTGAGCATGATTTCCATGTTTGGAAGAATAAATTTTCAGCTTTAATGAACTCTTATACCTTGTTATTTAACCATTGTAGCATTTTCTACTTCCTCATTTTTCTGTTGTTGTCCTTGGATATGCATATGGACTATATTAAAGTATTATTAAGGCCACCTCCCTGCTGTTCTTACGGATTTTACTTCCTTATCTTTTCCTTTCAGACTCTTTCTGACTAACTTCCTCTTCTTTTTTTCCTTTCAATAGTTGTTCTTCTCAAAGTTGCACATACCAAAACTGTCACTTTGCGATCTGCTTGAAGGATGTCAAACATAATCATGCCAATCATTGTTATTTCATGTCTTAACCATACATGCTACTGCTGTCATCTCCTCTGTTTTAATTGGGTGAGAAGACTAAACCAAATGTGCCATTTCCCTAATACGGTCTTCAGAGGAACACTTCAGCATTTGACAGGTGACTCTTGCTTGAAGGAAACTAAAGCAGCTGCATCTACATCTCCTTTTGTCCTACTGTGGGTTGTTAAAATGCTGCGTAGCTCAGTGCTTGCATCTCTCTTGGTTAGTCCCTTGTGTGCTGTAGGGAGACACCTCCCATGCGTTGAGAAACATTGACTGGTGTAGTAGTGGCCTGGTTTGTTGCAGCTACACAACTCCAAAGGTACAGGTGTAAAAATCTGCTTGATCACCTCCTGCTCTTTTTCACCACTGTGATCTGTTCAGCATCAGAGCTTTTTGCTCATCTCCTCTAAGCTTCCGTACTTGCTTTCTCCTCTTTTGTTTACCTGTGGTAGAGTAGCCATGTAATCTTTGTGCTGTGATCCCCCTCAGTAACTTTAGAACAAGGTATGGCCAAACCAGTATTCAAATAAGAGAAAACCAAAACAATTCTTGCATTGTTCACAACTGAACAAAGGGAGCTCTTTCATTCGAGCCTTTTTTTGAACTGAAGCCTTAACATGGTAGTGGGGGAGAACCTGAAACATAAAACCAAGGGATTGTTTAATACCACCTACTAATGTTTATAAAGTGTGCTAGGAGGTGTTGTGGGGGGAAATCATGTTCACAAGAAACACGGTGTTTGTGCTACTCCATGGGTGAAAGTCAGTTGTAAGCCATTAGAATGTCACTAAACTTCATTTGCATCAGGGTGTTTGCCTGGCATCACGGTGCATGGAGACCACAGAGGCATGTTCTGGCTGGCACTGTGCATTTGAATTCCTGAGGACACCACATGGTGTCATTTCTAGAGGAGATGCGATTGTGCCATCTCTTCATTTATGTTTTCTGTGGCTGTTTTCATTGTCCGTGGAGTTATTCACAAGGCTAAAATAACATGAGATCCAGTCTTATGTATCTACCACTCGGGAAGTAGAGTACAAAGAGAATTCAAGACTCCGTCAGCACAAATAGCTCTTTGAGGAATTAACTAAACCTATGAAAACGAGATAAACAAATCCTAGAACCCTTACTCAACCCAGCTTTGTTGTGTTAAACACTGAAAGGATCTCTGCCTGGCTGGGATGTGCAGTATATACTCTGTATCAATCTGTGACATGTGGTGAAACGCTTCTTCTTGAAAGCCCACGAGAGAGAAGTAGTATGAATTAAGAGTAATCTCACAACAGCTATTTTTGCGTTCTTAACCAGTGAAAATGTAAGTGTAGCAATATTGTGGATCTATTAAAAATCTTGAAAGGCTCTTTATAACTAGATGATAGGAGTGATAACGTGTAATTTATTGATGTTACACAGAGAAAAAAACCCACAAAGTAGCAATTTTTTTGTGAAAAGGGGTATGATACAGGAAATAAAAACAGAGAAAGGGACTTCTCGTAGTTTCATGCCTGTGTGGGCAACCATGTCAATTTTAACAAGAATAACTTGTGCTTTGATCCTATGCTACATTTCAAAACGGGGCATTTTCCCTGTATTCAAAAGTAAAACTCCCAGATGCTATCTCTAGTGTTTTTGGATGAGTAGAGGGTAGAATGTGCCTGAAGGCAGACCTGAGAGACAACTCTCGTGCACTGCATTAGTATCACCTGTTGGTGTCTGAATCTTGTGTATACATGTAATTCCAGGGCCTTTTCCCCAGGGAGTGGGGAGAAGCACTGGAACTGACAATGTACATTTAATGCTAGAGTTCCATCGGATGATATCAAGCCACACAGGAATGCTGTGTTCTTGCTTATTGCCTTGATTTATTAATTTAAAGCATTCAGCCATACATTTCTATTCCTATCAAAACTAAGTAGGTGATTTTGGAAATAAGTCTGTTCCCAGAGACTTCAGAGGTCTCACTGAGGACAGAAACATTTCCTGTGGTCTTCAGTATTGTAGACATGAGCATGTGCTGTTTCCCACTGATATTTAAATCTGAATTATAAGCAGGCCTGAACACTTGTCCCATAAACTGAAAATAAAGAAGTCACAGTCCGAAACAGTATGAATATGTGTCTCACGATATTTCTAAGTTGAAATATTCACCAAAGCACCCAGTTGTACTAGTTAACAATTATCCTTTCACTAGTAGATAAAAAAGACAAATGGAAAAAATAACCAAATAAAATCTAGCATTTTCATGTGGTAGCTTTCCTCTACTCAGGGCTGAGACAGAGGCACTGGAAGAGATAAAAGAATCTTTTCTCAGCCCTGAGGACTGGCATTTACAATTTTTCATCCATCCGTTGTTTCTCCCATCAACCATAGTTCTGTGACCAGAACAAAATCTACACTGAAAGGCTTTTCTCTGGAATCATGGAGGAAATAAGCAGTGCTCTTCCACAGGCTCTCCCACAAAACTCAACCATAACTGACTGCACCCTTTTCCTAACAGACAGCTACAAACACTCCCTGTAGGGGATTCTAGCTTGAATGGAAACCTTCTAAACAGGTAATTACCTTAAGAGGTTTTAATCTATATTTTTCTTTCAACCAAAGCCCACAAGCTTTCAGGCTTACTGTATTTAACCACACTCAGGTTGATAAGCTTTTCCTCTTTGTCTTTCTGCCTGAAGGAAAACCTAACAATACAGGTTGAACATGAAGGAGTTCATGGAATAGCAATTGTCTCTTTTGGAGACATGTTTTAATATATTTGCACCTATTATCCTTCTAATTCATTCCTTCTCCAGACACAGCTTCCACCTCCAACCCCAGCCCCTTCTCCTCCCTAAACAAGGTTTCTGAGGGAGAATATAAGTTTATACAGTCCCTCCACAGCAAGACAACCAAAAGGAATCCTTATCCATTTTCCTTATGGGGATTCAGTCTGAAATACACTTTTAGGATTTAAAGAAAAGCCTTTAAAGCAGGTGGAGGTATTCTTAAGGGCTAGAGTAGTCTTTTAATCAGGGCCATAGAACAGCAAAACAAATCACCCTGTTTGCCTACATTTTCCATTTTTTTTGTTCCAAGAAGCATCCCCTTAATCTTTTTTTGAGTAGGGAGTGCTCACACCAGCATTGCTGGCCCATCTCCCCCTTTCCCTGCTCAGTGACTCTCTTGCTGTGGGTCCACCAGTGAAACATGCACTCTGAGTAACAGCACCTGGCACCGGGAAGGAAAACGAGCAATAGACGCACCTAGATTTTTAAAAAGATGAACTGCCTTAAACTTACAGCCAGTTAAAACAGTTGGACCATGCTGGGGCTTGGCAGGATCATGCATGAGCTCCCTGGGAACAAGCGAGTGCGGTAGAAACAGATTTCGTGTAGAACATGAAAATGTTCCCTACTGAAGAAGGGATGAGCACAGCGTCGTTTCTCTTCCTAGGAAATGGTGCCATCATGTGGAGATGTTTTCTCTGCTTCCTGTTTTAAGAGGGCAGTTGTGTAGTTTTCTCCCTTTACATTTTAAAAAAAGTGCATTATAATGCTATTTGGCAAACTTATATTTCCCTAGCATAAATAGAGTACAACTGACTGGAGCACAGGAATTAACAGCCTTGTAGTGCTATGGCCACAGCCTGTTGAAATCCCTGTTAATGCAGCTATGACAGCTTCTGTAATGTCATACATATTGCTTGGAGAGGTGTTGAAGATACCCACAGGAGAAGTATCCCCCATCAATGCAGTCCATGTCTATGCTATGGAGATACAATGGCATGGCTGTAGATGGTCTGCAGGCAAGGTCTGAGAGAGGAACTGAGGTAATCAGAGTGTGTGTATGTATGTGCCACTGTTTAACGTGGAGGTATATTTGACTGGACCCCAAATACATGCCTGGGAATAAAAAATGGCTTTTGCCTGTACCCTCTTCAAAGTGTCTTTGTAATTTCTAAAATAGCAAGTGTATAAATTGGATTGGAAGTGGGAAAAGTAAATATCCTGGCTCAAAATGTAATACTTCTCTAACTTAAAAATAGCTGAACGTGCTGTAACACTGAAGCCTTTGGTCACTACACTGCTGTGAATTGAAGCCAGTTTCTACCTGGTGTTTTATAGTTGTAAGTAGGATGCTGACCCTAAAGAGGAATAGAGGAATTAAGGCACTAGAGTAGTCTGAGAAAAAACTATGTTTTAAGCTGGGAGAATAAAATTTGAAGAGACCTGTGAGTTAATCTTGATATTTCTGTAGTATTCTTGGTATCCAAGGATGCAAAAGAATCTATTAAAATTCCTTGAGACAGACGGTTCTGCAGGATTGGGTGCATGATGCTGTCCTTGTTCCAGGCGTGGAGCAAACTGAGGCACACACATTACCACCTGTGGATTGTAGAGCAGACAGGATTAGTGCCAATGGACACCTCCTGAGGTCTGTCAGGCAAAGCACAGGAAGGTGACTCCCTGCCTGCCCCCCAGGCCTGGAGGCTGAAATAGAGCCTTTTGTGCCTGACATTGGGGATTTATGTCCTGTGGGTATAGAAGCCATTTAATGTACAGAACACCTATGGTTTAGTCTTCAGTTTTATGTAAAATGGATATCTCATCATTCGGTAAATCCTAAAAAGGACAGGGCAATTAACTGAATAAATCATCCATAGGAAATTTGCTGAGCATTCTCTAGTCTGCAGAAAAAGTCTCCTGAAAAAAGTTTAAGCAAACTCTTTCTTATTTGCCATCTCCTTGGTGCTTTTTCTCCTTGGAGAATAAGGTTGTGTTTGTGTGTGCATGCATTTCTGTCTTTCAAACAAATGTAGTTATTAGCTACAAAATTTAGAGAAGTTTGACAGCTTTCAGAACGCAGTGATTCTTTCTTCCATAGAGTGTATTACTGACACATTAATAGATGTTGTGCTGGTAAAAATACAGTACTTCCTGTTAAATGTAGACTGCTACATATTTTGATTCTAACAACAATCTGGTAGGGTTAGGGCAATTTGTGTAGTGTCATCTGGTGTTTGTTTTGAATAGATATTATAGAAGGAGATACTGATTTTCAAGATGTTCAAGCAGATGATTGGGTGAAAACTCCAGCAAACCTTTAAAGCAACAGAAAGCAAGGGCTACTCCTGGTCAGATCTCCTGCTGAGGATACAAATGTTCTATGTTCCTGAAACTCCATAGAAGCTTTTCCTCTTGCAGGCCCCTGTTTAGAATGAGGCCAAATATTCAGAAGAATCAGTCTGAGCAGGCGTGGCTGAATTGGTCTCTCCGGCATCTTCGAGATGCACTGAGAAGTCAGATGTTGCCAGGTTTTCAGGATTTGAATTCTGGTCACTTCCTTGAGTGAAAGAAATGTTACTCCACTAAATTGGTCCCAGAGAGTTGGAAGCTGATGCAGGACTATTGTTGTGTATGGAAACACTATATAGGAATTTTTGCTCTATTAATCCAGTTTTATAGTAACTAACTTGGTAACAACAGAAAATAAAGCTTTATCAATTGGCATAAATCAGGTCATTGAAGCTGAAGAAAGCACCCATGGTTGTTGCAGTGCAAAGTTTGGAATACAAGACACGAATGTATGGATATGAGAACTTCCTATGGAAATTGTGGGGCTGTAGTAGTTTTCATATGTTGTGATGGAAATGCTGTATTTCCACGGAACTGTTGAGTTTATGAAAGAGTTGAGATTTTCATTCCAACATAAGGATTCTTTACTCACATACATCTTTCTTAAGGAAAATCTGTTTTGGTAACAGGACTTCGTTTGCTTGGGGTTATTTATTCTGTAAGGTCTTTATAGAGTGTCATAGGCAATGATACATAGGCAACTCCTTCATGCACCTCTCTCAGTTAGAGTACTTTACCCGCTTTAGAGCTGCATTTTAAGTGAAAGAAAGACAAGCTGGAGAGAAGCTGGAAGAAGATAAGAATGAGAATACCTATAACCAATGAGGATGATTTGGAGACCTGAGTTTGTATTTTCTAGAAAAGACAGGTCTAAAGAAGAAAAGTGAGGCACCTTCCAGTACATGAGAGAGTGCTATAAAGAGGAAAATGGTCAATAATTCTCCCTGTTTGTTAGGGGAAAGGGTTGAGTAATCAGTTTCAAAGTTAAATACTAAGAAATCTCTCTTACTAGAAAGACAGTAGACAGTCTGTCTGGGGAGGGAGGCAAAATCCACAATGCTGTTTTTGCAAACATGGTAGACAAAATTGTGAAGAGGTAGTGTAGGTAAATTATTCCCACATGAGGAAAAGTAGTAGACTAGATGACTGAAGAACCTAATGCATCCTTTTGATACAAACAGGAGGCTGTGGTCACCCAACAGTTGGTGTGGAGACCAAGGATTAGAGATTTCCAAAACCACACATGGTAGAGGAAGAGAGTAAGGACTAGATGATACTGCTTGTCTCCAGCAGCAGCAGGTTATTAGGTGTGTTGTGCTCCCAGGAACTAGTGGCTGGATTACTGTTGCACAGAGAAACAGCTCCAGAATCAGGAAGACCACCTACCAAGCCTAACTCTGCATCTTTGTCTGAGCCCAGGGTGTTCTCCCAACTAGGGAAGCACTTGTCATTTTGATAATAAAAACATAAAGAGACCACGTTCTGTACAAGATACATCTCCAGCTTTTCCACTGTCTCTCAAAGTGTGCATTCTTCTCAATGCAAGGCTTGAGAAGGTTGTCAGAGAGACAAACTAGGCAAAAACACCAAGCTAGTTCTGGTTGATCTTGCCTAAGTGAGACATCTGTGAGATGTTTTGCCAGACAATTTTCGAAATTTTACTGCAGACGATTGAGGCAAAAACTAAATCTATATCTGTCTCAGCAAGCCCACCAGTTCTCAAGGATATAAACCGATTCATTTATAACACCCACAAGTATAAAAGCAATACACAGCCTTTGGGTTTCGCTCTGCTAGTCATTCCTGTGAAAGAGCACACAGTAAGTTTCCAAAAAAGCTTGGATTCCACATCTTAGGCAGTTTTGCTTCAGGTGAAGGCTGTGCTGAGCTGCTGAGCTACTGCTGAGTTACAGTAGCTGTGGTGGATTCATCACCACTGTGTTTCTAGAAATGGTAGTCATTACTGTGCAATGAGCCTTGAGACACTGTGATTTTAAAAGACACTAGAGAAAATCAAATTCTCTGATATCTTTCAGTTATGAGTATTAAGACTTTCAGCAATTGGCTTTGCAGAAAGGGACATCTAGTGGCTGTACAGAAAAAAACCCTTACTAAATGCATTTTCGAATGTACAACATAGCTATTTGTGTATGGCCTGCAGTGTTCAGTATTCTGTACATATTTTTGCTTCTACTACATCACACGTTTTCTAGTCATTTTTTATCATTTTGACAAACAAAACCATCACCGTTTAGAGCCATAACTTCCTAGCTTTATGTAGGTCTATGTATGGTAACTCTGGCAAATAGAAAACTGCCTCAAGCCATGCTTGATATACCTCACTGCTGCACTTCCACACTTTCTATAGCATCTTCCAGGAGTCCACTGCCTGCTGTTTCCTTCTGCCATTGCCTTCCCCTTTGGTACTGTACTTGGAGAGCTTGTCATTGTTATTGTCATGGTAAAACCTACTTTCTTTTGAATGCCCATAGCATAAAAGTCAGCAGGAGGGGTGGGTGAGATTCAGGGAAACACTAATCTAAGCATTCAGTCATGTATTACACAACAAAAGTTTTTTCCTTTCCCATCCACGTTGTGCTCCTTCTTACTAGTTGAGGATGAATTCCATGCATGTTTCTGTGAATAGCCTGACAGTTTAATCGGTACATTTGCATACGAGCAAATGAAGCTTTTTTCAAAGTTGCACAGTAATATGTTTCACCTTTATGCCATGCCAGCTTCAAATTGTATCCCAGGAGGATTTCAAATGTGCATAATCTGTGCAGTTGTCTAGGCTTTTTTCCTTTCTTTTTTTTTCTCCCTTTTTTTTTTTAACTGGCAAATGCCTATTCATTGCCCATCTGGGTAAGAATGGCCTTTGCATTTTCACACCCATTCTTTCCTATATGGTTTCTGAATACCCCTCCAATCAGAACTTGCTTCACAGAAAGGGGACAAAACCATTTTACAGGAGTTTCTCAGAATAAGTCCATTGGGATCTCTACATCATGTTTACTGGACAAAAAAAAAAAGGGGGTACTTAACAAAGACCACTTGAATTTCACAGAAAGTTTCCCACTGTCTCGAGTTTAAAAGAGTGGCAGGCCTGAGAAGAGCTCGAGACAGGAGTCTTTTTCCTGAGCAGGGCATTCTGTGCAGTGACGAGTAGGTGAGTGTGTGTGTGTGCAGCTGGGCCTTGTGAGGAGCTGACACACTTTCTGGCTTGTCCAAGGCTCTAGAAGTCTTTGTCAGAATGTGGCACTTACTTAGAATCAAACCTGCATTGGCAAGTTCGTGTTTTGTGGGGAACATCACCTTTGGACTTTCAGCTTAGAACAGCATAAAGTACAGGTCAATCACAAAACTTGGATCTGGACCTGGTTTCCTGCAGAGAGGGAAAGGATATGCACTGAACAGCAGGTTTTTCTACAAACCAGTCTCTGGAATTTGTTAAAACTGCTCTTTATACTGATGTGGCTTGTGTAGTAGTGTTTCTGACACTTTTGCAAATTATTTGGTTGCCTGGACTTTGGATAGATACGGTTTACAGTGTTGAATACCAAGGAAGGTGACCTAGAAAAATCATCCTCAAAATCTGTATTAGCTTTTTTTAACCATTTATCATGTGTCTCTTCCAACCACCCTTCTTCTTTTATCCTCAAGGAATAAATTTCAGTTGCTTCTCAGTTGAAGAAGTGGTAGATGTTCCAACGACAAGATCTTTTTAAGGGCGAACTCTAATAGCAACAAAAAATAGTGCCATTTATGAAGTGGCTCAGTTGACTTTCAGACCAGCTCCTACACTGCAAGATGTATCCTAGATCGTTCCTATAGGATAGCTATTCATATCACTCTTAGGAATGCATACAAACCTCTTTTCTGTAGCCAGGATCAACCTCAATTGCCTGTTTTCATCAAGTTAGCTAAGGACCAAATACAGTGTGGCTACACAACTCTTGATTCCCACAGCCAGGACCTGAGAAGGGCTGTTGAAACTTATAGATGAACCTTGCCCTTCCTCCTTTCTATATGTGACTCGTGGGTAAGTGGCAGAATTCACTTTGCCAGGAAGTCGTCCCGTCTCATGCTGCATATCACACCTTTCTGGAAAGGAGTTGTCCTAAGGATACATTTTTCAGAGTTCTGCTCACAAAATTCAAGCTGCATAGTAATAAAGTAAGTTTCTTTTCTCAAATCAAGAGACCTGTCTGTAGCATCTCTGGTATGTGTAGAATATTCCACATTATGCATGTTCAAGGTAGGATTTTGGGTTATTGGGTTACTGCTGCATATTTCTTCTTATTATCAAATACCTCATTTGACAAAGCCGAACATAAAGACGTGTTTCTGTGAAAATGAGTCCTAGGAGCAAACCAGGTAGTCACTGATACTGCTCAAAGATGGGTGGAGATAAATGGGTAGCTGTACAGTCACTTGCTATAGTAAGTCTTGAAAAGAGGTATCACCTGTTTATCAATAACTTTCCCCCCTTCTGTTGCCCCACCAGTACAAAGCTTTTGCCAAGGATACCGACTTTCTGTGTAAATCCATTTTGGATTCTTGTACGATACAAGACATTGGGCAGGGAAGCATTTGGAACTGCCCTGGAGGCCTCTGGAAAATTAGTCTATCAGGAAGGAGGAGGAAATATATCTCTTCTGTATATTATTTTGTGTAATAATAGTTGCAATGCCCTTGAAGGAAAGTCTCCCAGTTTCTAAGATGTTTTTCTAGTCCTATGGTCAGTCCCATCAGAGAAAGAAGGTTTCCTGGCTAAGCTTATGAACAAGACAGATGTATTTCACAATCTCCATGATGGTGTTAGTGATCCTCCTTGTTTCTGCTATGTGAGCATCCCCTCAGTGTGCTAATCACACATGGAAATTAATAACCTTCTGGTACAGGTTGGTTTACATCTGTTAACATGAGAATTCTTCAGACAGCTTGGCCCTATTTCCAGTTCCTGACCTTTGTGCTTCCCTTTAATCATCAGCTACTTCAGAGAATTAGAATAACCACCTGTGTCCAAGGTGTTTTCTCTTTGAACCACCAGAATAGAGGGTGCCCAAGACGTTGGTAGTGAATAAATGGGAAGAAAAAGGCAGAGCAGGGAGGATGCCACATTTGCCTGCAAATTGCAGTGAGTAGTGTTCTACTGCCTGTGGATGAGATGTAAAGCACTCCTTAGGGCAGAGCAGAGAGACATTGTTGGGCTAAAAGGCATGTGTATGCCTTTCAACTACTTTCAATGCTATTTATTTGCTCTGTATATTTGTTAGACAGTGACAGTAAGCTAGTTTAATTTACTCACTCCTACCAACTTTTACTTTTGGATGCACACACATTAACAAGTTATTGTGGCAAGAGTGGTTATATCTCTGGTGGGAATATTCAACACAAAATGCCTGTAATACTAGTGGTGATTTAGCATTACTTATTAATTATTTCTCTAATTTTCTAGAAACCAAGGTGATGTATGTACTACAAATGCTAAAAGAAAAAAAATATTAATAGTGTTTCATTTGTTTACCATTCAAGGGGCAGTTGATTCTTCGTAATTAAAAGGTGAAGCCATAGTTTCTACCTGTCACAATCTAAATAGATGAAAATTTGGTAAAAAACAGGAAAGGAAATGGGAAAGCATTAAAACCAAAGCAAGCAAGATGAACATAGGGAGCAGTGGATTGAAAGATTAAGAAGTTTCTTTTCAGTCACTTGTAAAAGTTAATTTTGAAGATTATGTTGGCTCTGTATCCCAATTGGTTAGATGCTTTTCTAAACTGTTCTCAATTTAGATTATTCAGCCAAACTAAGACATAATCTTCCTTGGAGTAAATGTCTGTAATTTTCCAGTTTCTGTCAAGTAAATAACAGCAGGAGAACATTTGTTTTTATATGATGGCATTCTGGTGCAAGTCAGAACTTGGGATATGCTAAAAATGAAGGGGACAGCTCATGTTAACTTTTTGCTTTGGGTTCTTTCAGAGGACTGTTTGTCACTATTGAGTAGCAAATGTTCTAAACCACAACCCCAGACAAAACTGTGCGTGGGATTTGAGGAACATTTACAGCCTAAATCTTGAACCAGATTTGGATTTTACAAGTGACTGCCAGTTTTTTTGATACAAGTAACTGTACTGTGAAACACAGGATCTAAATTCCTTAAAATACCAATCTAGATTGAAATCATATTTTCATATATACTCTTTGCATTAACACCTTAGGGCCATTAAAGTAAGATTCTGATCTCTTCTGGCATAGGTCCAATCCAAAGCTTAAAATCCAGCTTTAATCCATGTGCTCAGTGTTTACAATTGGCTGGCTCTAAGCTTTTTAAAGCCAGATAAACTGATAGGAAGTCCAAGGCCCAGGAGTGTGATTGGAATTTAGGCCCAGCTACACCTGTCTTCATTTGGTTTTGTTCAAAAATTCGGGACTTGATCTTCTGGAAATGAGTAGTGAAGTTTAGTTGTCGCCTTACAAAAATGATGTGTTCTTACCGATGCCTCTGCATGTGATTTTTTCCAGTGCAATCGGTTTTGTTTGTGCAGTGGGCGGTCACCTTTGCTTGTGCTCTCACTGCGGCCCTGCAGAGGATAAGACTCATTCTGCTCTTTTTTTGTTGTTTTTGTCACCTGCTTTGCTCCAGGTAACATCAGTTGCAAGGGGATGACAGAGCGCATTCACAGCATCAACCTTCACAACTTCAGCAATTCTGTGCTCGAGACCCTCAACGAGCAGCGCAACCGTGGCCACTTCTGTGACGTGACGGTCCGCATCCACGGGAGCATGCTGCGCGCCCACCGCTGCGTGCTGGCGGCTGGCAGCCCCTTCTTCCAGGACAAGCTGCTGCTGGGCTACAGTGACATCGAGATCCCCTCAGTGGTGTCGGTCCAGTCTGTGCAAAAGCTCATTGACTTCATGTACAGCGGGGTGCTGCGGGTCTCACAGTCAGAGGCCCTCCAAATCCTCACAGCCGCCAGCATCCTGCAGATCAAGACTGTGATTGATGAGTGCACAAGGATTGTCTCACAAAATGTGGGAGAGGTCTACCCGGTAATTCAGGATTCTGGCCAAGAGACACCCAGGGGAACACCCGAATCAGGCACCTCGGGGCAGAGCACCGACACAGAGTCTGGCTACCTGCAGAGCCATTCACAGCACAGTGTGGACAGGATCTATTCAGCCCTCTACGCCTGTTCCATGCAAAATGGCAGTGGGGAGCGCTCCTTTTACAGTGGAGCTGTGGTCAGCCACCATGAGACAGCCCTGGGACTCCCCAGGGACCATCACATAGAAGACCCCAGCTGGATTACCCGGATCCATGAACGGTCGCAGCAGATGGAGCGGTACCTCTCCACCACTCCAGAGACCACACACTGCCGGAAGCAACCCCGCCCTGTCCGAATTCAAACCCTGATGGGCAACATCCATATTAAACAGGAGATGGAGGATGACTATGACTACTACGGCCAACAGAGGGTGCAGATCCTTGAGCGCAATGAGTCTGAGGAATGCACTGAGGACACTGACCAAGCAGAAGGCACTGAGAGTGAGCCCAAAGGGGAGAGTTTTGACTCGGGTGTCAGTTCCTCCATTGGCACTGAGCCTGATTCCATGGAGCAGCAGTTTATGGCTGGTCTGGGCCGGGAGGGGCAGCAAGAACCCTCTCAAGCAGATCAAAATGACGTCCCTGCTGATGGCACTCAGCCGCAGCAGCAGCAGCAACATGTAGATGCCAACTCTTCCTCACCAGAGAGAAGCAATGACGTTGAAATGGACAGCAAAGTGCTCACAGTCAATAACAGCACCGAAAAGGGGGCTTTGCAGCCTTCTGTCAACACATCTGTTGCCCAACCATTGCCAACCACACAGATCTACTTACGCCAGACAGAAACCCTCACCAGCAATCTGAGGATGCCACTGACTCTGACCAGCAACACTCAGGTCATTGGCACAGCTGGCAACACCTACCTGCCTGCCCTTTTCACCACACAGTCTGCTGGCAGTGGCCCTAAGCCTTTTCTCTTCAGCCTGCCCCAGCCTTTAGCTGGCCAACAGACACAGTTTGTGACAGTGTCCCAGCCCGGCCTGTCAACCTTTACTGCCCAGCTGCCAGCCCCACAGCCCTTGGCCCCATCTGCAGGCCACAGCACAGCGGGTGGGCAAGGCGAAAAAAAGCCTTACGAGTGCACTCTCTGTAACAAGACTTTCACCGCCAAACAGAACTACGTCAAGCACATGTTTGTACACACAGGTAAGACTCCTTCCCTCTGGCTTGCATATGGAGCCAGAGAAAGTGCTTTACAACCATGGACTTAAGATTCTGTTTGCCAACCTGCCAGCCCCTAGCACAAACAGGAGGGAGGGTTTATCCAGGGTGCTGGTGTCACTGAGTACTTCCTGGGCTCACTGCACTGAAGTTGAGCCCCTGCAGAAACATACAGATCCCAAATAGGGGCCTAACTATGCATGGTGCAGAAACAAGCTCATTTTACTTGGAGTAAAGTGTCTTGCATCCATCCAAGGAAATGGTGAGCATTCATTGTACCCTGCAAGCTGACCAGGCAACATTAAGTGGAAGAGAGGAAACTAACAGGTCATAAGAAAAACTATATCTACTAAGAAAGGGCATCCCCCTGTCGGTTTTACAGCTGTGGGAGATTAGGCTCAAGTGGTGGTGAGGTTAGGGCAAATTAATTATTGGTGGAGCTGCAGCAGTGGGTCCAGGCCCAGATGTTACACACACACACTGCCACATATTTTCTAGATCTCACATACTACTATAAGAAAGTAAATCGGGAGTTTTGTCAGAAAGTCTTTCGGTACTTCACTAAAGCTGATTGCTGTAATCCTTTGTCTCTTGGTAAGTCAGAGATATCACTAGCTGTAAGTACAGAAACAAAGTTCAGTGAGAAAATATTTAAAGAATATATGTGGAACACAATGGAACACAACATCAGCACCTTTCTGTTTAAAACTGCAGCTGCTTTAGTACATCATTTATGGTCTATTGAGATAACATAGGTAACCATATTTGCCACTGAGCCAAAACGGCCTTTTCTAACTTTACCAAGTTATGAGACTTCAAAGCCATGTATTTTACATGGAGGAGTTATCATGGGTTCACGACTAAGTTTTGCTTGCTTTAGCCCTTGGCTCTTTCTGCTGTTCGAGAGAAATTCTGGTTTAGAGAAAGAGTAAATATTTCTTTCACCAAGCAGTGGCTTTGTTAACATCAAATCTTAAAATAAATGCTGCGTTTGTGATACATGGAGGAGAACCTGGAAAAATTGCCCAGAGTATGGGAGGAATGTAGGTCATGCCTCTCAGCTGTACGCAATAGATGTCAATTCCATGTGCATATGTAAATTTTTAACTTCAATTTACCTGTATTTATCACTTAAATGAGAAACTCCTCTAGAGATCTAAGGCAGACATGTACATGTACATATACAAAAAGATCAACTTCTCAGGACTGATACAAAATGTATAATTGCAAGGATCAAGAGTCCTGAATCCCAAGATTATCTTTATGTCTGTTTATATTCTCCATCTTTCTGTTGTGGGTGAGTAGCTAAAATACTACATAGATAGTGTTGTTATTCAGAAAAATATCCCCTTCAGAACACAGTCAAATATATCTGCTTGCATCCTTGTTCTAAAAACTAGAAAGGCTTTTTTACAAATAACTTCACTGAGATTAGGTACTTTATTTCCCCCACCCCCAGCTTGGTATTTATTTCCCCCACCACTGCACTTGGTATTTGGAGTCAGATAAAGAATAGTGCTGGAAGACCTTTTCTAAAGCATTCTTAGCTACTACAAGTAATACCAACCGAGGAAATTTATAGGCATCTGCAATCATGAATTAATATTTTATTTGTGTGGGTCTGAGAATGCCCAAAATAATGAACTGTGGTGGCAAGTAAAGATTTGGGTAGATAAATTATTTCAAAATCCATTTAGGAGCTAAGTGGCTCCTGGAATGTCTGGGAGAATAATTCCACCTTAACCAACAGAGAACTAGGCTTCAGAAAACCCTCCTGAAAATAATCTTTGTGTGTGCAGCCTCAGAGAAAGTCTGTCTGCTACCATGTCTAGTGCTGGACAGGATCATTACAAAAATAGAAGGGAGACAGCTGTTCCCACTGTCAGGGTGACTTTCCTTAGCCCTGTTAAAAGAAGACAGGCAAAGTGGCTGTGGAAAAGATCCACAGAAAAATTGAGAGGTTTGGGAGATGCAAATGTTTGCATTAATCTTTCTGTTTGGAGGCCTCACAAGAGAAGTCAAAGAACAGTGTAATCATAAACCAGAATTCAGTAACTTAAAGGCCTCTATATCTCTCTATGTTTTATGCTTCCAAAAACTACAGTCTGATGTAACTTTCCATGCAACAGAAACAGACCTCTTTTTCTTCTTTCACTCGGGTGCAAACATATGAGCGATTGATGTTTTTCCATGTTCCCTGTAGACTCACTTTAATATATCCCACGATGTTGTGGAAATACAGTGCTAGGATGCATGCAGTGTCTGCATTTTATAAGGCACCACTGCCTTTTCCTACATTTCACACTGTGATTAATTCTAGATTAAAGGATGCAAAAGATGTGCCAGAGGGATCATGTCAGGGCACCAACATTGCTGCCTCCACACCTTTCTAATATGGGCTACCCACGGTGATAGGATGATGGGAAGTTGTATGAGGAGTGGCTGAGGTCACTTGGCTTGTTCAGCCTGGAGAAGATCTAGGGGAGACCTTGTTGTGACCTGCAGCTTCCTCATGAGGGGAAGTGCAGGGGCGGGAACTGCTCTCTTCTCTGTTGTCCAGTGATAGGACATGAGGGAATGGCATGAACCTGTCTCAGGGTAGATTTAGGTTAGGTATTAGGAGAAGGTTCTTCACCCTTTGGCTGAGGTTGTTGGGCACTGGAACAGGTTCCCCAGGGAAGTGGTCACAGCACCAAACCTGACAGAGTTTGAGAAGCTTTTGGACAATGCTCTCAGGCACATGGTGTGATTCTTGGGGTGGTGCTGTGCAGGANTAGGACATGAGGGAATGGCATGAACCTGTCTCAGGGTAGATTTAGGTTAGGTATTAGGAGAAGGTTCTTCACCCTTTGGCTGAGGTTGTTGGGCACTGGAACAGGTTCCCCAGGGAAGTGGTCACAGCACCAAACCTGACAGAGTTTGAGAAGCTTTTGGACAATGCTCTCAGGCACATGGTGTGATTCTTGGGGTGGTGCTGTGCAGGACCAGGAGATGGTCTTTGATGATCCTTGTGAGTCCCTTCCAATTCAGGATTCTATGATTCCATTACCTCAGTGTCAGCACCAAGCATCCATTATGGTTAGGGTTCAAAGAGCCACAGAGCCTACATCTCCAGGAACGCAGGGGCTGGAAAAGGGGACCGTGGCCAGGCACTGACATTGCATCTTCCCCCTTCCAACTCAGGATATGCTATGAATCTATGACTCTAGTCATCCCATATTGCTGTCTAATACCAGCCAAATACGAAATAAAGAAGCAAAAGGAAGAACATGCACATTTAATTCACTGAGCAAAGTTTTCTCTGACTTGAAGATGAAGAATCATGGGAATAAAGAATCTACAGTGCTCACTTAAGAAGCACAAAAATTTGCATACAAAAAAGAAAACCTAAAGTTTTGCGATTCTTTGGAGAGGAGAAATCCCAGGAAGGCTTTGAAGCTAAGATTAAAAAAGCCCAGTGTATCTTAGAAACTACGCAGGCAAAAATTAAGGTGTTTTTCTCGCATAATCTTAACAGGGTCTAGAGTGGAGGAGACCAACTTATTACAAACTGTGGGACATACATTGCCCAAGGCAAAACTGAGCTCCATAAATACAATCAGTCTCTCGTAGATTAATCAGACGTGATTCTAACTGACACACTATCATTTTCCACATCACGTGTCAAGCGTATTGGCCTGTCTACACACAACACAGCACTGTGTGTGGCAAAGCCATCAGGGAAGTAAGGGCTTTGTGTTTTCAGCAAGTGTCTTTCACCAAGTAGGGACAAATTCCTCGTGAGTGCAAGGAAGAGCAGCAAGTGGATTTCATTCATGGACGTCACCATCATACATGCAAACCATGAAATAAAAAGAAACAGAGACTTGAGGAGATAAAAAAGTAGGTCTTTCACATCTAATCCATTTTAATTATCTCCTCTTAAAATTGAATGTAAGTAGCATACGGTAATCTCACTATACAATGAGTGAATTCTATATTACCACAGGCATGTCATGGTCCCTGAAGATTGACTCTTCAGGATTTAAAACAGTGCCAAACAGACTGTAAAAAGAAGGAAGCAGGATGTCTTTGGAGAGAAAAAAAAAGGGAGGGGGGGATTGCAGGATAACCACAGGAAAATAATTTTCTCAATCAGTGAAACAGGATCGTTTTGATTCTTACAGAGCTATGGTACCATCTCTATCCCTGACAGCTTTGGGGATGGTGAATTCCACACCTGAAATATACCACAAGTGACTCAGACAACAAATTAAAAAGTAGGTTTGGATGGAGCAGTCAGGGTGTTGGTTGTTGTCTACATTACCAGTGCAGCAGCGTATCATGAAAACATTGCTTGATAGGGTGAAACGTGAGACCATGCCTTATCTTCCAGAACTCTGAACACGAGGAGGATTTCAGAATAGTCTGAATAAACCAGTCATATGTGCTTAGCTAAATATTTTTCCCAGTTCATCCTTGTAGTCACTGGTTTGTCTGAACATGATCAGAGTTCAATTATATGAGTTTCCATAATAAGTTTTACAACAGTCCTGGGCACACAAGGCAATGTGGAAGATTACATAAATGTTTCATATCTTTAGTTTACCTCATAAGGTGTTTTATAGAACTGACAGTCAAATCATTCAACTTTCCTGTGTCTTAACACTGGAAGTTTATCTGTTAGGTTACCCTTTGCATGGTGCTGGCTGGCCTAGGCAATTCTGTGTCCTGATGTTCCCTATCTGCTCTTGATACATGCTTCAGCTATGACATTTGACCAGAAAAAGGAGCAACAAACATAAACTTCTTATAAAGTGTTGGATTCTTCTGGCAATCTCTATCACTCCTCCTCTGAAAAATTTAAAGCAATTTGACCGAAATTAATCTGGCACAGGTCAGCTGTCTGGTAATCACTGGCTTTGTCCCTGTTGTTATTGCATGCCAGTAAAGAAATGGAGGCAGCTAAAGGTGAAGTAGCGTGTCTGAGACCTTCCTGTCTAGAAATGAGCATGAGGGGCAAGACGGGAGCATGGACAGGAGAGGCTGTGCCATTGAAACTGGGTACAGATGCCAGGACCTTTTAACTCTAGTCCTGTCTTTGTCAGTGCCTCCTGTGTGAACTTGCAGAAATCACCTGAGCTCCTTTTTACTGTATGTGCATAGGGAATACCTACAACCCCTTTTGTAAAGCATTTTGAAACCTCTGGTTGCAAAAAATGTTGTGTGTCGAAACACATTGATTAACAGACTTACTCCGTATTAGCCAGAGCACCTCTCCAAAGACCCCCATGAGACTTACCATTAGTTTATTGCCAAGAGTTCTACCGAACTGGTTTAATTTTATGATTCTTTTTTTTTGTCTGTCCCTCTCTCTCTCTCTCTCTCTCTCATTGGTAATGGGCAGGTGAGAAACCACACCAATGCAGCATCTGTTGGCGCTCCTTCTCTTTAAAGGATTACCTAATCAAACACATGGTGACACACACTGGCGTGAGGGCCTACCAGTGCAGTATCTGCAACAAGCGCTTCACCCAGAAGAGCTCCCTTAATGTGCACATGCGTCTCCACCGCGGGGAGAAGTCCTACGAGTGCTACATCTGCAAGAAGAAGTTCTCCCACAAGACCCTGCTGGAGAGGCATGTGGCTCTGCACAGTGCCACCAACGGCACGCCCGGAGCCACCGGCACCGGCGCGAGGGCTGTCCCTGCCGGCGTGGTGGCCTGCACGGAGGGGACCACGTACGTCTGCTCTGTCTGTCCAGCTAAGTTTGACCAAATCGAGCATTTCAACGACCACATGAGGATGCATGTGTCAGACGGATAAGTAGAATCTCTCTCTCTCTCTTTGTTATGAACAACAAAAATAGAAACAACAAAAAAAGCTATGGCACTAGAATTTAAGAAATTATTTTTGTTTCATTTTTACCTTTATTTTCCTCCTTTTTTTGGGTTCATTTCGTTTTGTTGTTTTTTGTACTACATGAAGAACTGTTTTTTGCCTGCTGGTACATTACATTTCCGGAGGCTGGGTGAATAATAATTTTCCCAACCTCCCTCGGATGGTGGCCTTAAGGCCAGGTAGTGCTTCATGAGCTCCACTGGTTGGATCTCTAGCTACTGGCCTCTAAATACAACCCTTCTTTACTACAAAAAGCAAACGACAAAAAAAAAAAACCCACAAAAAAAATTTAAAAAAAAACAGACAGAAAAATAATAAAAAAAAAAATCTTTTTTCTCACTTGTGAAGAGCACTACAGAAAAAGAAACAAAACAAAATATATTACAAATCTACAAGGCCTACTGTCATTATAAGTACACCGCTTGCAGTGTTTCAATGGACATGATTCACATTGCTGACCGCTTTTGGACTTCACAGTATCCAGTTAGAACTGTGGAATATTTTGCTTCTGGTTGAGCAGCAACCAGAGGAAACAAGGCCCTGCTGGTTTCCACCACGTGTCTGCTTTCTCACACACACGCGCATCCACAAACACACTAAAGGGCTGAGGGGAATGCGAGGCAGTGTGGCTTGGATAGTGTGGAGTCCCTGCAGGGTGAGGAAAAAGAATCAGAGGTTCCTCACCTGGGTTCTGCTCCATCCCACGCTGTCTGGTGCACCCTCCCCGCTGCTTTTCTCGTACCACCACCACCACCTTATAGCAGAAACCAAGAAGATTCAGACAACGAGCAACGGTGGCTTTTTTGTAATTTATTCAGTGTCTTCGCTGAGCACAGGGCCTCAGCACAATCAAGAGGGACTTTCACAGAAGGCAAAGAGAAACACAGAGGAAAATCAAAGATATCAGAGGTTGCAACCTATGGATCTAGGTACAAGAGAAGGGTTAGTTCCCACAATCTTTGCAAAAAAAAAAAAAAAAAAAGTTGCATCAGGATTTATTCTTGTGGAAGAAAGAGGAATAGAGGGTGGGAGGGGAGGGGAATAATAATTTAAAAAAAAAGAGTTGTTGGGACTTTTTTAATTCAAAATTTTATAGAGGGGCAAAAGTGACGTTTACCAGATAGAATGCTGATTTTTTTAATATATTTACAACAGTATTTGTGTAAAAAAACAAAAAAAGTGAGATTGTTAAAAGTAATTTTTCTTTGTTTTCTTTTTTGTTTTGCATACACTGCCACTAATATCTTCTCTTTTATTATATATATGAATATATATAAAAATATATATTTTATTTTAAATTGAGACTGTTAAGGTTAGCTAACCTGCTTCCAGATAGAGGGGGGGAGGGGAGATGATCTTGATTTTTATTTTAAAAAAGAGGAAGGATGTTTTCTTAATTTTCTTTTCTAGTATTATTCTCTCTCTTTTCTAATGGAATCAAGAATTACCTGGGTCGATGAGGGGCTCTGTGAAGTCATCTGTGAGATTATCTACTAGTGTTTGTGCATCCTGCAGTATCATTTGAACTGCTACTTTGTTTTTTGAATTACATGGTTCTCTTTTTGGCTCTTACCAAGCTTCTGTTGTTTCTTTTTTGGTTCCATCTCAGAATTTATTTCTGCTGAAGGACGGTTCCTTTTGAGAAAGAGATTTTTCTAGCAATGTTCCCATGGTTTTGGGGATGATATAAACTGTAGTCTTTCTTCTTTGAAAAAGTAATGAAAGTTTTGGAAGTGTGTAATAACTAGGATTTCCCTTCTTTTTGGTCACTGGACAAGAATTAATCTGCTGTATTGTTCTCTCATCCCTGCCTTGCTCGCTAGAGAGCTTCCATATTTGTGTGGGAATCTGATCCTGCCCCTGATGATTTGTGCTGATGCCAAAACAACTTAAAACGTTACCATTGCAAATAATCTTCCCTTCATTTGCAAAAACGTCTGACTGAAGGGCCACATCCCGCATTCTCTGCATAGACAAAGCTATGCAAGGAATGTAGGATCAGTGTGAAAGATTGATTCCTGATCTGCATATATATGTTGGTGTTTTGTATTTTGTTTTATTGTGTTTGGACTGGTGTTCTCCCTAGTTGTCTTCTGTGTATCTGTGTAAGAATCTTTCCCCCAAAGCCAACTCCCAAAGTACATGGGTCCTTAGTTCAGTTGGATCAGTGTCTGACACTATCTTTGTCTTGCTTGAAATCCATATGAGGACTTACACCAACTGCACTCTGGACTTCATCTTTTAGGCAGAGAAGAAGCACCTAACAAAAATATGCAAAAAGAAAAAAAAGAAAAATTGCTAGTTTAGCTTCTACTTGTGTCTATATTTAAATTAAGCTTTCTTAAGTTTACAGAACTTTTTGCTTGTGAACACTGAGCATTTGACATGAGACATCCTTTTATGCTGGACAGCTTTCTGAGTATTGACTTGGTAGATCTCCATATACAATTTTGCGTGTTCTTTACACCTTCTCTATCAGATGTCTGTGATTCAACACAGGTAACTTCATCCATATGTTCTATGCCTGTTCCATTACAATTTATTTGGGGAAAAAAACCTGACAGGTGGTTCAGTCTCAGAATCTTTCTGTACCCTGCAAGGTATTGTTCAGCAGATCCTAAATGCTGAAGCCCGGATTCTTGGCTGCAATACGCAGCATAGAGAGACTTTGAGGTGGGTGCAAGAGCAAATGAATCTCTTATTTGGTAACATCTTTCTTTGTTACCAGCGTGTTTGGGTAGGTCAAGGGGCTGGAGAAGGAGCACAAGTCAGTTAACAAATGTTTTCCTAATAACCACACTGGTAAAAGCAATGCTGGCATGTAAATCAAGACATGAAAAGACAAAGCTCAAGACCCAGAGAGGGAGAACTGATACCTGCCATTTGGAGACACTAAATCTATACAGAAAATAAAGGTTCTGGAGATGAGGGTGTGGAAGAAAATGAGGAAGGTGAACCTAGATGAAAGGATTGAAGATTTTTCTCTGGGGAAAGGAGGTTTTTTTCCCAACATCTTTAGTATCAAAGAATATTCTCCCATATGAGGAACTAGTGAAGAATTTTACCCAGCTTACAAATATGTAGCTGCTCATTTGTCATCTGAGGTCTGGGGAAAAGCTGTTTAATTTGCCATTGTAAATCTGGTGAACTGTAGTCAAGATGTAGCATATTCTGGAATATACTTCTGATACCAGAAGAGATATGCCAGTAAACAGGAAATAAGAATCAGGGTTTACATCCACCAAAATCCAAATACTATCCAAATTTTAATCCTTCAATTTTCATCCTTCCCTAAATCAAAGCATTATCTTTGAAATGCAAATTTTTATAAGGTCTAATAAATTTGAAGTGAATTAAAAATAAGTTGTGAATGAATGAATGAATGAATGAATGAATGAATGAATGATGGCAATTAAAAAAACCTAAACATAGTTCTTAAAGTAAAGCTAAGGCATACTAGATTGAATTCTAAAACACTTGACAAAGTATTTAGGCCAAGGTCTTCACAAATGACTGCATGTAATAAACTGATTTTGTTGGACTTCCAGACTTGATCTTGCAAAACATGGAGCAACTTGCAGCATGACTGCAAATGTAGCTGAAAGTGCTTGTCAGGTCACTATGAATTTAGAAGCTCAAACATAGTCCCCTTTATCTTTTAAAATGTTAGATTCTTTTTAGCAATGCTTCCTCCCATCTTTGAAATACTTATTTGCTACTTGGTAACAACTATAATATCTGAATGTTACAGGTATATTCAAGCTTAATGTATTGCTACAATATGCCTTCGCAGAAAGAATAGCAGTCACAGTGATCTGGAAACTGCTGCTGACAATGTTTGAGCGAATCCATCTCAGTATGCTTGAGAAGCTTCCTTCAAAACACCTGATGAAATGATACAAATGAGAAAATGCAGACTGTAGCACACATCCTTTTGTTGAAGCATGCAGTATCCTGCATTCCTTGAGCTTGATTCTCGCTTTCTCTAAAGCTCTCTTTATATTGCTTTGGTAAGGGAAAAAGGGCATTAAATAGAACATAAATTCAAGCTTACAAATCAAGGCCTCTCTGCAAGGCAGAAGTGCAATAAAGGAAGCCTTAGAGTGAATGAGAAGTAAGTGCCTTCTCTTACTGCTGCTGAGGCTGGTGAAGTGAATTAGAAATGTAGGACTGGCCAGAGCAGATCTCCCCTGTGGTCCATCTCGCCCAGTACTGCGTTTGTGCCATGTGACCAGTTAGAGATGATTTGAATGAAGATGAAAAACCTATGTTGGATTATTACAAAGCAATAAGCCTAAGGGAGAAGATTTATTATATAATCCTCATTAGCTATTTCTACATGTAAAATACATATAAATACAAATAAAATATGCGTTTGCCTCTAACATAAAGATATAATAATTTATGGCTTTACCTTTTTATCCCATATAAAAATTA
The DNA here is from genome assembly GCA_013399875.1 of Gymnorhina tibicen. NCBI lineage: Eukaryota > Metazoa > Chordata > Aves > Passeriformes > Artamidae > Gymnorhina > Gymnorhina tibicen. The sequence continues at coordinate 1,039,458 of VXAZ01000953.1, read as the reverse complement.
TATATTGTGGCAGATAATTCTCATTGTCCTTCAAAGATCTAGGTTTATTAATTCTTAGGTGGCATCCATGCTGTCCTGTGGAAGTGAGTTCCTCAGGTTAATTACCACATTGTTGAAATGATTCCTTTTCAAGTTTATTTTGTTGTTGTTCATGGAAACACCCTTATTCTTATATTATATGAAATCACAAGTCAGAGAACCAAAATTTAACTTCTCTTGCCCATTTCTCTGAGGTCTGCCTCTCTCTGGGAAGCTGAATCCACAAGGAATGCAGGACCACAAGCTCAGTGTCTGCTGATTAGCATGGTGAGGACAGCTCCTGAGTCAGGCACAACTTGTAAATGATGGGAACCCAGTAGCACAGTAACCGGTCTGTAAATTGTAGTATGATATTTCAGTCTGGTCCCTCCTCTCAGAAAACCCATATTAATAGTCTCTCTTAAGGGAAATAGGTGTAGATGTTTTGCAGGAGCTGCTCTGGGAACACTTTCTCAATATCCATCATGCTTCTGTTAGGCCCGCTTCTAGCCCATGCTGTTACCTTCAAAAACAGCTCAAGTTCACAGTAAGGTAACAGGGGAGAGTAGCATTTAATTGACTTTCTAAGTGAATGAGATCTCCCTTTGCTCTAAGACGGAAGAGGCCAAGTGGAACCCATTTGTCTTCTTTTGATTTCTTTTTCCTCCAAAGGAGAGTTGAGTAATAACCCACATACCCACATACATCAGCACCCCACGTCTTATCAACCCCACCGACTCAGTTCAGACCTTGAGCTACGTGGTTAATGCTGGATCACTCACATGGTGGAGGAACAAGTCTCTTGCCATTAGTGAGTATTATCCCAACATCTCCTGTCTCCCTTAGTAATGAAAACAAATCCCACAGGGAGAAAGTACAAAACATACTCTTTGCAGGGGTGTTAAGTCCAATCCAAAATCAGAAGCACCCAAACCATTTCAAACGTAATCAGACCTTCAGTATGCCTAAATCTGTGACCCTCCTGACAGTCCTATGCTAAGGAAATCCTCCAGCTCTCACTGCTGAAAATGACTTGCCGCTCAAAAAGGAAAAAATAGCATCAGCCTGGAAAAGAGAAGGGTGCAGGCAGACCGTCCAGAACCTGACAAGGCTGGAGAGGGACTTTTCACAAGGACATGTAGTGATAGTACTGGGGGGAATGACCTTAAGCTGATGGAGTGCAGATTTAGATCAGCTATTTGGAAGAAATTCTTTACAATAAGGGTGGTGAGACACTGGAACAGGTTGCCCAGAGAAGGTGTGGACTGTAGGTGTTCAACACCAGGCTGGATGGGGCTCTGAGTGACATGGTCTAGCGGAAGGTCCCCTGCACATGGCACGGGGGTTAGAACTAGATGATCTTTAAAGACCCTTACAACCCAAACCATTCTATAATTCTGTGATAATATCAAATTAGCACCTGGTGGTGGTTGTTCTGCCGAGAACCAACTAGGCCTTGGTAATCAACCCTTTCAATTCAGCATCCAGCTCCTCTGAGCCATTGGAATAAACATGATAGAAAAGAGTCAGCAGGTAGCCTAACTGAAGCAGTATCTGATTGGCCTAAAGCAAAGTAGCTGCTTTTCACATTCCCTGATTTGTTTTTATGTTGGCTGTGAAAATTCGTGAAGGAGGTATAATGTGGTAAGACCTTGGCCCTGAGAGGTTTTGAGCCTCCTCTGCTCCCAGAAGGTTTGTCTTCATCTGGTCCCTAAGCAATCACAATTCTGCTGAAAAAAGGCTTATGAGGGAAACTACAGATAATACATTAAGTCTGGAGTCTTGAGTTTGTAAATGCACTAAACACCTTTCCCAGCACTTGACAGTCCTGCTGACAGAAACCGAATGCAGGTAGAAAGGCCTTGCAGAGGGGCAGGTGCTGAAAGTGCCAAGTGTCTGCAGCATGGCCAGGAAGACAGGCAAGCGTATGGAGGTGGCCTAGTGCTGAATACACGTCCGCCAGGGGCTGGTTCTGGCCACACCAAGTCAGTGTTCTTGCTGCTGTTTACCTTATTTGTCATGCAAGAAGTAATAAGCTCTCAGCTAGTTTCCTTTAAAGCTACTCAGTGATCCAGTTCATTTCAGCCAGAGCAAAGGAGCCCCCTAATTTTCACAGATCACTAAGCTGGGAAATGCAAAGAGAGTTTTAGGTATGTGCATATTCTTCAAACTAACAAAACAAAAATGTGGGTTATGTCTTCTCTAGCATAAAAGAGAGGAATTTGGTCCACAAGGGAGACAACCTGTTTGAAAAATAAGAATACTTAACTCTCTGTTGTTGTAAGGCAACACAAGGGGGAATCTTTGTTTTGTTTTTCTAAGAAAATATTTAAATGAGAAACAAGATGTGTTAGGTATTAGTGTATATCCGTCTAATTATTCCCAGTGCTGATAACTAATCAATTAGATTAGTGCCTCTAAGAATAGAGAAAATATTATGCATTCATTGTTGTTATTTCTGCTCCCCTTCTGCTATAGATCAGGAGTAACTAAGGTGGAAAGAGCAGAGTTATACAAGTGTGAAATTTTGGTGAACAAAAAAATTATTTCCCTGTGTAGGTCTGCCAGTATCTGGACAAATATCCTCTCTTGAGTTAATGTTTATAATTACTAGGATACTGTTAGATATATTTGATTTTAAAATTATGTTTCTAGTGAAAAAAATGCAAAGTTAAACATTAATAGATATTTTTACATTATATATTTAGCAATGTTAGTGATCTTTTTGCATTTTAGCCTCTGCGGTAGTGTTTGACTCAGAGGGATTAAGAGAGAGTCCAAGTGTAGGAGAAGCAGAGTTGACTGATGTACTGTGAATAAGATTAAAAAGTAAATTGAACCCATAATGTGCTTTAATTCACTATTCATGCTGCAATTGGTAACTCAACTAAAGTGTTTCTAGGTTTATTTTAAAATAAAAGGAGTCAAATATATTCTACTCATCATTCTAGCAAAGTCGTATCAGGAGAAAAATAAGCCATGGTTTTTAAATGCCAGTTTCCCCAATTAATACCTTTTAAAATAAAAGAGGCCAACTCAAGATAAGCAGAACTCTTAACACAATTTTGCGTTATAACAACACAAAAATTGTGCTATAACACAATTCTTCATGTTACACATGATCGTAGTTTCCACCAGCAGACCTACGTGAACTTCTCTGACTTTCCCCGTAGTCAGTGAACTGAGATTCTTGTGCACAGCCACATATGCCCAAAGAAACTCTTCATGTTTCCCCTAGGAAATGGAGTGTAGCACTGTGGTAAGCAAACCAATCACAGAACCATAGAATTGTTAATGTTGGAAAAGACTTCTTAAGATCATTGAGTCCAACTGTTAACCCATCTCTGCCAAGCCCACCGCTCAACCATGTTCCCAAGTGCCACATCCAAATGTGTTTTGAGCACTTCCAGGGGCGGTGATTCCCCCACTCTCCTGGGCAGCCTGTTCCAGTGCCTGGCCTTCCTTTTAATGAAGAAATTTTTCCTCATATCTAGTCTAACCCTCCCCTGGTACAACTTCTGGCCATTTCCTCTCACCCTGTCAGTTGTTACCTGGGAGAAGAGAACGATCCCCACCTGGCTACGATCTCCTTCCAGGTAGTTCTAGAGAGCGATGAGGTTCCCCTTCAACCTCCTTTTCTCCAGATCCCTCTATGGAGCCTTCTAAACACTTTGTTAACTGTATTTTAATGCCCCAGTTTACACATTTGTCCTCAACTATTTTTCAAAAACAAAGAACATTAAGATACTTCCTTGGGAAGCAAATACACTACAGCCTTGAATACACTACAGCCTCATAGACAATTGCTCCTTAAAACAGAAATAAATCTGAGCAGTATGGAGTATACTTATGTTTGGTATCTGTAGCAAGTTTCATCTAAAATGTTCCCTTCTTACAAAATATGATTAATCTTCCTCTTTGAAAGGGAAGGGAAGAATTAAAGGAATATTAGTGAGGCATAGCGGTCTCTTCATATTGTGTGGTGCTGATCCACTGTTTCTTATGTACAGTTACAGCTCCAACTTCCAAAGTGAGCTACTTTTGATTAGGTTGGTTGGCATCAGCTCCCTGTAAAACACTGGAGGGTAAATGCTCTTCCTTAACCAAATGAATAATATGGGGGTAAGGCAATGTGATTTGATTCCAGCCTCTCCAATGCCAGCGAAATTCATGAGAGAGAAATCCAGTGAAAAGCTACTTTCAAGTGACAAATTCTGTTCTGAATTTCTGTCAGTGCAACCTGTATTGGCACTTCTGGGATTGCATGCATGTCACTGCAGATAAATGTAGCCCCTTTGAATAGTTTAGCTGTGATTCCTTTTGAGAAAAGCATATTCTAAAAATATCCTTTTGCTGCAACAATACCATTACACAAACAAAAGTGCTACCAATATCCCATCAGATGTGAGAACTTCTACCCAGTTCAGCCCGTAGGGACATTCTTGTTTTCACTCCTCATGCAAACTTTATTAGCACTTGAGCCCTCTTTGAGCTGTGAAATTTCCTTCACAGCTGTGCAGCCACACCCCAAGCATCCCTCATAAATGCTCTCTGTCACATTGGACTTAGGTATTACAGTAGCCCATATGCTTTCAGGAGTTGCTCACTGGAGCCTTTCCTGCTGGAAAATCTGGTACCAGTGCAGCAAAGCATTGCTTGCTTTAGGTATTTTCCAGACAGAACTGCAGACTTCTACAGTGTTCACACTTCCTACTGTTGACTTGTTGGTGATTTTTTGCTAAGTTCATGGTGGCACTTGAGGAACGTGCAGAGCTCAGTTAGATACTTACCGTTGTGCTCAACTGTCTGATTCTGCAGTGTCCTGTTCCTACAAAACAAGCAAATATCTTTCTGAGATCTTGTTCCTACAAAATTGACAGATACCTTTCTGAGATCTAAATGTTAAATAGGCATCTTTTATATTTCACTTTGCTTCTTCTCTTTTTGCCACCTGGATATTGTCATATTCTTCATTAAACCTTATCAAGCCCCCTAGAAGTTCAACCCTCGTGTTGAATACATGCTTGATTAGAGAGGATCATCGCATTCAAGAAGCAGGATTACAATCACGCAACTGCCCAACTCTCTTTTAATTGTTCTCATTAAGTGCTTTACTTTCATTTGTCACGTAGGCTGTTGGTACCTCTGGGATCTTTGAGTAAAATCAAATTATATGGCCTCTCTGTGTGTGTGTGCATGTAGTTGTATGTCTGAGCGTGCATGTGGATGTGTGCATGTGCAGGGAGAGAGCCAGTTATCTCTTCCTGGCTTTACAGGCAGGCTGCTAATTGAGTGTGTGGACATGCATGGTGTAGGTGCAGGGAAGGGTTTAGATGAAACACGGGTTACAACATTAACTGTGGAGCATTGGCACATGACTAATGAAAAGTAAATACACTACTCATACACTATATTTGCACACATATTCATGAAAAGCATTCTGTTAGCCAAATGCTCTCAGTTGAATGTTTGCCCGAATTAGATGTTTGCCCTCACTGAAAATGTGACACCCAAATTTGGTCCAGTGTATTTTTGTGAGTACCCACTCTGAAGGGAAGGCTGAAGTGTGCCTCTCAGAGCCTTATGTGGTCTTTCAGACACAAAATAAATAAAACAGTCCATCTCAGCAGGCTTCACTAGCAGAGATAGGCATCCATGAGGGATGGCAACCCTGGAACAATACTTTTGAGTTCAGTCAAAACTTTTGAGTTGAGGTCAATTTCAACATGTTTACCTGACAAAGGAATAAAATCCAAGCAAAATAACCTGCCTGTTTGCTCCCTTAAAAAGAACAGTAAAAAATTATAAAAGTCTTTAAATAATTAGCAGAACAATATATCAATAGGCTCTAAAATATCCCAGGTCTGGAGTGTCTAGTTTCCAAAACACCATGTCAAACAGCTCTTTCCCCACCTCACTACTCTGAAACATGTTGATTATGAATATCTTTACATGTAATCTGAGTAATCCATTCCAAATGTGCAGTCACTAATTAATAACAATTAACTTTCTCTCCCTTGGTCTTTGCCAAGATCTTTTCAGGACCATGGTTAGTGTGTCTGGAAGACCAGTAGATACTCAGGAGGAGAAGAAATTGGTCAGTAAGATGACTCAGTATGTAATTCATGAGAGCTGCAGGATTTCTAGAACTCATTTTGCACCCATTTAGTTAGTGGGATGAATAAGTATGTTTACCTACAGCTGCCTATTTTGGTATCATGCTGGCCCTGAGAGCAGCATTTTATTCTTTTACCTCTTTTGCCTGACTAGGGGATTTTCCTTGTTCCAGAAAGGGTAATTAAAGATTTAGAGGGACATCTTTTTTCTTTCATTTTCAGTCATAAAAATGTGAGTAAATATTCTTCTTCTTCTTAGACTGGTGGCATATCCCTCCCCCTTTTGAATAAGACAATAATGCAACAGTTTTGGCTGGTTGATTTTGGGGTGAGGTTTTTGTTTTGGTTTGAGGTTTTCCTTTGGTTAAATGTACATTGTCTCTCTATAGTCAAAATGTCTGTGACTGTAACAGTATGTATTTCTTTTACTGGAGCAAATAGACTTTTTGGTTTTTGTTAACAGTACTAGTGACTTCGTGGAAAATGACAAGTTGCTATTTAGGTCTGCTTAGTTAAGTACAGTACACTACAATACAGTATTTCTGAAAGCTAGAACATACAGTACACAATATATATAGCAATTCTATATCAATATATATACATAGTATAATCATTTAACTTTTGCCTCTGCCTACGATCATAGAAAAATAATTTTTCACATGTATCATTCACAACCCAATCAACTGCTGCAGCTATTTGAAGTATTTACCAATAATTATTACAGCTCTATTGTGCTTTTTCATATTATTGGCTTCTTTATGGTCTTTACAAGCATTTTTCAGGCTTTTTTTAAATCTCTGTGTAGTAAGATGTAGAAAAGTAATTTTTTTAAAGAAGAGGTAAAACAGTATTAGGCTCTACAAAAAATTAGAGATTGTTCCCTGCTACCCTTTCATATCAGAAGAACAATTAATCAAGACAAATAAGGTTATCTATTAGCTCTCTTCTAAGGTGTCCTGTTATTTCATTTGTAAAAGTGTATGTCAGACTTTCCTCTTCCATTCCTAGCCTTGGAGAAAGATGCCAAAAGTGGTCTTTCACTCCTTCCAAGTCCTGTTTCTTTAAAGTTTTAAGATTTCCTAAAATTATCCTCTGCACTATGGTGGGGTAGAAGAAACATTGTTCTCTGTATAGTTGTACAGAATGTGGCCAGGAATTGAATAATAAATACCTCCATCCACCACTATTAATATATTCCAATTGGATCCTTACTTATCCACTCGATCACCCCCTTTTCAAATGAAAACAACCTCTGAAAGTTTTAGTTTCAGTTCATAAGTTTTTCAAGGTGAATGTTCCCTTTACCATCTTCATAGCACATTCCTATTGGTTCTGAATTTTGCGTCAGTCCCACTGGACTTTAATTGTCACCACAGAATTGCTGAAAAAATGCCACTAGGGTTATGTCAACATCTCGATCCAAATAGCCCAGGAACAGCTGGTTGACACCCAAGCCTCATGACTTTGCGTGTTGTTTCTGTATTCTCACCTTGCGACAGGTGGCCCAGGTGGCAAGTCTTGATTCAAAATTAGTAGGAGTGCAAATATATGAGAGCATAAATTTGTGGAAATTTATGTTTGCTTTTCTAATTCAGGTACCTCTAATTCATCTGACCTTCATTCCTTTGGTCAATAACATATCACTCCTAAATGAAAATGTGCAAAATCAAGTGGATGGGGGTTGTGGAGGAGGTATTCATTTTGTCTTGTTTCTCCTAACTGTGAAGACTGGAAGAAATGAGAGATGAATCAGTTACAATGAATCAGTTACAAACTGTGTTTTCACTGAGAATGAGCAAATCTGTGTCACTGCAAATCAATAAAGTTATTTTGGAGTGAGAAGAAAGAGTTACGTATGCCACAGCTTGGGATACTAAAATGAGAACTTCAAGAACGGGAATCATCAAGTGCCGGCATTCCTTACAGTTTTCTGTCATCTGCCATTTGCACCTACATGGAGGCCACTACCACATTCTTTTTCTTTCTACTTGCAGTTTAAAAGTTATGGTCTTCCAGCAGTGATTTCTAAGTCTGGCTTTTCTTTACTCTGTGTATAACCATTTGTAAGGGAAGGAGGAGACTATCATCTCAATATTAATTACACAGGTAACAAAACTACATTACTCTATTACATGAAGGATGGGCTTTGTCCCATTAAGCCAAACAGGTGCCATTTCCCACATTAATTTCAGTTAGCTGCTGCAACAGAGTGCTGATTCAGTGGTCCACATTTTCTGACCATGCTCTTTGCCTTTTCCTTTGACTGAATGCTGAATCATACATATTTTTATAGAGAGTGTTCTCACTTGACTGAGAATACCAGATCATTTAAATGGCTGCATACCCATTCCACACTTGGCCCTGCTAATCTTCTGTAAGGTTCAGTAATTCATTTAGCATAAATACTAGTTCAATGTGTTTCTTGATTTAATTTCTTCGTTGCCTTTTATTTTTCCTAATGCTTTTTTAAACACCTCAATTCATTTTGCATGTTATACAGTTTACAGTTTATATTTTTAGGCTAAGAAGTGGTTTTACAAACAGGATGGTACCAAACAGGTAGATTATCCACACTAGAGATTGTACTTTTAGAACGCAGTGTGTACAGATACAATTGCCTAAGGGAAAGTGAAACTAACAAAATAATCAGCTGGTGAACACTATTTTAACATATCTTCTACATAAAAGACAGTCAGTCATTTGTGATTCCAGAAATCTTGCTTTTTTTGAACATGTATCCTTTCTTTTTCATTCTCTGAAGAAATACTGATCTTGAGAATTGTGTTGTTCTAAGAAACTCATTTCACATGTGCATATTTTCTGCTTTTCTAAGGAGAGAGAAAACAGGAGGTGATACCAACTTTACAGTTTTATAGATTCTTGCTTTGGCAACTTTCCTTGCATGATATAAACATCAAGGGAAGACTGTCCAAATATTAGCTTTATTCTAGTATACGGTTTTCATTATTACTTTCATTTTCCATCTCCTCGTTGACCAAGTAGACTTCCAGGGCTAATGCAAGCAATGGTCTCACGTTTCTGTGGTCGGCAGCATTTATATTCAGCTCCTTTTTGCACTTCTTTTCTATTTTGTACAGCTTTTGAGGAACACAACAGTTGAAGTAGGTAACACTGTCGCCACGAGGGGGAGAACCTTGTACTAAGAGAATGTTGCTCTGTGCTACTGTGCCGGGACAGAAAGGGATTTTAAAGCTCTTTGCTGCAAGGTTAAATAAGAGGAGAGTCCCCCACTTTGGGGGTGTTTGCACCAAAGACAGGGGGCCTCCCAGGAGAGGGGGATGCTTGAACTCCATACAAGGGACTTGCTCTTCACCTGTGCCACTTAGAGGAAAATAATGAATCTCCGGTATCTGCTGCTGCTCTCTTTTTTTTCTTTTTTTTTTTTTCTGGATGTATAATTAACTTGTAAAAAGTTTGTACTTCCTATTTATTGATGAAAGAAGTGTCACCACATCTGTTGGAGTCAGAACTACTTTTTCACAAGTATCTTCAACAAGCTTCATTGTCTTTCGGGGTGCCCTGTTTCCTTTGTCCTAATGTCAGGATGTAGCTTGGACTGCTGTGAAACTCACAGGGGTCCTCTAAATCTAGAATTTATTCCTAGTTTCATATGTTCTGAACAATCCGTTCTCTAGATCCTTGCTCCAAAGTTCAGGTTCAAAGAAATTCTTACAATGAATTGAAGTGGAAAATTGGCGATTTCCCATTCACTCCACCCATAATGAGCTTTTGTTTGTCAAACGTAGTATAAAAAGGCTGCTCAGTTCAGGCAGGACAATCTGCTTGACTTTTCTTGTCAGCATCAGTGAGGTCTCTCCTTAATCCTGAAAACTGATCGGACCAATACTCTGTGGGCCAAATTCTGCAGGCAGGACTCGCGTGCCCTTTTGTTGACTTGAGTCCATTTTCTCTGACAGAGAAAGCATATGTAGTCCTACAGAAAGCTATAATCCTAAAAAATAGATTCATGTAAATTATTTAAGATGCCACAGGACTGTTCCCCAAAATTTAGCATGTTTCTGCCCAAAGTTTCTACTCCTCGTAAAACTGACTCAAGATCTGTTTTCACTCCACCAGGCAGATTTTGCCTGTGTTAAGGGTTATGTGATTACATATTCTCTCCTTCTTGCTGGGAGACTTAATTCAGAAAAGTCTTACAGAGCATGATAGTTGCTTCCCTTTGAACAAGGCTTGGAACTTGCTTTGTTCAGAGAGTCCTAAATAGCCTTGAGTCTTTCTTTGGGTTTGATTGGTGATAGTATGTTTTTCTTAAGTAATTAAATAGTGAGCCACAACAGCTAGTGTAGATACATGATTCACAGCAATCCCTTTTCCCTAATTTACATCCTTGATGTGTCACTTTTCTATTGCCAGAACAAGGTAAAAGCATTTGGGTATTGGATATTTGGAGTTGATCCCATGTTTCTGACTGCTTTACCCAGAATTGCTCTTGCCATACCTTTTCTGTTGTGATGGTCACATATTCATGTGGGTAAAATAAAGTTGTTTCTTTATAATATCTGATTACATAACTGCAAATTCAGACTATACATCAAAGTTTTGGTAGACTTTTTAAAAGTGCTACTGCATTGGGTATGCAGGAGAATGGATAGTGTGAACAGCATTTCAGCAAAAATGTAGGACCCCCTTGAAGTACGTGCAGCTGAATAGCAAAAAAAAAAATCATTGCTGCTGATTATAGTGGCTAAACTGAAGTTTGTAGACTTTAGGAAGAGCTGGCAAGTGTTACTCATTTTGTCTCATGTATGCTTGGGCATGGGATGCACCACTGGAGCTCTGCACCCTGAGAGAGTAGGTTTAGGTGCTGTCCCTTTGCCATGCCTAGTGATTCCATTGTGCACTCTTCATTTTTCATTATAGGCTCATTGGTAGAGATAAACAGTAAAAGTTCTTGCAGCCTGGCATTTTTCTGGTTTAGAGGTAGATATTCAGGATCCCTGCACCCCTATTTAGATTCTTTTTCTTAGGTTCCTCCTTATTTCTGTGCATGTGGATGAAACCGTGCACCTGCCTGGAGGGAAGGGCACAGTATCTTTGCAAGAGAAAGAAAAAAGAGAAACTTGCTTCTTGGTTGTAATTTGGTTTATCTGTTGGTATTTGCTTTTGTTTACATTCTGGGGTGGGCTGCCATGTTCCACAAGGGACTGGGAGTGACAGAAGAGGCAGAAGGCAAGAGGAAGCGTGTGCCTGAGCCCAAATGAAGCAGCATGCAGTATTCCTCTATATACTGAGCAATTACAATGAGATTAGTATAGCAGCAGCAGCATTGCCCTAATGTGTTCCAGTTTCCAGACATTTCCCTTTCTTGCTCCTCCTTTCCTGATACGGCCTCTTACACTGTTTTAGTGGTTCCCTACACGCCTTCCCAGTAGTTACAAGGGTTTGATGGAAGCTCTTGTGGCTGTCTAAACTGAAGTTATAACCTCCAAACCAGTGAATACCCCAAAGTCTTTGTTGTGTTTTCCCAAGTGATATCTTAACGAGTGGCAAGCCCTGGCAGATGATTTATTTTGGTAAAAGAGATAGATAGGCTAGAGGAGATATGACCTGATTGGGCTTCAGTAACCTGCTTGCCTTTGTAATTAGTGAGCTTTATTTTCTTTTCCTTTTAAATTTTCATTTTGAGGTACCTAAGAGCTTATATGCCTGTCGCTAAAATTCCTGCTTTCCCCACCATAGCCCTAGATGGGCTGTGAAAAAAATACTTTATATATATCCCCAAGTATTTGCAGGATGGAGGAGGGAATTGTTCATGCACGTGTGTGCCTGTGTGAGCAGGATAATACTGAAGTTAGTGTTGATCTGTCCAATTGTTTTAGGGTGGCCACAGAGAGCTGCCACTTTGAAAAGTTGATTGCACTACAAAACCTTAGCTTGGGCACTGTTAAAATAGGGACTGTATATTTGGAACAGGGAAGCTTTTTAGGTTTTTTATCCACACTTACACATGCCCTTTGCAAGGTGTGCCCTTGCAAAGTTTGCATCAGACGACTTTGTGTAAAACCACTACTGACCTTTTTTGCTGTATGCATTTAGCTCTCTCTTCTTTCTGCAGACTCCAAACAATGGCTTGTCTCCTTTCTGATTTCTGTCGTTTGACTTTGTTTTTGATAAATGTCCTATCTGTTAGCAAGATCTCCACATCAGCTGGGAGGAGAGCAAATGAGGCACGTGAAAGTGTGGCTGGGAGACTGCAAATCCCCCTTTGTTTAGGGGCATTCATATACTTTTACTGAGAGCTGATTTCTTGGGGCTGGGTGGGCTGGGGAGGGAGTTTGTGCTTTTTTGGTCTGGATAAGGCTTTTTATTTTTGCACTAAGTATGACTGCACTGCACTGCATTGCACTACTGAATTGTATTTACATGTGGTGGGATTGGAAGGGGCCAATTAAGCAGGAAGGGAGAAGAAAAAGGGATAGGCACAGTAAACAGGATGTACCATAAACCTGAGCAGGTTGAAAGACAGGTGGGGTTACCTTTATTTTAAGCAACTAGTCAGACACTGAGACAGCTGTATTGGATACCTTCTGTTAAAATAAATAAATAAAGCACTACGATAGAAACTGAAGAGGCATCACAAGTTTCTGGGTGCTACAGATCTTTTCTCCCCTTTTTGTCGAGAGTGTTCTTTGGGGCTGTGAGAAAGTTAAGAGAACTGCTCATTGTGTAAACCAACGTTAAGGCTTCACCGTAAAGACACCAATTCCTAGTTCCAATGTCAAAACTTGCATTGTTGGATAGAATTTCTTCCAGAGGTTTGACTAAGATGAGCATCCCTTCAATAAAAGCAGGATCTCTCAGCTCAAGAAGTGAAGTCACAAAGCAGACTTACCAAAGGGGAAGGTCACTGAAATAAAGCACGTCTTTCTGAGGCTGTTATGGGAACAGTGCAATAAACAGTCATCCTGAACGCTCAAGTACAGGTGTTCCAGTCAAGCCTTTGGGGTAGAGGAAGCAGGAGGGACATTTGGGCAAGAAAGGGTGGTGTGGAATTCAGTACATACAGAAATATTCCTGCTTACACAAAGGTGCTGTCTAGCATTTTAAGTTCTTCTCTCCGATTTCTCTCCTTAAGCAGATATGCTAGCATTGTGAAGGCTTTCAGCTGGAACCAAATGGAATGCTAAGATGGAAAATATTTTTACAGTCAAGATGCATGTTGGCCTATGCCTTGGTCATTAATTTTGTAACAAGCATACTATGAGAAAAACTAAAACAGTAGCAATGTGCAGCAAGATCCATCTCTGCTGTAGCTCTTTGTGATCTATAAACTCTCAAAAGTTTGAGTTGAATCTCTTTAGTAAGACTGTAATCGCAGCTTTAGCCAGATGGTAAAACAGGATCCTGAAAAGTGCTCTGTAGAGAAACTGGGAGAAGAATGTAAAACATGAGTGCATCTGCTTTGGTCCTGTAGAGGAGGGATCGCCTGCCTAATGTACCACAGGGGTTTCATGGACAAAAAAGGGGAGGTGCTCATCCAATTGCTAAGAAAAGGCTAGAGTAATTGCGGGATTAGAAATCTATTTATGCCCTGAATTTTAGCTTGGATTTGAAACTAAGATATTTTGGCTTCATTAGTACCAAGACATGGGTAGGGTAGTACAGACCTTTCACAGAGAGCACAATGCAAAGCAGACTGGTGCTGATCAGTCTCTTGAGCTGCCTCATTCGACAAAAGTGTCAAGAACTAGAGAAGGAGTGGTATTCAAGAGGCAGGTATTGGGTGGGAAAGAACAAGTCTGTCTGGAACCAGGAGAGACTTTGGAGTTAAGAATGTGTTTTTCTGGTGAGCTTTGAGATTTCCACTCTTAGATTTCAGCCATCCTGGCTTGAAAGGACTGGAAGAGAAGAACTGGAGATATGCCCTGATGTACTGTTAGATTAACTACTGAATGACTCTTCCCTTGAAAGTAAGCGGGACAATGAACATGCAGTCTGTTTCTTTGCCATCTGCAGGAGCCCTCTAAGATGAAAACCACTGGAAGGTCAATTTCCAGTAATGAGTCAGTGGATGCCCAACAAAAGCACAGTTCATTTGAGAGCCAGCATAATACAGAGACAGGAGAGCACCTTTATTTTGTAAAGTGGCATTTGCTTCCATAAGAGTAGTGACAGCTACAGAGTTGTGATATGAGAAGAAATGAAGTCTGTCTGCTGAAGTTAATTCATGTAATGAGCCAATACTCCTGGTTTTTGCTTAGGTGAGTTTTTCTTTGTTTCCTTGTTTATGGCAGTTGCATATATTGCTACTGTCAGAGTGGATTTGCATTGTCAAAGAGGAGTAGTGGACTGCTCCAGAAAAAAAAAAGTGAAGCTGAGGGTTTACTGAGCCTGCTGTGTCCAGAGTGCCTTTCCTGCTGTGGTAAAATAAAGAACTTCTGTAGGCTGAGCTGTTCTGGCTGACTGATTGCTGCATATTCCTCCCTTGTGGTGTGACCTGATGGCAACCATATTTGGACAAGGAGAGGAACACTGCATGTTTGCAATGCTGTGATAAGATGCCATTTGCACTAGTTTTTTAAAAGTACTGCAACCTGAAGAAGTGGGCTTTGATCCATGCTCCAAATCTGGGTTTGAATTCAGCCTGTTTAAACCTGATTCCAGCTGACTCAGTTTCAACAGAACTGTCTAGTCCATGTAAACAGGAACCAAACCATTTTTTAAAAGCCAAATTCCAGCTTATGTTCCCACTCGGTTACAGTGCTCAACCACACCAGTTCCTGGGCATAAGTGTGATTGTATAGTTTCAATGGCTTTTAAATAAGTTGCTCCTTTTTACATGGTCAGTTTGAAACTAGTTTAACTGGAACTACATTTAAATATAGCACAAACTCTTTTCTTTTTTTCAGCATGGTACTATAGCCCCATGTAGACAGTGCTTGACTGAGAAACCAAGGATAACTTGAGGTTTATTTTAAGAAGCCAAAACATATGTTGCTGACTAGAGATGCCGCATAACTTAATGCCCTATTTTTTCTCCAGATGGAGAAACACTAACTTCCATAATTCTCCTCCATTTGTCATCCTGCTTCATTGTTGCACCTTTTCTCTTGAACGAAAATCCCTTTGGCCAGTGGGCTAGATCCAAAACAGAACTTCCCCGTACTGCTTGATCATCTTGTTTCTGTACGTTCCTTTCCTCAACATTGACAAGCACTACTGAGGATCAGCTTGAATTTTTGCTGGGACTATGGCATAGTTATGGTTCAAGAAAATGCTAGCGGTATTTTCAACATTATAGTAATTTCAGAGCTTACCCTTGAGGAAAATGTTATGTTTCAGAAGTTCCACAGAAAAAAGAAAATGCCAGGTATCACGATGGAGCTTCAGTCACAGTGCTGTTGCCAAGTTTGTAGGGAGTGCATTTCTGGTGGCTGGTGGTGCTGACATTTACGAAGGCAATTCAAAAGCAGCAGAGAATGTATGCTTTCTCTTCCCTGGTGAACTAAGAGAATTTATACTAACAGAATGATCCCAGGGTAACCTGTCAGTGTTCATCACTTTTCCCCTAATGGAGGAGGCTAAGCAACTGTCACATCACCTTAGACAGTCTGAGTTCGCTTCAAAACTGCTTCCCAATGGCCTGCCAGCCAGATGCTTTCTCTCACTGATCCTAGTATCCCACTGGCTGAGGATTTGTCACATCAGCCAAGGTGACCAGGAGATACGCTTGGCCTCAGCTAGGAGCCTTTTACCTTTTCTTGTCCGTTTGGTTTTCCATCGAACCAGGTGTGCATTTAGTGGTGAAGTAGATGTCAGGTTAGCTGTTGCTCCAGATGACAGGAATGGCAAAGCCACATGGCAACTGAGCTACTGCTGTCCTCAAGGACACTGGTAAAGGCGAAAGACCAGGCTCTGGTTGGTGGTATAGTTGTAAACTTACAGCTTCTGCTGCTTGCCCCTCCAAACTTTGTTTTGGTCAACTATGCTGTTGCCCTCGAATATGCTTTGTGTGTGAAAAACTGAATGCGGTTGTTCTGTTGTCTGTCTTCTTTCTTCTGCATCATGGATGTGGCACCAACTTACTCTCACAACAAGCTTGAGTTTTGTTTTGCTGTTGTTATTAACATGTAATTCTACTGTAGACCAAAAAATATGAAAAGGAAAAAAAATCAGTTTCAAGACATTAAAGACCAGTGAGTGAAAGGTGAAAAATTTAGGAAGTGAAGGTGTGAGAGAAGCAGTGGTTAACTGTGTTAAGTTAGAAATCTCAGAATAGCCTTACGTATTTCTTAACCAATGCTTACCAATCATCCAGTAGTGGGGTTAGATAGCTTTCTTGGCTCATCCATACCTGTATCCTAATATATATTTTTTTTGTTTGTTTGTTTGTTTCTTTGGTATTGCTGTTGCACATCATGTTGTCTTTTATAATGCCTGATTTTTATTGTATTGTACTTTATTGGTCTGTTTTGGTTTTGTTTCCTTTTGAAGGATGAGAAAAGTAATGTTTCCTTTTTGTTTTGAATTGTTGAGAAAAAAATGCACTGGAAGTAAACACAAACACATTTTGCCATTTGAAAAAAGGAAAACACACAGCCACGCAGTGGAAAAGGCTAAGAAAAAGCTCCCCTCTTCCTTCTTGTTATGGAAGCATCCTTTAAAAGATATGCTAGAAAAAAAGACCAATCTCAAACAGAAGAAGAGAGAAGTCTCTTTGATCCTAGCTCTGCAGTCTGGAGTATTCCAGCACAGCGTTCTGCGGGGTTGGGCTCCTACATGGCCAACAGGCGTAAAATCCAGAACCACATGGGGCAAATTCATCCCTGGTGCAAGCAGATGTAATTGTAATGAAGTCAAAGGAGGTACACAGAGGATGGATTTAGCCACATGCGTGCAAGATACAGCTGCCTTCCCCATAGTACCCGAGTCCCCACTGCTAGAGTTTATTGCTGTCAAAACAGTTGGTCTTTCGGCTGTGTTAATTGCATAATATCCCTTGAACGTTGTTCAAGGTAGGCAAAACACTTTCCCACTGAATAAATCAGTTCTGGATGCACCTTGGTGTGACACTTTTTGCCTACCAGCTTTCAGCTGTTACCCACTCCCAGCCGTGAACTGATGCGATCTATCTCTGGCTTGCCTTGGCCAGAAAAATGGACTTGACTATTAAGCGTAGTAAAACTTTTGCATATTTAACTACTATGATCCAGAAATGGCCCTTGCACTTTTAAGGCATATGGAAACATCCTCTCTGTCTTTCAAAATGGAAAGAGTTCTTTGCAAGTAAAACACCACGTGCGCGCCACGCGCGGTCCCTGGGCTCCTGACCCGAAATTCTTCCCGGATCTTTCCGGGAAGAGGCAGTGTCATGTCTCCATAGTGCCTGGTCATTTGAGTACAGCAGGGCAGAGACTCGTGTTGAGATGAATGCAAAAAGCATACATTTTAAAAGACAGATGATTTTCCTGTTATGCCAGCATCTTCGAATCCCCATATCAGCTGATGGGTTTCCCTAACCTGACGACTTTCAATCAGTTGTTGAAACATTGGCTTTCTCTGTTTTGTTTTCTAAGGAGGGAATGTGGGGTGGGGAGAATAATGAGGTGTTGTTTGTAACTTCACAGTCCTGATAGTTGGTTTTTATCTTCCATATTTTATGCAAAAACAGACATTATAAGTCAATAAATAATTGTGCCCTAGGTTGAAAGTTAAGTGTTCAGGAAAGGAAAAAAATGGTTGGCATTTTTCTACATTTTTGTGAAGACTCTTTTGGAAAGGAAGGGTACATATTTTTGTTGTGTAGTATTTTCTATTTTTGAATGCATTTTCTTGGTACAAGACTGTTTTGTGGAATTTTTTTTCTTTTTGGTGAACACATTATTTAAAAAAAAAAAAAAGAAAAGAAAGAAAAAACTAATTGAAAAGTTTGCCCTTAAGGATATGCTGCAGTTTTGAGGTTTAACATTAAAAAAAACCATCCAAGGCGCGTGTTAAAAGTTGGGGAATTGTATTGTTGGGAGTTTTTTTGTAATTGTTACAAGAAGAAGTTTGTAGCCACTGCTGTTTATTTTGTTTCAGATGAGTAAGTAAAGGGATTGTTCTTGTGTTATTCTTTTTTAAAAAAAAAGTTATTTATGAAATGTCACAAACACTGGACTGTGAGTTTGTAGGGAAGCATTTTACCACCCTGTGTCTTCATAGAGCTGTTGGTGATCCTACTTCTCATTACTCTGCCTTATGATTTCCTGAGCAAATTTGGAGGGGATGGCAGGAGGGGGAGAGAAACTGAATGCATTTTTGAGTCAGAGACTTGGGGGAAAATTAGGAAACAGTGTTTTGGAATTCTAAAGCTGAACCATCAGCTCTACTCCTTCTCCCATCTACCACAGGAATGAGAAAGGCTTGCAGTCACTGGAGGAGACAGAAAATTTATGGTACCTGGATGTGGCAGTGTGCAAGGGGAAAGTGACAGAGAGACGCGATGCTCATAATGACCTCTGTAAATGTCATCCGTTTCTCAGTCAACAGCTCCCTTGGTTTGCCCTCATCCTGCCAGTGGCTTTTGTGAACAACTCACCAACCCCATTGAAACTATGAGGTTGGTTTGCATTTTCCATCTCTGATCAAGCATTTTGGGGCACCCCTGCACGGGGAGTGACCAGTGGGGAGCACTACTCAGTTTGGTCACTGGTCTGGATTTGAGGAGGAGTAGAGGCTGAGGGTGACCAAAGAGGTGTGCCATGTTCTCAGTGTTTGAAGAACAGGCTTCAAAGATTAAAGCAGTGCTCCAGGTATTCATGGGACTGTAGAAAAGGGAAGGAGGAAGACACCAACAGCCATAACAAAAACTGGAGATATGTAACTGGGCTACATTTGAGACCAACCAGACTCTTTTCCTTCCTGGACAATAATGCAGCCAAATCTTGAGACTGTCAAGCAGACAGAAAGCTGAATGTGGCCTTCATTTCTCCTGCCTTTCCTTTTTATTCTCCCGCTTCCTTTGCCCTGAGATTTCTTCTCAGTGAGCACCCGCTCCACTGAGCACTTTTTTGCCCTCCACCTAAACTGCCCTTGCTTTCAAAATGTGGGTTCAGTCAGGACTGAGTAAAATCATGTGCCTTCTTTTTCCCCTTTTGTAATTATACCAGCCTCCTCCCCTTCCCCAACTTACACGTGTGACAGACAACAGGAGGAGGCTCTTTAGAAGTGCTACTTGTCTATAGGTGTCCAGCAAAACAGTAAGGTGGTGGCAAGAGGAAGGGGAGCAGGGAGATACTATTAGCTCCTTTCCCTTTCCACACGTAGCAGGTCTTCCCAAGGAGACACCCTCCACCACCACCTCCTCAGATGCTCCTCTCTCCTACAGTGCAGCCGTAGTGAGCATGTGGTGGCTCTTCTCTCCCATTTCTATCCTAGCTTTGTGAAGCACTCACTCAATTTCAAATCATGCCGTTTTCAAGCAGTCACATTGACAAGACAAATGCAGTTTGTGGCCTTATCAAGATGACTTAAACCACTAAAAGAAAAAAAGACTACTCATGTCCCGCCCAAGGTTTGTGTCACCTCTAAAAACCCAGTCCATAGCAGTTTAGACTCCTTTAATCTCAGTCCATTTTGATGATGGTGGCTAAAGTGACAAGCCTAGAGCTTAAATGCTGGACCGTCTGGTCTCATGTTTTCTTTGCTATTACCCCTACTGTCTGCTTGCTTTTCTCATTTTCAACTATACTCTGCTTTATGAGGCAGCCCTAGCCTTTGGTGAAAGGTGAGAAGAGCCAGTGGGATCCTGGCACAGGGAAGGGAAGGTAGTTCATGGACATTATAGCAGGAGAAGGATATACTAGCTGCCACAGCAAATGCACATTATGATGGGCTGACTGCAGTGTTTTTAGGGCAAATGATCTCCACCCAGTTACTGGAACATCGCTTGTTCCCAGGTCAGAACCATGGAGAGAAAAGAGAACGTTGGCACAATGGAAAAGCAGCTTGCAGTCCACAGCTGCCCATGGGCAAAGACAGGGACCCAACTGCCACCCAGCTTCTCTGCACACTTGCCCACTTCACAGTCAGTGTCCCTGACTCCACAGAGGAGCCAAATTTGCTGGAGAAGCTTTTCTTATTGTAAGAATCAGCACAAAGCAGCCCCTGAGCGGTGTCTGTCTGTCCAGCAGGCAAGCGCAAGGGTGGGCGCCCACGTGTGCTGTTTCCCTGCAGAGCAAGAAGCTCCACGCAGGCTTTCCTGGAGCTTGCCCTTTCAGAAATCCACCTGTAAAACCTCTGGCACCCGGGTGGTGGAATGAAAAACCCCTCGACTGCTTCCATAAATGATCCAGTAAATGAAAATGTTGTGGATGGGGGATTGGGAGTTTATTTTTTTTATGCTCAGCTCTAAAGCCTGGGAGGAGCAGCATGGGAATGGTGTAGTTATTCCCCCTCTCCCAATTAAAAAGTCTGCATGCATGCACATACATACAAGAGAAAGGGTGCATTCCTACCCATCTTTGGTGCTGATGGACTTAAAACATTTGTCCAAGGCCTACTTTTGACACAAATAGAGAACATAAGAATAAACTCATCACATGCAACATTTCCCCCCAGAAAAGGGAAGAAGGGGGAGGAGAGCAGTGTGGGCAGTCAGGATTATTAGGGTTGGATTATTTTGCATCTTTTGTAAAACTGTAATTTTAACAGTGCCTTATTCCTAATAGATGCTGGCACTTGGGACACACACACGATAAAAGACAGAACTAGGGAGAGTCAGATGGGTACATCCATAAGACAGAGGTCATTAATCATCGTAAAGGAAGCTGTATTGGGAATGACACAGCTGTGTCAGAATTGGAAACAGTTCAAATATTCAACCTCTAAAGCAATTTCCCTTCCACCACCTCCTGCCTTCCCTCCTTGCCAATGGTGCTGCCCAAGAATAGCTGCCTACACTGAGGCCTGTCACTGCCCCATTTGCTTTTGGCATTGTCAAGTCCAACGAGATTAGCATGCTCATGCTTTCCACTGCAATCATGTTTTCCATGGGGTATGTGAATGCCAGTTATTTTGCTTTAAATGCACTTTAAGAAAAAGAAATCAAATCAAAGCTCCAGACTGTTTCAAATACATAGGGAAAGACAGTGCATATGTGTTTGAACCCAGTTGACTCTATCTCCAGTTCCAATGTACTCCATGCAGTATGTATGTATAGAACAATGTGTATGCATACAAACACACACGTCAACCTTAAATATCAGCAGACTAACCTTTCTCCTTAAGCTCATGAAACCAGATGCTACACAAACACAGCAGCAGCAGAGGAATTATGGTTGGGCTCTTGAAACAGATCACAAAAAATAAAAACAACTACTTGGTCCTTTCTGTATGTTCAATAATTACAGAAGGAATTGGGTTGTAACCAGAATAAAAAGGAACGGTGCTAAATGAATGAATGGGCAAAAAAAAGAAACAAAAACAAAAACTCAGCCCAATAACACAGTTTGACTTTTATGCTAATTCTCACATTGGGTTGGTTTGTTACTTTTTTTTTTTGGTTTATATGAAAATAAAATTGCATCTAAACTAATCTACCACAAAGATAACAAAAAAACAACAAAGCAAGCAAACAAAAATGCATCCTGCCCTGAGGAAGCACTTATTTATGGAGGATGTTGGAAATCTCAAAACTCTCGGCCTTGCTCTCACGTACCACATGCTCAATCAGTCCTTTTTTTAAAATGTCTGAAACTGAAAAAAAAAAAAAAGAAAAAAAAATAAAGAAAAAAAAAAACTTTTTGAAGCACCTTATGTGGCTTCCCATTCCAGGAGTGGGAGCTGCCTTTTTTTCTTTGAGCACCTTACTGATGTGTTAATGCTATCTGCTGTCTTTTTGTTCCCCGTGGGCCGAGTGGCTGCTGTGAGCACGGGCAGGGGCGTGCGGGGGCCGGGGTGCCGCGGAACAGCGCACAGGCACACATCCATCCGCGTTCCCATTCCTGGCGGGGCTGGCTGGGACCCAGGCGGGAATTTCTCCGTTGGTCCTCGCTCTGTCGCGTGGCTGGGAGAGCTCAATGGCGGAGGGGAGAGCACACGCTCTCGTGAGAAAATTACAATTGGACATTTTCTTCTTGGGGCCAAAGGAATTCCCAGCAGTCGATGGATGCCGAGTGAATGGGAAACTGCACTCAGGCCTAAATCCTTAAGTCTTTAAGCAGGCAACCAGTGACGATGACCTCGGGCGCCGTCTTGCCAGCGTGGAGACTTCAGGATTTGGCCGTAGCTGGCAGAGGTCCCGCGCGGGACACGGATCCCTGCAGGCCCCGGCACGCTGGCCTGGGCGCCCGTGCGATGAGACAGCCACCCACCCGCACAGCCCTGCACGCACCGCTGTGCACACACACACACACACACCCCACAGCTGTACAGGCATCTCTCCAGAAACACGGTTTGTAACGATGTGAAGAGCAGGTCGAAAGTTTTGAGGGGTTAAGTTCCTTTTTTTTCTCTCATTATACTCTGTAAATGGTATGTCAGTTATCAAAAACAAGCAAATAGAAAATTGTTAAAAAAAAAAAAAATACCTTGCATACGCCTTTTCTATCAAGTGCTTTAAAATATAGAATAAATACACACATCCTGCCAGTTTTTTCTTACAGTGAGAGTATCCTTACCTGCCATTTAATATTAGCCTCGTATTTTTCTCACGTATATTTACCTGTGACTTGTATTTGTTATTTAAAACAGGAAAAAAAAATAAAAAAAGAAAATTAACTGTAGCGCTTCATTATACTATATTATTATTATTATTATTGTGACATTTTGGAATACTGTGAAGTTTTATCTCTTGCATATACTTTATACGGAAGTATTACGCCTTAAAAAAATACGGAAATAAATTTTACAAGGTTTCTGTTTTGTGTGGAAGAGTAATTGATGTTGCTAAGAATGATGTTTGTTTTTTTGTTTTTTTTTTTTTAATGTTACCAGCACTTTTTTTGTAAGTTTCACTTTCTGAGGTATTGTACAAGTTCACACTGTTTGTGAAGTTTGAATATGAAGGAATAATTAAAAAAAAAAGAGACAAAAGAATGTGGAAGGTGTCTTTGTGTGTTCCTTTGTCTGTGGAGAAAATGGAAGGTGGATGGCAAGTGTCCTGTGGACCTCTCTTAGCTCTGATGGGGCGTGACAGGAGTCCTGCTGGCAGCTGTCTGCAGGATCAGCCACCAACATTGCCCTGGGATCACTGTCAAGTCTGAACAGCAGCAGTAGTTGATGTTGGGGCCACATGCCTGACAGTCTGGGGTACTGGTGTCTGAGATACTGCTCAGAGATAAAATTAGAGACTTCCCATTCTTCTAAGTTTAAGCAACTCCGCACCAAGTCTATGAAAGCAGGACATTTCACTTGCTCAGCCCTTGCCAGTCCCCTCCAAATACCAGAAATGCATTCTGCTGGTCAGTTCAGGCCCTGAAAGAGCAAAGTGCTCCTTGGGAGCAGTGGGATCCCCACTTTCTCTGAGGGGCCTCATTTCCCCTGGATTTCCACTTCTTGACAATGACTAGTCCTCCAGTTTCAATATTTTTCTTTCCTCTGTAATTGCAGCAAGTGCATTTAAAAAAACTTACAGCAAAAGTGACGTGAAAACCAGGGCACAGACACTGCCAAGCTTGGGCTGCTGAGGCTGAGAATTAGTTCTGTTGCACAAACCTGAACTGAAAACACAGCTGAGCTCCTGCTCACTTCCCAGTCACTGCTGCCACTGAACCAAAACCGTGTTGGACCCAGAAAAGCCCCTAATTTTGTTTCCAGGTCATGTACTACAAACAGTTAGGTTTACTTCAGGATAACCAGCTTTGTGCTTGGAGCAGAGTGAGACCCCTGAGATGAGACCACAGTACCCTCTCTTAGCTCTTTCTCCTTGTGTAAATTAGGACCATATTTCGCCTTTTGTTTCCTGCTGTGTGCATGGCATGCAAAACAATTATCTTCTTTTTCCATAATGGGATGAAGGACAACTATCCCCACAGTCCTCTGACCCATGAGTGTTAGAAGGGAAAGGATCCTTCCCCCTGGGAGAAGCCATGCTGGATAAACTGTTCCATGAACAGCTACAAGGGAAGTTTTAGCATGGAACTAAAACCCTGTTTGTCAGCCCCCATCAGCAGAAATGCCAAGCTATCACATCTAACTCCTCACGCCTCCCTCTGAGTCACGAGGGCAAATCCACAGAAATCAACTCTGGATACTGAGGTTTGCTGGGCCACAGGTATCACAAGCCACAGCCTTCCCAGGCACGTCCCCTGTGTGTCCCTGGTAGTGGCCACAGTGGCCACCCTGTGTGGGCTGAGACATCAAGAACCCAGGCTCGGTCCTGGCTGAGCTCTTAGCTGAGCCCTTGCTGTCACCTTCATTTGTGACAGATCTGGGAGAAGCCAGAGACTCCCAGGTACAATTCATGCCAGGAACAACAGGGTTGATCTCACATCCACACACTGTCCCCTCTCAGCCTCACCCTCCTCCCTCTTCACCAAACCAGCCCGTATTTGTTGCAGTGTTCCCACTACTGACTAGTACCAGAGTTTCAGTGAGTTTGGGAGATGGGCTGGTATGACCCTACCAAGGGTCTCACTATCTCAGGAGGAGGTTTGGGATGGGAACTCAGTGGAGGAGTAAGAAGGAAAAGGAACAGAGGTGATGTGGGATGTGTCTCTGTACCAACCCCATAGGCTGGAGTGCTCCTTAGTGGTGTCACACACAGTTGACAAGGGAGAAGCTCCTACAGGAAATCCATCACCACTCAAGGAAGAAATAAAGTCTCCCAAACTTTACCCTCACATTTGGTCTGTGGGGGAGAGGTTGGTCCCCTGTGGCTTCCCTATGGGCCCGGGTCAATGCAGCTGTAGGATATTCTAGCACACTTAGACACAGAAGATAAGCTTGAAATGAAAATCCTGACATGAGCCTCTCCTCCGAATCACACCTGTAAGTAGCTGGGAGTGGGAAAACTGGGAAAATGCCTAGAAATAGGCTTCTGGGGAGCCACTGCATGTCCTCAGGAAACACTTAGAAGGATGTAGGACATCTCACATGGACGCTCACGGGTGTGCACATGCAGACATTCATTTCTACTGTCACAGAGAGGTTTCCCCAGGGGACCCTGAGCTCAGCCCTCTTGGGGACTCGGACCTCACACCCCGCATTGTATCTGAAGATGCAGCTGAACACAGAAGCACAAAATTAGGGTGGGTTCAATACCCTCCTTCAGAGTTGCTACGGTCGGAAACTTCTGGCCAGGAGACATTTGTTTTGGTTTGAAATGCTGAACCGAGAGCCTGCTGGCAGGGAGATGCTCCAGCTGGCTGCCAAGAGCTGGGATGGCAAGGTGCCACCCCAGGGAGAGCAGCCGTGACTTGGGTGTGTTCAGCCCAGGTCTGGGCTGGTTCCTTGGCCCAGCCTGGGGTGCTGGGTGTGCACCAGTTGTCCCCCAGCACGGTAAGAGCCATGTGGCTGCACGGTCCCCTCACGTCACCATGCACTTCACTCAGTCAGAGGCAGGTGGCAAATATTAGTGAGCCCTATCTTCTTGAGTTATTTCATTATTATAATAATCGCAGATGGTCTGGGCCGTGGCCAGAGCTCTCCCTTACCTGCTGGAATGAAATAGCAGCCTCAATCTACCAGCACTGCATGTACTCGCTCTCCAGACTGCAAGACAAGCAGTCAAAGCAAGCACAGGAATCCTTTCCCAAGCTAAGCACGGTCCCAAGAGTGCTCCTTGCAGGCCTTTCCCCCAACCCTCAGGTTCTTTGCAGACATGGAACTGGGCAGTGGATGCTGTTTGCAGTGGTAGCCTCCGTTTTTAACACCTCAGTTCCCCTCACGTGCCTGGCACCAGACACGGCTTGGACAGCGCAAGGCACGTGCAGGCCCCTCCCTGGGGGCCCGTATGCCCAGACACACAACAAAAGGGGTGCGTGGCTCAGTGTGTGATATGCGAGGGCTGTACATCCAGCCACGTGATAAGGCAGGGGCCATGGCAGCGAAGAACCCCCTCCAGAGTCACCATAACCATCCAACAGCCTTTCCCAGCCCACCAGCAGGGAGGTGAAGCTGCATTGCCAGCTGGCAGAGAGGGCTGAGCTCTGTCAAGATCAGTCTTAAGTTGCTGTTGTTGTTTTTCTTCCTAAAGACCCTTCACTGCAAGAGTCAATAGCTAAATTGCCCACGCAGGAAAGAGAATAATCCTATTGATGCACAATTGTTTACAGCACTAAGAAAGAAATGCAAAATCCGTACCTGGGGGTTTGTGGCTCAGTGCTCAGGCTACAGCACCACTCCCAAATCAGGATTTTCAGGAATGCATATTTAAAGCTTCACACTTCCATATCTCAGAGTATGGAAAATGGAACATAAATTTTTTAAAAAAAGAACAGGAACCTCAAATTTTTTTTGGGCCAACATTCTCACAGAACTAGAAATGCCTCCTTGTGCCAAAACAAGGATGAATAATTCCCATAGGAAAATGTGGAAAGTTCAAGTAATTTTTATCAAACCTGCAACTTTTGGCAAGTGCTGATAAAAAAATTAAATTAAATTACAGTCAAATTTCATTAAAAATAGCTTGGTTTTCTCAGAAGGTCTGCAGTCCTAATGTTCCCAGCGGATACCCATGGGATGTGGAACAGTTGCAAACAGTAACTCTCATTTCTGGGGCCCACACTGATTTATGAAGTGCTGCAAGGCCAGGTCCATGGGGGCGATTCAGTGACTGTACCATAGCTCTGTTTCAAAGGAGGCAAAACATCTACACAGCTCCTCAGGGCTGAGCTCCAACCCCTTTTGAAAGTGGGGTGTAGCTGCTTCTGCCTTGCTTGTCATTGCTTTCCTGCAGTTTTCCTTGGCTGACCTATTCACTGGTGGGTCTGTGCACTGAAACACAAGTCGGAAGCACAGTAGGAGGAGGAGATATCGTTTCACCAAAGGAACAAAAACAGTGATTTCCTTCGGGAGACACAGGAGGATGCCCTTTCACAGCTCTGTGGAGACACAGAGAAATACTGCCATCAGTGCCCCCACTGCACATTTTTTGAGGATCAGAGATATTCCCCGTGGCCCTGGTGAAGCGGGGTTGACTATACTTCAAGGCCTTGGCATAGGTGCTTCCTTTAGTAATGATCATTATCCTCCTCCTCCTCATCATCATCAATGACAACTCTGCTTCTCTCATACAAACACTGTGCAATATATCTTGCAGACCAAGTCATTATATAAGAAGGGAAGGAAGACATAAATATCATTAATCCAAGGAACTAAAAGTGTCTGTAGAAACTCAGCTGCACCAAAAAAGCTCTCTGTGCCTACAAACCAGCAGACAAGGGTCTCCTTACCTACATCCACCCCAGGATGGGCTTCAAACTCGGACATGGGTGAAGAAAAGTACTCAGCTCACATGGCCCCCTCAGTGGTAGCCCTTGTGCCATTAGAAAATTGTAGGCAACAACAATTTAGCACTTCTTTCACCCAGGGACTGTCCTTGTAGCACAGCACTGATGAACCTCTCTCCGAAGCATGGCTGAGCCTTTCCCCAGTTTTAAATTCCCTGGCTGTTTCACAGGGATTTCATGCCAGGCTTTTCTGCCCAAGCCAGAAGAAATGCATGATAACAGCACTGGCAGCATTGCTGACCACAGTCCCATCTCTCTCATCTAGCCTCATTAAAATAAGCAAGCAAAGAAGAACCTACTATTCAGACAAATTCTATTTTCCATATAGCCACATTGTCCATCATCAATTAGCCTGATGAATGAGGCAGAGCCAGCTGTCTGGAAAAGACTAAAAACAAAGCAATCAAAGGAAAGAAAGAAAACAAACAAACAATGAAACAACAGGAGCCAAACTTCCCCAGACAACAGCACAACCCTCTTTTTTTTTTTTCTTGCATGACTTTGGAGGCCTGTAGCATTAAGGGAAGCGCAGAGTGATAAAAGCAACTTGCCCCCACTGCAGATGAATGACAGCATTTCAGACAAACCCCAGGATTTCTCATTCCCTGTCTGAACCCCAGGAAAGCCATCATAACCCAGCACCTTCCTAGGACCATACCTGGACCAGCAAGCATGAAGGTGCTGGTCACACACCAGCACAGCTCCCTTGGCAGGAGCAGCCAGGCCACGCTGCCACCAAGCCATGAAAGCAACAAGCGACAACTCTCACAATTCCCATTCCAGCAGATGCTGCTATTACAGACAGAATTTAGGAAATTATTTTAAAGGCTGTTCTCTGAAATAAGCATAAACAAGCATGCCACTGACCTGCACTCAGCTGCATCTGTCTGAAAATGCATTTCCAGTCCCCAGTGTAGCAGTTACACAGAGGGAGACAACCCCTCCTGTATTCCGTGGTGGAAATAAAACACAAGGAGACCACTCTGATGTTCTGCTGGGGAAGGAAGAGTGGAGAAGCATCTGCAAGCTCATGGCTTTGGTGATGATGGGAGGAAGTCTCTCAGCCCAACAGATCCTCACCCTCTGAAATTTACGATCTGCACACCCCATGTCACGAAGCTCTGGGCTTTGTGGCACCTCTGTGCCCACCCCAGCTCCCAGCAGAGAGCAGCTCTGCAGCCCACGGGAGCTCAGCCTGCCCCAGGGACTTGGGCAGCAGTTGCTTTGCCTTTGCCTAAGTCCTGGCCCTAAGCAAGCTGGCAAGCCAGCTCTAAAGTTTGCAGCTACTTGTGTTTTCTTGGGTCTTGAAATTCCCTTGAAGCCTCACAGAAGGAGAGTTGTTAGCACGTCTCTGCTAAGTCAGTCACACAGCTGAGCCCTGAACACTTGTGGCAGCCCTGCCCGAGGCCTGTGCTTTGAGTCCTGCCTGGAGAGGCTTGCTCCAGGCTGCCCAAGGGCAGCTTTTCCAAACTTTCAGAAAGTGACCACTGCCTTGGAGGATGGGCTTGCCAGCTGCCAGTTCTCCAACATCAGTCAAATTATATTTTTTCTTCCCTCCAGTTCTCAATCTACATCTCCTCTGATGCATTCACCCCATCATGCTGCCAAACAAGCTGCAGGACAGGAGCTTGGGCAAAGCCTGGGTTGGTTTGGGGTGTCCAGGCACAGCCATGACAGGGGCTCCTTTGGTCCTGACAGCAAATGCAGCTTGTGCTGCTCACATCTCTCAACATCTCCTTCCCCGGGCTTAACCGCACCAAAACTTCACCTGCTCTTAATTTTTTCTCTCTTGCCTGCACCAGCTCCTTTTAAAGCCAGGCAGTCTTGCCTCCAAGGGGATTTACAATCCAGCGCGCTGAGGTCAACAGCTTGACTTCAGAGCTGCTCATGGCTTCCAGGACACTCCATGGCCTTCACAAGCCGTGGTGTGACAGCTCGGGGCTGAGGTCTCCCAAGTGCCCCTTGGCTCAGAACTGCATTAGCAACCTGAGCTGACCATAAATACAAGCTGCTGAGTTTAAGATCTCATGCATAAAAGGAACTTAAAGGCATTTAAATCCTGTTCCTTCTCCACACTTCCTCTAGGTTTTAGATGACACCTACCTGAACCCATATATTTTCCCATCCACCCCTTTTCATCAGACCTTTCTTTGGTCCATTTTCAATTTGTTTACGTGGCTTTTGGGAAGATATTTTAGTGACTGTGTTTCATCGCAGTGCCCAGGCTTATTTGGGTTTATGTCTTTGGACTGTCTCCAAAGGACTTCATTCAAGCGACTTAATTAGTAACCATTAATAAAGTGTATAAACAGCTGCTTAGGAGAAAATCAGATCATAAGCCCAAGTATTTTAACAAGGCCATTAGCCTGCAATTATATGCGAGACAGAAAAATGTTACGAAACCATCCTGCACCAGCCTGGGGTGATGTTTGAATAAACACCAAAGAAATTTAGGTGCTGGCATCCTCCTAAGTTCCTGGCACTGCTGCTGGTACTGCAGAGCTGCTGCTCTTCTTGGTGCCCTCTGCACCTTCTCTCTCTTGAGCGTCTGGAGTTAGGAGTTCTGCAGGGACTCGAGGGTGGCAAGCACACATATGTCAGCTGCATGCATGGTTCATAAGCCATAGACCCTGTGAGGCCTGATCTTGAAAGCATTCCTCTAAAAAATATGACTGAGTATGCTCTGGAGTGGACTCTTTGGGAGAGGCCACCAAGAAACACCTCTCCTTTTACACCTACTTTTGAGCTATCCTCCAGCCAAAACAGCTATAGACTTAATAAGGCCAGCCTATGGGAATGATCTTAGTTTGATGTGCACATTGAGCCCAGAGCTTTAATTCCCTGGTTGCCCATGTGAGGTATGTGCTGGTTGGAGGTCTGGTGGGAGCCAGCAGCTTTCTCTTCCAGCAAAAAACCCAACAAGGCAGCAGGAAAGTGCCGTGAACTCCAGCCTTAGGGGCAAGCTCCAGCTTGAGCCTGCTGGTGTGGCAAAGTCCAGCCTCACATCCAGCCCCATCCCAGACAGGACCAAAGCACCAGCACCTCTTCCTGACTGCAACAGGAATGGGTCAGCAGCTTCTGCATGGCAGCTTAATCCCGTTTTCCCCCTTTGGAGGAGCCTCTCCTGAACCTAATATACACTTGATATCTTTATCAATTACATCTCCTGTGGCTTCTAAAAGTTCATGGGGAATTCTCCAAAGTAATGTCTCCTCTTTTCTGTCATTACACATCCATGCCAGCAAATGACAGGAGACCACCCCTCACTCCTATGCACCAAAGTTTGTATTTCCTTTACTGCAAATGTCTTTAGTGCTTGAAATAATTTAAACTTTCCCTCTAATATGTTGACATACTGTCAGAATCTGTAGGGAAGCATACAGATGGCAAGAACTTTTATGGAAATATTTAGTATCCCAAGGAAGTCTTAGGCAAGGAATTAATTACTGAGGTTGGCCCACACTTACAAGCACTGACCCATTGAGACAAGAGCAGCTGGCAAGGAAGATGAGTAACAGCAGTTTGGTTGTCTCCAATCCTTCCCAGAATGAAGACCAGTCTTGCACAGTGCTGCAATAAACTCTGGACATTTAAATCATATCCTTTTGTTTTACTGAAGGAACAGCTCACGTGAAACTTCCATTGTGGGGGGGAAAAAAGTGGAAAAAACAAACAAAAAAAAACCACCCAAGAAATAAAGCAGTGGGGACACAGCCAGCCTTCTACTCTGGCACAGTGCAGGGACCTTGCAGAGCCCCAGTGTGACAGTCCCAGGCTGGGCTGCAGGACAGCCCATGGCCTCCCAGCTCAGCTGTGCCCCAGGTGTCCTGCCCAGCTGCAGAGCGATGGTGTGGCAGCTGTGTCACTGGTGTGAAGGAGCTCTGACCCCCTTCCAGAAGGCACACTGGAACAAACTCAGACACAGATATCGCTAATGAGGGACTGAGAAGATTCATGTTCTGCAGTGAAAGAGAAAAGGTTAGAAAAACAACTATTTCTCTCACTGCATTTGGTGGCTCGCCTGACTTTTTGGGATATATTTATAGTTAATTGATGTTGGTGCTTTTTTCTGTGTATCTGGAAGTCTCCTTCCTTTTAACACATTCATCCCATAAATGCAAAGCTCCTCAATGCAAACACACTGTAGCTAGTCCACATCTTGCTTGGAACAGTAACATAAGCACAAGGCAAGGGGGCAGGCCCTGAGAAGCATTAACATCATTTTGTGTTTCTCCTATGCCAAAGGCGAAAATGCACAGAACCAGCATTTTTTCTTCCTTATTTCTGCCTTTTGGAGTGAAGCTGTAATCACACCACTCCAGAGGAGGAACTGAAATGGACATGGGGCTTGGGCTTGGGGAACTAGATGATCTTTAAGGTCCCTTCCAACCATTCTATGATTTTACAACTGCCTAGGAGGGCTGGCTGATCTGCAGACTGCTGGGGAAAGCCAAGTGGACAAGCCTGTGGGATGAGCAGCACCTGAAATCCTCTTCAGGCACCTCATTACAGAGGGGGCTGGTTCTGAGAGCACCAAAGAGCTTGAAGTTATGTACAGCAGAGACCAACCACAGTGAAAGTTTGTGAGCAGCCAGACCAACGCAGGAACACGCATTATGGCACGTGCTGGTTTTGACTAGGGCACAGTTAATTTTCTTCACAGTAGCTGGTATGGAACTGTATTTTGGATTTGTGCTGGAAACAGTGTTGATAACACTGGGTGTTTAAATTATTGCTGAGCAGCTCTTACACAGAGTTGAGGCCTTTCCTGCCCCTCACACCACCCCACCAGTGAGTGGGCTGGGAGGGGACACATCTGGGACAGCTGACCCCAACTGACCACAGGGGTATTCCAGACCATATTGCATCATGCTCAGCATATAAAGCCAGGGGAAGAAGGAGGAAGGGGAGCCATTAGGAGTCAAAGTGTTCATCTTCCCAAAACATGTGATGGATCCCTGTTTCCGTGGGGATTACTGAACACCTGCCTGTCCATAGGAAGGGGTGAATTAATTCCTTGTTTTGCTTTGCTTGCATATGCAGCATTTGCTTTACCTTTTAAACTGTCTTTATCTCAACCCATGAGTTCTCTTGCTGTTTTTTCTTCTGATTCTCTCCCCATTCCACTGGGGGGAAGAGAGTGAATGGCTGTGTGGGGTTTAGTTTAGGCTGGGGTTGAACCACAACACAGCAGTGAAAAAAGACCCCTCACCATAATCCAGTGATAACCTCTTAAGAGCTGTGCATACAGAGCCCATTCCTGAGAAAGCCTCTCTTCAAGGATATTCAGTGTCATTAATCTTCCCTCATATTAAGACAGTGAAATTAAAAGGGAAAACACTCAGCACTGACAAAGACTGTTTTTTAAACACCATCATTATCCTGTGTGACTCACTGCCACACCGTTATCATTGCTACCAAGAAGTTAGATATCGATTTTTTTTTAAAAACACATGGTGTTTGTATGAGTCAGAAGACTGTACACAGCTGTGTTAGACAGGGGAACCAGTGCAGGATACCTCTTTCTTTCCTTGGGGCATTGGTCCTGAGCAGGATTATGAACCTCTTCTGTGTTTCTGCATTTTCTGAAGGACTCTGAATGACTGAGACACGGGGGTTGTCACCGTGTTCCCACCCAAAGGGCTGGGGTTTGCCCTAGGGCAGCTGCCAGGATACAGCAGAGGCTGTCCGTGGGCTGTGGGGCCGGGGGCTCAGACCCTCCCACTGTCCCAGGCTGTCCGTGGGCTGTGGGGCGGGGGGCTCAGAACCTCCCGTTGTCCCGGTTTGCAGCCACGTGCTGCAGCTTTGTCCACCACTACCAGGACCAGGCAGAGGCACTGCTCCAAGAAGGAACGGGGAGCTGCTGCTCCAGGGCCACCCACTCCTGTGGGACACAATCCAGCCTTGCCACTGGCAGGAGGAATGAAGACAGGAGGTTGTATCAAACACCACAGACCACCTACAACATGGAAAATCTCTTTTCAAATACATTTCCACAGTCGTTGTGCATCCATTCTCACTCTGGGCAGCAACACCTTGTCCCCTCACATCCCACAGACAGGCCTGTAGGCTGCCATCGCTGCTCTGTCACTGACACCCCACCTTCCTGTGCCCCCCATCTCCCTCACCAGCCCTTCCAGCAGCAGGAATGAAGTCTCTGCCACTCCAGCTGCAGTCATCCCATGCTGTAGGTCTTGCCTGAGTACTGAGAACTAGGTTCCTGTTACTCCAGGTATGCCCAGTGCCCACTCAGGGTGGTGCTCATCTCAGCTGGCTCTTCTGGATGCTGAAGTAATGCAAGTGATCGGTCCTGCTACTGCACAGGAGCTCAGCAGGGCCCACAGACCTTCAGAGCTGGTCAGAGCACTGAGTCCCCAAACCTGGTCATGAGGTGTTACCTGTATGTGCAACCTCAGCTCTGGGTTGGACACATCAGACTAACCCCTACATGAGAAGAAGAGGGCTCCTCCTGCAGGAATTCCCTGTCATATTTTGAGTATGACCTCTAAACCACAGGAGATTTCAATTTTAAGAGTTTCAACTCTTAAAATTGAAGGCATTTTGTTCCCCTGTGTTCTAGTTCCAGTTTAACACTTTTGAAAATGTTCAGCAGGAATCAGGCCACTGGCATGGAAAGTTGCTATGTGCAGCATAATTAAAAGGAGTGAAGAAGAAGGTCATACCTTCTGCAGTGGTGTTGGGCAAACGATCAGGAAGGGTTGCTGCAGGAGGAGGGCAGTGAAAGCAGTACAGGCTTTCTGAGGTTTGAAAGAGTATCTGTTGTTCATCAGGTCTAGCAAGCCAGATGCTCTGGGCTCTTGTCTTTTGGGCATTTTCCATGGTGAGACATTCCCTCACAAAACCACTTTGCTCCTTGTCACCAGCCAGCAGCCACAAGGAACCCCTCCAAGGAGCTGTGGTGGCCCAGCTAACCTTGGCACCACAGCCCTGGGCACACAGTACTCGCTCCACAGCTAAGTCCTGGGAGAAAATGGCCCCAAAGTTGAAAATAACTGTACACAGGAACTTCTGATTTCTGGCTTTCAGAGGCTTGGCTTAATAGAAATAAATAAATTAGCCTGGAGCTACATAACACTTGTGCGACTGCGAGCGCACTGCAGATGAGCCTGATGAAGCTGTTGTTTGCTTCTTCAGGAAAAAGCACTTAGTGTGAGGTTTTAAAACCTGAGCAGCATGTAAATGGCAGCGAGACAGGAAGATGCTGTTCTGAGCGACACCTCACACTGCTACGCGTCTGCTGGTGCGCTTCAGGGATGCAGGGGAGGAAACCAGGGAGGCAGCAGCAGTTCTCAACATTTTCTGTCCCAGCAGACAGCCCAGAATAGAAGTTGGCATTGAAAAGTTCACAAGACACCATAGGTAAAGCAAAGTTCACGGAGGCAAGTAGATGAGTAAGACTCAGGGCAGGTATTTGAGGGGGTGAAGGAGAGAAAGGGGAGGTCTGGAGGAGGTATGACTTCAAGGCAGACAGAAAGCAGAGAGACTTCAGTTCACAGCCAAGGAAATGCATAAATGCTGCACCCACCCCAACAATTTTCACTTGATATCACTTCATGGTGTGTCTGTATATAGCAGTTGAAGTACCTCTGAAAGCTGTAATGAAGAGTACCAGAATGCAGCCTAATTTCTTGGCTCACTGTTCGGGCTATAATTTTGTCGGTCTTGCCTCAGCTCAGTGTTCCAGTGCTTTTAAGTAGAAATGGTTCAGATGTTTTTAGCTTCATTGCTCTTTGAAGGAAACATGACTCGTGCAATTGAACCGTCTCAATCACACTGTAGAAAAAGCTTTGAGCCCAGTGACCCAAGTCTGACAGGGGGAGTAGCAGCAAACCTAAAGAGGGTGGCATTAGTCCAAGCCCCACGCAAACTAGCAGCTTGAGGAAGAAAAAGGCAGCAGCCCAGGCTCTTGGAACAACTAATTTCTGAAATAAAAGTGGAAATGGAATCTTCTGCTGTTTCTTAAAATAGAAACTAAGTGTCCTGGAGCGTTTTCACTCTACTCGTGGGGCATGCCTCAGGGCTAGAAAGTCAAAATTTGGCAGAGGCAACACCGCTGAGTGAGACTTAAGTGTTTGGCGTGTGCTGTGGGATACACAGGCATCTCTCTCAGTCAGAGGCAATTAGGACTGTCCAAGTCCATTTAGGAAGCATGGTATCTCTCCAGGGAGCATCCTCCCCAGGGACACAGATGTTTGCTGCTCAGTCACACCTCCGCTGGAAAAGGAGAGATGGCCAGTGTCACTGCCTGGTGAAAAGAGTCTGGGGGGTGACAACACTGAGCCACACAAAGTGAGAGGTAACTCTGGGTGGACACTGGCACCAGAGACCAGTCAGTGACAGGAGGGAGCCACAAACACCCGTTTCAACTCACCTGCATGCACACGTGTGCACAGGGCCTCTTGCCTCAGACAGGAACAGAGGACTGAAGATGCCTGCTAGCTGTGAGATGAGCGTATTCCTGTCACCGGCTGTGAGAACAGCCCTGAGCCAGACAGCCAGGTTGGAGCAGGAATCCCAGATGTACAATAAAAAGCATCAGTACCGATGATGCCAAGACCCCAAAATCCCTTCAGGATGGAGGTGGTGTGAGGGAAGAAGAGGAGCACAGGCACCACAGAAAGAGCTGATGCTGCAGCAGACTGTTGCTAAGGAGGGATCCTGTTTGCTGAGAATCCTCAGGCTGAGGTGGTCGGGAGAAATGGGAGAAGGAAGGGCACTGGCTTAAGAAGATAATACAGCTTTAGCATTTGGGTTTGGCTCAGAGAACTCCTCCTCCTGTTCAAACTGAGCAACTGTTCCCATAACCAGCCTTGCCTCCAGGGCATTTTGCTCCCTTCCAGCAGTGCCGAGCTGTCCCGAGCAGAAGGAAAAGAACACACCCCTCCCTGCCCCCAGACGTGTCCGTGGCAGGTGCTGAACCATAACCAGCCTCTCTGAGATTTAGGCCGCTTTGAGAATGACTTCACAACCCCAGCTACTGAAGGGCTGTGCCTCACAGCGGGGCATGGTGAGAGCCCCAGCAGCACAGTTCCTCACAGAGCAGACGCGTTCATCTTCTGGGCAAGGAAGGAGGGATAGAGGTAATGACAGCCCTGCTGCTCCACAGCTTCTTGGTGTGAAAATGTGAATGGGTTACTCTGAAAAGCATAATGGCACTTTTGAAAATTGATGCCCTTTTTCCCACATGGATATTTTTCCTCTCTTATCTCCTGAAACTGCTCCACCCAGATGAGCCCCTTGGACTCCCCGTGCATGGTGCAGTGCGAAGATTGTGGGGAGACACCACAAGGTGAGCTATGGCAGCACGATCCTCCGGCCACCTCCACAGCCCTTCCTCTGTCAGGCATCCCTGCAGAAGTCACCCTCCTTATTTTAAAACCCCCATCTCCTCTCCTCACAAGCAGCACCAATTGCCCGGTACTGACGCAGAAGGAAAAGGTGGCAGGATCCATCTTTCTGGTGGCACACTGCAAAACCGGTGTTCTAACATGACCAAAATTTAATTAAAGCAAAACAGGATCAATTTAGAGAGGAATTTGGCAGGATGCTGGCTTTATCAGCCTGCTTTATGGGATACAGGGCCTGAAGTCACAGTTCTGCCAAATAGAGAGAGCTCCTCTACAGCAGATTTTGCCTGAGGTAAAGCAGAAAAAGGACTTGGACCTGAAAGTCCCAGTCTAATACCTAACCAGCAGATGAGAAAGTTGTTATGCTACCACCCACCCTCGGAGTCATGATGTTTTGCTGTATAAAATCCATTGCAGATGTGATTTGCATGGCAAAAATTCCCTGCGGGCTAAGCTCACATCCCTGTGGGCTGTGCAGGTTTGGGATGCTGACACCCTTCCATACTGCTGGAAGAGGGAACGGGGAAGGTAAAGGCTGGGCAGAAGGGAATCAATATCAGCAGGATCTGAGTCTCATGTGAATCTTATCTGACATGAGCTGTGGTAGCTTCTCCAAGGAGTCTGTACTGATTTTGCAAGCTACAGTGCATAGATAATCCTGAAGCTGACTGAGTTCCATGTTGGCCACCACTGTGAAAACAGGTGAGTTTTGTAAAAAATTTAAAGCTACCGAGGCCAAACAAGCATATCCAGCTTAGATGGTATGGGTATGAATTAAAGTTTTGTTGCAAGTTTGCAGGTCGTGCCAGCCAGAAAAGTTCTGTTTACTTCACATCAGGCAAGGTTATTTTCATGTCAGCATAGGATAGCTCAGCTTGGGGAGGGTCCCCAGGAGGTGTCTAATCCAGCATCCTGCTCCAAACAGGGTCAGCCATGAGGTCAAATTAGGGCTTTGCGCAGTCAGGTATTGAAAAACCCCATGGATACAAAGCATTTTAACAATACTGTCACGAGGGCACCCTGGCTTGCAGGATGAAGGATGGAAGATTTATTCCACCTGAGTGGCACATTTTAGACACTGCACCTCAAATATTGGCTGTGGTGACAGCAACTGTGGTGTGAGAGCACAATAAGTACCATTTGCAAACAATCCTTTGAGCTGCAGGAGTGGAGGGCACAGCAACCCAGCCAGAGATGGCAAAGTGAAGAGTGAGGAGTTTGGGAATCAGCAGTAGTAGGGAAGGACAAACAGGTTTGGGAACTGGACAGGATGCTGAGACTGTGGCTGGAAACCAAAGGAAGAAACACGAGCACAGGCTGGAGAGATGCTCAAGGGAACAGGAGTGCACTAACCCTCACTGGACAAACAGCACAGAGGAACATCGGGACTGACGGGCAAGGAGGTGGGGAAATATTAAGAGGGAACACTGGCATTTATCCAAGTTATTTGAAATCTTTACCAAGGAGCTGGAGGACACACAGGATGAAAAGAAGAATTAAGGAGCTGGTGTTGGAGGTGAGGGCAAAGAAACAGGCTGGGAATGAACCAGGTTTGGGAACTATGGCATCTCTCCACTTTCTGCACATGGGGCAGAAAGCCTGGGAAGGGGTCGGAGAACCAGGAGTTTGAGCAATGAAACCTGTTGGCATATTCTATTATTTTGAGGTTCTAACAACTCACTACTGACCTGTTTCTTTGCCATGCTCTGGTGATGCTATGCTGTCATAGCCAAGGCCTGCACCACGTCCAGTGTTTAACAGGGGCAAATATACACCACACTCTTGATTTTGGGGTAGGAAGAAGGAGAGGATTTTATGAGAGAGACATTGCCCTAAGCACTGTATTAAAGAAGTTGTACTGTTAAAAATACCCACTGCAAATACAATCTAGATCGCTTATGCAATTTTAATTCAGCCTTGCCTCTGTGTGTGGTACAATCTATTCTAAATTAAATGATCACACGGATTATTATCTTGCTCCACAAGACCTCTGCTGCAGAGCAAACACAAGAAAGTCATTAAGTCCCTTCCCCAAAGAGCTTCCAGTCTTGGGAAGACCAGACAAGGGGGTATGAAGGGAGCCATTCCGGGAAGAAGGTGGGGAGGGAGCACTTAGGAGAATGAGCTTCAATAGAGCAGCAGCATTTACAACTAGATTATTTTTGGAGAATTATATTTGGGCAAGAGAAACCTCCATGGACACCTTAAAGAAGCCTTCCAGTGCCTAAAGGGACCTACAAGGAAGACAGAGAGAGACTTTTTGCAAAGGCACGTAGTGACAGGACAAGAAGGAATGGCTTTACACTGAAAAAGGGTAGGTTTAGATTAGATATTAGGAAAATATTTTTTACTATGAGGGTGGTGAGGCACTGGAAGAGGTTGCCCAGAAAAGCTGTGGATGCCCCATCCCTGGCAGTGTTCAAGGCCAAGTTGGAACTAGATGAGTTTTAACATCTCTCCAACCCAAAACAGTCTATGATTCTGTGAGTCCACGATTTTTTTTTTTTTCTGGAGTCAGAGTAATATTAAGAAATGAAATAAAAATAATTAAAAGCAAGAAACAAGTTTCACAAGGGAGACAGAACCAGGGGATCCACTGACACACAAGGCAAGGCAACAGGGAAGACTTCAGCACTGGAAGATAAATATGAGAAGCAAAACAGTGGTGATTTTGTGGTTAAAGCAGTGCATTCCCCCTGCTGCATCTCCCTTATCTTCGAGGAGGGCGAGGCAGTGTCTGTTTATCGATCTGTGGTTAGCTGCTACATGGAACAGCTGACAGCAGCAAAGCCTGTTGCTGTCGTGCCTTGCAGCCCCATCAGCCTAGAGCCAATGCGAGCACCTTGCCAGCCACAGTCCTTCGGGAACTGCCCACAAACAAACTGCATTTAAAACCCGCTAAAAGGAAGTTAAAATGCCTCCATCTCTCTGCCAGCCCCCTGTGAGGAGTCATGCTCGCTGGGCATCCGCACCCAGCCCTCACACAGCCCTCGATAGCCAGGACAAGCATCACGGTGTGTACTTTCTGCTCTGGCTTTAGCCACACAGGTGTGGGTGTGTTGGACTCTTCCAAGCTCACAGCTAAAAAAGTTCCTGCTGGACATGGGCAGGAGGGCTTCCTCCCTTCCTTGACTGCCCCAGGCACAGTTAGCATTTCCCCAAAAGCGAGCAGTATGGTTCAGATGACGACAGAAGTTCAACTGTACAAATATTATGTAAGCATGGTAAATGTAGTCCAAGTCACACCATTCCGGGGCTCCCAAGGG
This sequence comes from Gymnorhina tibicen, assembly GCA_013399875.1. NCBI lineage: Eukaryota > Metazoa > Chordata > Aves > Passeriformes > Artamidae > Gymnorhina > Gymnorhina tibicen. The sequence continues at coordinate 999,274 of VXAZ01000953.1, read as the reverse complement.
ATCAAAGGGGCTGTAGAGCCCTTCACGGGTCATTTGGTCCAGTAGCCTGGCAGCTATATCCTCCAGCGAGGACACGTGTGAATGTGTCGCCCCAGGGACTAGGCAGTGACTCATCCCACTCTTCCAGTGCCATCCACAGAGCCGCCATGGGGCAGTCACAGCCTTGGCTAAAGGCAGTGGTGCTGATTAGTGCCCATCAAATCCTGTATGGGCACTTCCACCATCCCCAGCCAGGCTAAAGATGGTACTCTCACACCCCTCGCACCTGATGGGTACGAGGGCTTTCTACAGCACCTCTCCCTCCTACCGCTGTCACCCACAAAGAGATTAGCCCACAAAGCTGCAGGCAGGAGAGAAGATCCAGGCAGCCCAAGTCCCAACGCATACTTAAGTAAATTCTTAAAAATAAGTAGATAAACTGCTCTCTACGGTAGCTCCTCTTTTCCTTGCCCACCTACAAGCCAGCCTGTGGCCACCCCGACCAGTGGGTGCATAAAGGGGAAGAGCACTTTGCCTCCTCCTGCTAGGGCCACAACTCATACGTGCAGAGAAGGGAAACCTGAGCCCTGCTGCTGAGCTTCCTGCAGCCTCCCGGCAACTCCCTGCAAGCCCCACTTGCTGTGCCAGAGTGGGTGGTGGGCACAACCCAGCCTCCAGAGAGAGATCCACCGGCATCATTCCTACCTCAGTGCCTACAGTCTAATGAGAACGGTGCCTCAGAGACTTGATCTCAGACCGCAAGGGAAGCCACATCGCAGAGACAGGGCTATCGTGCTGTGGCTATCGTGCTCTGCCTACTGGCAGTGGTCCCTGGAGACGGACACTTCCCAGTATAGTCTCCTTTCCAGCTTCCTCCCCGTTTAGCCGCACTCCTTCATCTCAGGTTTAAGGTAGTTTATTTAAAGATATTTATTTTTTAAACCTCCCCCTTCTTAAAATCATCTCTGCTTTGATCTTTTTTTTCTACTGTTAAGTGACAACTTTCTATCTGCTGGGCAAGCAGCCCCGGCCGAGGCATCTCCCCGCGCTCGGCCGCAGCACCGGCGCCCCGGGCTCCCAGCTCCCCGCTTCGCCTCCAGGCAGGAGCAGGTCCGTCCCTCAGCAAAGCCCGCCCTTGCTGCGGACCCCGGCTCCAAAATTCGCCGCCTCCCTTTACGAGAAGGGCAAGCTCTCGGGCACCTGAGCGGGCACGGGGAGCGCAGCCCCAGCCCGGCTGCCCCCTCCCAGGGCACCGCGGGGTCCCGGGGCAGGGGGCGGGCGGGAGGAGGTGGCCAGCCCGGTCCCGCCCCGCGGCTCCGCGCCGGGAAGGCGGCAGGAGGGAGCGGGTCGGGCCGGAACTCAACGGGAGCGGGACCGGGAGCGGGACCGAGCGCTGCTCGGCGGCGGCGCGGCCCGACGGGCCGGGGGTAAGTCCTGATCGCTGCCTCCCGCTCCCCTCCCGCCCCGGGCCGGCAGTCCCTTTTCCCGCAGCCCCCCGCCTCCCTCCCCGCCCGGTTTTCCCCAGTCCCCGGCCCCCCGCGGCATCGCCGAGGCACACGGCAGCGGGGCCGGGGGCACCACGGGGAGCGGCGCAGCTCCCGCTGCCCCTCGGGTGCGGGAACAGCCGGAGCGGCGGGCGCGGAGCAGCACCCGCAGCTGGAGACGAACCCAAAGCCGCCGCCACGCCTGGACTCTGCGCTCGGACCCCGGACCCTTCCCGCACCCCGACCTGCCATCCGGGCCGGTACAGGCACCCTAACCTCTCCGAGGCGGAGACCCACGGGAGGAGCGTCCCTTTTCCTCTCCCTCTCTGCGTCCCCACGGGTGCGCCCCTTGTCCCCATCGCAGTTTGTCACCCGGTTGTCCAGGGTGATGGGTGCCCTGCCACCCCCCTGTGAGGGTATCCAGGTACACTGGCACGTGCCTGGTTTGGCAGCACCCTGGCCAGGTGCGGAGTGAGCGGGACTGGGGGGGTGGAAGACAATCCAGGGATGGGGGACCTGGCAGGGCTGGGAGGGATCTTGGGTAGGGAAGACTGACTTTGGGGTGAGAGTCGAAAATAGTGCTCTTGGATATAAGGGACAGAAAATAAGACAAGAAACCAACAGCCAAACTGTGTATTGGGGTGCCTTATGCCTTCTGGTTATATATATTATGGGTGATGTTTTGTTCATTCCCTGTTCTGGCCTTGCTCATCAGCTAGGCAGCTGCTTAATGTAGGTTCTTTTCCAGCCCTACAGAACCAGCCTTTCCTGGTCCCAGACAATACAGAATTCCCAGAGTGGGAACTGTGTCAGTGCAAGGGACACAGTAAAATGAATCCTGTCTTTGGCAGCTCAACTGTTTTATGAACAGTCCTGGACTCAGCAGAAGCACTCATGCTACCAGAGATCCTTGTGACCCAGTGGAAAGCTTAACTTCTTTGTCAGGGTCAGGCAGAAGAAAGATAGAGGAGACAAGCAAAGGCACTTTCAAACAAAGCACATGCCATTGTTTCACCCCTGTCCTGAGGGATCCGTGTTCACAGGACATAGGAAAGTTCTGTCTCCATCTCATTCAACCCTTGTCCTCTCCCAGCTACAAAGCATCAGGGGAGAGTGGCACCAGTTTTAAGGATGAGTATATCCCAAGGGGCTGGAGCAATTTATACCTATTGCACAGCTACTCTTCCAGAAACATAGCTGTGCATCACAGATGCTGCTGTTCAAGGGGTGAGGTGAAACAGAGTAATATTTATACCACTGGCTTTGCAGTGTTTTGTCCTTGCTTTTCATACCTGTCATACTGACGATGAGTTCAGCAACAGAAGCAGTAGCAAAGGAAAAAAAGATACAAGCCATTAAATGTCATGGAACAACCTTGGGACAGCAGCTTTCATATTCCTGGAAAAAAATCCTCCTCCTAAATCATGAAGGGTAGGTTACTGAGAACAGACTTGAATCTATTGTAAGAAAAAGAAATGCAGAGTACCCTGCAAGCGTCTTTCCATTATTTCATCCCAAACATCAAGCTGGTTTGCTTTTCAGCACAGGAAGCACATCTTCTGGCCAGGCATGGAAAACACAGAGCACAGTATGGGTGAAATGGGAACAGCACCAGCAGTCAACCCCTTTACCAGGCAGGCAGGGCTTGGGACAGAAACATGCTGCAGAAAAGGAGGAATTCTGGAGGTGGTACTTGCTGCCAGGCAGCCAGGGATCAAGAGGCTCTGCCAGACTGCCAAGCACTCGAATGTATGAAGTTATGGAAGACATTTTTTGATGAGAGAACGAAGAGGATACTTCCCAGAAGAAAAGATATAAGTTCCAAATTTTGGCCAAGCCGCAGTATGTTTGGGTAACTGTGCTGGGTCTTTCTCACCATTTGAAATTGTTGTCTTTCAGACTGCACTCTTGCCCAGCTGACTTGTACTGTGGTGTGACTTTGGTGCATCTCAAAAACAAGTGCCACTTTCCAAACAGCTGCATTGGTTGGTAAGATCCACCTTTCACATGCACACAGGAGGTGAAGTCTTGCATTCTTCTCTTGCCTTAGATTCAGTGAAAAACAGAACAGGCCAAACAAATCTTTAAGCAAAGTTCTGTCTGTATATGAGCAGAAAAAAGCTCTCTGGCTTGAAGAAGCATTCATAAAGAAAGTATAAAAATCATACCAGTACCCACAGGGGATACTGTTCTCCACGCTTATTACAGAGCTCTGGTTTTCAGTCCTCTCTTTCTCTCTACAGTGGCAGCCCCATGGCCCTCTTCACCAGAGCCAGCAGCCATCCTAACACAACAGACCCCATTCCCTGTGGGCCAAACAGCACCACAGAGCCTGAGCTGCCCCACTCACATGCCTACTACGCCCTCTGCTACTGCATCTTGATTCTGGCCATCATCTTTGGGAACGTGCTGGTCTGCTTGGCTGTGCTGAGGGAACGCACCTTGCAAACCACAACCAACTACCTCGTGGTGAGCCTGGCAGTGGCAGATTTGCTGGTGGCTACTTTGGTGATGCCATGGATGGTGTACCTGGAGGTGAGTACCTCTTAGGAATGATCAGCAGAATTTAACCACACCACTGCATGCATGGTCATGTTCCTAATGAAGGCAGTAGCAACATTTAGACTGATCTGTGTGGGACAGCCCTGGAGCTGTCCTGCAGGATGTGCACTGCTTGGGTGTGTTACATGGAGTGATTTAAAAAAAAAAGGAGTAAGTGTGTGTATGTGTGTGTGTGTGTGGGAAGCCATCCCAGCAAGACAGAATTAGACTCTTCAATTTGATTGCAACTAAAAAATATTATTAAAAGTCAGGTTTTATTTCAGACTGGAATACTCTATCAGCTCAAGTGCATTCCAAGCCTTAATGAAATCACATTATGCTTTGCTTTAGAAAATACTTGGCATTCACTCTTGCCATGGACAGGGTGGGACTGAGGCACATCTGTGGAGCAGCCTCTGCCCCATTCAGTGCCTTGGTCGTGATTTGTGAGCACAACAGTAGGTCCATTTCCTAGCTGTGTTTGTAGACCCATTCAAGACTAATTTCCGTCTGTGGAGCCTGGACAATCAAAGCAGCTGATGCAAGAGCCATCCAAACAACAGGGAAAAGAACACATACAGATCCCAAACCCAAACTACCAATCCTGGCATTGCACAGTTTTTCCTATAGAACTGGGCTGTAGGACTCCAGCAAGACTAAGATTTAAGAAACAGTCCAAAAAGCCCTGAAGTTTTTTCAATACTTGCTGCTGTTTATGGATCAGCGATGCTACCAATGAAGCAGAAATGGCATCATGCTTCAATACACTATGAGCCTGGAAATTGCCAAAAAATCATTCAGTCCCCAAAACCATGTAGAATACCTATTCATCTACTGAAGGTCTGCCAAACCAGACTTTTGAGAACTGGCCCTTATTTATGGAGAAGCTAAAGGTGGATGAGTGCCTCAGATTTAAATGTCGCTTGTGAAGTTTGTGCTTTACACTCCATTTTTAGAGTCATCTGTGGCCATGAAATGTGTTATTTTATCAATCATACAGACCAGAACTGTCTCTTTCTGAGAAATCTTTTGGGATAGCTGTGACAGAGCATCAATAGAAACATTTTATAGCCTCAAAATCCTTATCTCTACCTAAGGAGGTTTCTGGCACAGAAGTGCTATTCAGCAGTGTGTCTAGCAATCCTCTGGGGGCCAGCGTGTAGGTCTGATACACCAGTACTGCTGCCCCTCTTCTCTCCTCATCTCTGGTGCTGTGGCTGCTGAAGCTCACCAAGGTTTCCAAGACAGTGGCATCAGGGTATCCTGCCCACTGGAGTTGGATGGCATTAAACACCATCATGCCTCATAGCTATTGCATAAACAGAGGAGGACATGTGGCAGCATGGCTGGGAACACCCTCCTCAGTCTTCTCACAACATCCAGTTCTACCTCCAAAGGGGAAGAAAGCTTCAGGAGAAGGTTGTTACTGAGGTCTAATCTGTTGAGACCATGTGGAAGTCACACTGTCTCCTCATCTGTGTCTCTCTCACAGGAGCAGTGAGACTTAAGCTGCTCTGTGAGCTCCAGGAGCTCTACCAGACTGGTGTCAGAGGGAGGACAGAGCTGAGTTACTGCAGCTCAGCAGCCCTGACCACGAGTGCTCTTTGTGCAAACCCACAAGCAGCCACCTCACAGCTGCAGGAGCCAACAGCACCCCCAAGCAACAGCTCCCAAACACAAAACCCTTCCGTGAGCCTGCTTAGATGCACCACTGCTTCCGTGCCTGTCATTGCCTGATGCAACTTGGTTTCCTACTTTCCCATCCATGTGCTCCTCAATGTGGCATCACCCTTCATATCTGAATGGTGGAGATTCAATTTTAAGAATTTTAAGAATGCAGGAGAGTGGTGGATATGCATAAGTTTAAAAAAAATAATCATTGTGCATTCATAAACTGGAAAGCTTCCTATAGAGTTTGGAAGTTAAAAATAATAACATCACAATTTTGTAGATAAAGCAGACTGGTCATCAAGGAAGATTAGGTGAGAACCTGAGCTGAATAGTCTATAGGGATCTTTAGCATTGTGTTTGATAGAGCCAGGATTTCATCCTGGACATTATTCCCACTTCTGCTGCACAGTCACTGAGTGGTAATGAGAGATTGTATCGGCTCATCTCTCTGTGGTTTGCTGTCATCAGCTGTAAGAGGAGAATATTTGACCATCCACCTCACCCAGGCAGATGTGAGGATTCATTCAATTAATACCTGGGATGTCCTTTGAGATTCCTGGACAAAAAGCACCAGAGGGATAAAGAAGAGGTACCCTGCCAGCACATGAAAACCAGAAATGCAGTCTAGCAGGTTCTAGCTGCTGTAGCAAAGATGATTAGAACAAAGCAATAAAAGGAAGAGCAGACATAGAATTTTAAAAATTATGAACAAGGCATGTAATAAAAAGGCTCTTCTTCACTGTTAAATTCTGGAATAAATTCTGGGTTCGTATACCCCACACGTAAATAATAACTACTTCAGCAGAGCTACTCCCCATTTTAGAAGTGGCAGGTGGAAGTCAGGATGGGTTTTAAGCCCAAACATTTTGATCTGTCAAGCATCCTCTTACACAAGCTACAGTCTAGTATGCAGGTGGTGTGATCTGAACACATCATCCTGAGAGGGCCCACTTCTAAGCCATCCCCACCAGCACCTTCTTCAGTTTTAATCGTTCACATTCTTGAGCTCAGCATCTGAATGTGCTCAGGACCTTGGAAACTCCCTCGGTTAAGTGCTTGCTCATCTGCTGGGTTAGCAGCAGCTGGCTTTCATGTGAACACCTGCCACTGGCTTGGTAAAATATTCTTCAGACTCCACAGCTCACGCAGAAACTGCATTGCTTTTTGCCTCAAACTGCAGAAGCATCCCTTACTGCAAAGGGTCCAGCAAAGGGTCCCACTGCAAAGGCTTCCAGCATTTTTTTTTAATACACTTTGAGGTGGTCAAGCAGATCTCAAAATCTGAAACTAAAGTAAAACCACTGTAGTGTTTCTCTGGAAGCTGAACCTACCTATTAAGGTCCCTAACCTCAGATGGACAGCCTTCAGTTTGCACATCTTGTAGCTCACCTAACTGTGCAGAAGAGCTCAGTGATTTTGGTTTGACTTTTTTTTCCCCTTTACCTACTTTTTTATAAGAAAACAAAGGATCACCACCAGTATCAAGAGAACTGGAGAGGAAAGCACAGTTCCCTTCTGCATTCTGCAAGCCAATTCCCATTTCCCCTCCCTGCATTCATTCAAGGTCAGAAGGTCTAATGGAACACTGCCTCATTCAATACCTGATTTCTGAAATGTAGCAGCTCGGTCCAGCAGAGAACACCCTAAAGACACAGCTCACCTCAGCAAGTGTCTTTGTCCATGTGTGGGAATGCTGCCACTATCAAAACCATTTAAATTTCTCAGGATTATTTCTTGAACAACTCTCACAGAGTGAATTCTGCATTTATACAGGTGCTCTTCTCTGCAGGGAGCTGCATCCTTCCTGTGCACCGACACTTGCTGCAGGGTTGACCCACTGCCTGAGGAGCCAGGCTTACTTGTGGCACCCTCTCCAGCCTGCTCTGGGATAGGTATTTTTGAATTGGTCTTGAAAACCTCCGAGGATGGATCCTGCATAGACTTAGCAAGCAACTGGCTCCACTATCTCATTGTCCTTGTGATCAGAAAAGTAACCTTCATAACCAGTTTGTACCTTTCCTCCAGCTCACTCACTCCTTAACCTCTTGTCCTCCCACCACATGCTGCTGTGAAAAACCCAGCTCCATCTTCTTAGCAGCTTGCCTCCAAGCTTTCTCAATAACCTCCCACTAGGCATAGAGGGCTGTTAGTCTCCCACCCCTCAAAGCCATCTCTTTTCCAGACTGAACAAGTCCTGTTCCCTTAGCTGGTTCTCACAGCTGCTCTGGCCTCTATGGATTGTTTTGGTGGCTCTCCACTGGACTTGCTCCTGTTTATCAATGTTTTTCCCCTCCTGATGCCTCAAAACCAGGTACAGTATTCCAGATGTTGTCTAAATGTAAGCAGAAAGATGAGGAACTAGTGGCAGTTTCTGATAGCTTCCCAGGATCCAGCTGAAACAGTAGGATCTATGGGGCTGAAGGCTTAAATCCAGGCCCTCTCCCAAGCATAGACTTTCCCCCCTTTTTCTCTCCTACTCCCCCATTCAGCACAAGACCGGGTTTGTTTGCAGTTGAACAAGGAGGCAGCCTACCCTCCGTCTCCTACAAGGAGTGGGCACTGAGGCAGGCCACTCCCTCTGAGTCAGGCTGTCATCCCAACCCCAGGGAGAGCAGGGCCACACAGGAGCATGGTTGGCAATCAAAAAGGTCCATGTCAAGAACTTGGTGGCTGCTCCAAAAACCACTTTTCTCCATCGTTAAAGACTGGCTGCAGCTGAGCTTTCACAACCACACACTTCAGATTAAAAACTCAAAACAACCAGATCAACAGCTTGGTAGCAACCCAAGCCCCTTTATCTGAATAGCCTGTGAGTTCTCACTCAGATCTAATGATCAAAATCTGTAACTGAGATAAGAATTCAAATAAGGTTTTTGAGAAGCCTCAGTCTCAGATCTCAGTTTCATACATAAATGCAAAAGATTTGCAGCACTTGCAAGAGCACTCCGGCAGCTAAGCTGAGAAAGACTTTCAGCCCTTATATTTTCTCAGATAATCATTAATCAAAGGATAAATACAGTGATATCAAATTTAAATCAATTTATCATGCTAGGCCTTGAGAGAAGGGATAGCTGCTGTTTCTTCTCACTGCCTTCCTCTGCAAGAGCAAATAAAGGATTGAGACTAAAGTGAGGCTCCTTCTCCACAACCTACTGCTGTGTTATCTTGCACACAACATAGGTGCCTCAGTTTCCCTCTGCCCATCACTGTGGACATGAACTCCTCTAGCTGCTGAGATACTTGGAGGATAGCACCTCCTTACACATAACTTGTCAGGACTTGGTGCAGAGCAAGGCTGACAGTTTTGTGTTGCTGCTGCAGGTGACCGGAGGGGTCTGGACGTTCAGCCGGATCTGCTGCGATATCTTCGTCACCATGGATGTCATGATGTGCACAGCCAGCATTCTAAACCTCTGCGCCATCAGCATTGACAGGTGAGACACAACAGCATCCAGGGGATAGTCTGGACACGGGGGTCGGCCCTGTACCCCAGTGGGGCAGGGACAAGGAAGTGGGGTGAGCACAGACAGCATCGCTGTCTTCAGGACAACGAACCCCTGCAGGTCTGTCCCTGCCACTGCTGCTGTTAATGTGGCTCTGCTCACACTGTGCTAGAAGAGGTCTGCACTGGAGGGGGGGAGATACAAGCAATAAAACATCCTCTGTAAGTAGCCAACCACGTCCTCGAGCTTTTTGAAGGCAGGAGCCGCAATTGGTTATCCAGCTCCCACTGAGTCTCAAAGAGGGTTTCTCCTGGAAATCTCACTCATGAAGCTTTAATAAACAAAATCCTGCTGTATACACGGGGAGAGATGGAAGATTATTGCCCTGTAATCTTGAGCTTTGCTCTGGTTTTCTGCATTTTAAAACTGAGCCTATTTTAAGCAATGCTGAGGGCTGGGAGCCAAGACCTTGGTACATGTGGTACTACTGGGACCAAGGAGCGGGAGAAGGGAAAAATACTGCGTGCTGTACCTTTGTAATGTGTAGTTCAAGGATAGTAATGCAAGGCAGCTCTCGATTTTGGATTAGTCTGCTTTTCCTCCATGGGAATCTGTATTCCCATTTCAGTTTGGCTCTGTCTGCAAGAAGCAGCCCCCAGACTCTGCTAAAGATGAGTCTCCTGTGCCTTCCAAATCCTAGCCTTGCTGAGCTGCATCTTCTGGGGCAACCCAGTAGCTGAAGGTCCTTGTCACCTGCCCCTGGGCAATCCTCTGCCTATCAGGCTAACACCAGACCAGGCAGCTGAGACAAAGAGTTTAATAGTTTGTGGTTGCTCCAGAGAGTGCTCTTTCCCAGCAGTGCCCATATAACTTTAGGGGCTTGAGGGTTAGGGGTTTCCTGGGGTTTCTTGATCCATCTGGTAGCCCAAACCTTGTAGCTTCACATGCTGTGAGTTCTGCTGAGCGTTTCTCTGCACTGCTGCCAACTAACTCTGATTTCCTCTGTTCCTCCCCGCAATGCCCCACTTACCATTTCTACAAATTGCTGATCCCATCATCTGATCTTCTCTGCTTTTCTGTTTCTTAACCACATTCACCATCATGTTACCTATGTTGCTTTCATTTCTCCTTTTAAAAACCTGGTGCTTTCCCTCCCTCCATTCCTCTGTCTCCTCTTCCCGGAGCTGGTTTGGTCTGCAGATACACCGCAGTGGTGAAACCAGTTCAGTACCAGTACAGCACTGGGCAGAGCTCCTGCAGGAGGGTCTCTCTCATGATTGTCATAGTCTGGATGCTGGCGTTCGCGGTGTCATGCCCTCTCCTCTTTGGCTTCAATACTACAGGTAGGTGATATCCTGAACAATAGCATGCAGGAGGGGTTGGCAGTGGAGCTGCCCTGTGTATGACCAGGTCATTTAACGTGGATGCTGCAGATTTGCCAAGTTAGAGGAAATTTTAAGGAACTGGAAAGCACACTATGAAGGGAGAGAAAAATCCCCATGTGCTCTTGTCTATAAACTTGCCATTTGCTCAGGCAGACACTACTGCTTTAAAGGGCAAACCTGCCTGCTCTACTGCCAAATCAATGCCCATCATGGTGTCCAGGTCTTCAGGTTCCCACCAAACAATCACTTTGAGCACACAGAGCAAAATGCGCAGCACATACAACACACTCACACACCAGACTTAACAGCGTCTTGCCGATATCAACAGGTTCAGAAGCACAGTTTTGACTCTGATACAGAACACTTTTCTAAACAGCAAGGACTGCATATCAGCATTGCTTGTTAGAAACCTCCTTCCCATCCAGCTGGCTGTCTGCTTCCTTAACTGATCCCTTGAGGAGGGCAAACAATTTAGCCTGCACCTTGGAAGCACATTGGTCTTTTTCCTTTCCCTCAGCAACACAGTCTCCCTGAGGGCAGAGGAGCAGGGGAGCCTTCCTCCGCATGGAGTCACAGGCAGAAGCCTCTGCTCCCCATCCATCCTCTTCTTCAGTGCTTGAGGCAGGAAGGGGATGGGAGGGGGAAATTCTGCTGCCCACCTCTGCCTGATTCAGACAGATAGGAGTGAATGCACACTCTGCATCTACACAGCTCAGAGGCTGTCAAAGGAATAGGAGAAAGGATGAAGGAGACAGGATCCTCTGAGAAAGGATAGGAATAGACACGAGAGCAGAGAACAGAGCTGTTAGCCAGAAAAGCAGGCAGATGCATGCTGGCTAATGCTAGATGGCCCTGTGTTGGGTTCATTTTAAGCATCAGTTAGGGAAGTGGGTAAGCCAGAGCATAATCTGCACTCCTTAGACTGCCTTTGTCCCCAGCCACCTTTTGTCTCGCTTTGCCAGCGCACCAGAGCATCCTTGTACTAAACCAAAGCAGCTCAGCCACTCCTCTCTCTCTCTCTTCTCCTCCCCAGGGGATCCCAGTGTCTGTTCCATATCCAACCCTAGTTTCATCATCTACTCCTCTTTGGTGTCCTTCTACCTCCCCTTCATGGTGACCCTGCTGCTCTATGTCCGGATTTACCTCGTGCTCAGACAGAGGCAAAAGAAGCGAACCCTCACCCGGCAGGGCAGCCAGAGCGCCAGCACCAAACCGTGTTATGCACACCAAGTAAGAGCCACGTGAACACAGTAGGAGCTGTCAGAAAGGACAGGGAATGCATCATCTCTTCTCCTGAAAGGGTCAAAACACAGAACAGAAAGCATAAGGAGAGATATGACATGTTTTCATCCCATTCCTCGCTCATACACCATGATATTTGAGATGCAGAAGTTCCACTTAAATCCTTTACAGACCTCTAGAAACAGGATATTCCCTGTGTATCTCTGCCTCTAGAAGTGGGAACTAGAAAAGAGCACAGCTCTTTTTCAGAAATACATCAGTATTTCTTCAGAGCAGAGTTTTCTCAGCCATGTATAAGTCTGGGTAATTTCTTCATTTATTGATTTTTGTGTCTTCATTTATTGATTTTTGCTCTATGAAGCTTCATTCTCAGGGCTTCACAGGCTTTAACCTCTGTTATTAAAATAAAAAACCCTCTTCATCTGTCAGACTTAAGAGGTCGAAATACCCATGGTGCATGCAACATTTGTTCCACTGACCTTTCTAGATGAAATATCTGCAACCATGGGAACCAACACAACAGTTTGAAAGGAATTACCTGGTCATGCATATCCATTCCTTTTACCCATTTTTGCACAGTGAAGCTACATTAAAAGGGTAGGGATGCTGAGGGGAGCAGGGCCAACACAGAAATAGAGATGAGAGGTTAGCAGAGCAGGTATTTCTGCTCTTACTGTTCTCGTGCTTCTCCTTGGTGGGATGGAGGCAGAGAGCTGCCAAGTGCCGGTTCACCCCCAGGTCGGTCCAGAGGACATGGTACAGTGTAAGAGGCAAGTGGGGCTGAGGATAACTCCTACAACTTCCCTCATCATCCTCTGACCCAATGAGCAGTTTGGGCGGTTTCCAGTTCCTGCGTGGCATCCTCTTTTGCAGGAACACATGGAGAGAAAAGCTTTGCCAAACAGATGCCAAGGCACGTTCTCCCCCTGTCTCTCGCTCAAGTGCCCAGGCCAGGAGATGTCTACAAAAAGGAGGTTGCTGACTGTCTTCAGCCTGCAGCGGTACCGAAGCTTCTGCCATGAGGCATCCCTCACCAGGGCACCAGGGCCCACACAAAACAGCAGGTGGGAAGAGAGCAGAAGGAGCTCGAAGCCAGCAGTGGAGGTACAGAGGCTCAGCAATGGCAGAACCATCAGCAGCCTGAGGCTGGCGCAGCAGCAGCCCCGACTGATCCAGCTGCGGGAGAGGAAGGCTACACAGATGCTGGCAATTGTCCTGGGTGAGTGAGAGCCATTCTGCCTGTGGGGTGCAAGGGGGGATGGTTCAGGACTTCCAGGAGCACAGAATCTCCTAATACAATATTGAGATTTTAAAAAATGCAAGCTAGGCCCTGGCTTCAGCTGGTACCGCTTCACAAACTCAGGAGAAACAGTGATGGGACATTTAGGGATCTAGAATAGTGCTCCCAAATGTTGAGAGCCACGTACGTTAGTGTCTTATTTACTGTGTGTTGTTACCCTTGTGTTTTAAATCAGTGGCTAACAAACCCTACTGGAGGGAGCAACAGCCAACACCTTTGCTTTTCCTTTTCCTTTGTTTTACTATTACAAGGCTGGAACAATCCTAAGTTTCCTTACATGCAGAAGCTCTTCGATCCAGTTACAGAAGGGGAAGCAGGCAAGGAGCCACAGAGGAACCAGTTCATATAGCTGGGTAGAGAAGCCAGGAGACTGGTGTCCCTGTCACCTGCTGTGGTCATCAGATGCACTCCTTCCCCCCACTAACTCAGTAGTAGCACAGAAATAAAGCAGCCCTCATCCTAGCTGATTAAAGCAGCTGAGGCAGTGGGTTTTCCCTCAAAGTTGTGGCCACTTGCTTTTGTCTGTCATCAGACCACTTCTGAAGCCTTATCCATCCATTCACAAAGCTGGTCCCAAGGAACCCAAGCTTTTGCCAAATCCCTCTGTGTCAAGAATAAACGTGGCCTTCAGTGTTTGTGAAATACAGAAACATCATGGAAATAGTGAGGGGCTGGAGGGAGAGGGCACCAGTGGAGGCCCCTTTCCAAATAGTTGCTGCTCTAAACTCATGGATTGTTTTTGCCTCTCTCTAAACCCAGGGGCATTCATAGTCTGCTGGCTGCCCTTCTTCTTGATCCACATCCTCAACGCCCACTGCCCATCCTGCCACGTGCCTCCAGGGCTTTACAGCGCCAGCACCTGGCTCGGATACGTCAACAGCGCCCTCAACCCCATCATCTACACAACCTTCAACACTGACTTCCGCAAAGCCTTCCTCAAGATCCTCTGCTGCTGACTGCAGGGCCGCAGCGGGCTGCACAGGTCTGCAGCAGCCCCCTGGGCTGGGACAAGGCGGGGCCCTTCCTCCCTCTGCTCGCACGCAGTGGGGAGCGCCGTGCTGCCCTCGGCCGCGAGCAGCGGCGGTCAGCGGGACGCGGTCATTGCTGACCGCCGGGCACCCCCTGCACCCGAGCGGAGAGCGGGAACACGCCCCACCCGCACGGCCGCCTTCCCACGCCAGGCCTCAGTGCTCCTGCCTGAGAGAGGACAAGCGCTTCCCACTTCTGGGGAGGGGATAAAGCCAGAGACAAGCCAGTGAGCCCCTCAGCGCTGGGCACAGCCCCGGGTGTGCAGCGGGTCAGCCGCCACCGTGCGTCGCTCCTGGGAGCTGCCAGGCTCGCAGGGCACACAGGACCCAAATGCAGAGGGCATCTTTCATCTCTGCCGCCTACATGCTGGAAATGCGTTTGCCCTCCCACAGCTGGAACCTCGGCCTGCAGAAGGCTTTGCAGAGCAGTCCTAGTAAGAGCACAGAACATGACCTCTTTGATAAGGATCCTGATCTCTTCAGTCAAGAACCAAGAGCAAAAATTGGACAAAGAAACTTAGAAAAGAAGCACTGATGGAGAAATAACAACTTTCCAGTTGTTTTCATCAAAAGGTTTGCCTGTAAAACTGGGTCAGTCTAAGTGCTTGAGAAAATCGCCCTAGTTGCAAATGAAATCTTCCCTTGTGCTGCCAGCTTGTATTTTACTGCTCCTTGCAAGGCAGAGAGGTGGCTGCCCTCCCTCTGGTAGGTCAGCTCGCATTAGAAGTGCAGCACTACCCCAGGGTCTCCTCTCCTCCTGACCCAAGGACCAGTGATAGATTGGCCACTACTTAAATACCACACACCCCAGTGATCTACTGGGGCCACTAAGAGAACAAGGCCCGCGATAGCTCCCACAGATTCAAACCTGTTTTTTCAGCTGGTTGGCATGCAGCCTGTCTCGAAACCTGTTCACGGTCTCTTTGGAACTAGTTTTCACCCTTGCTCCTCTCCTGACAGGAGCACTGCTAGGTTTAGGGTTTGTACCACCTGACTGCTGCAATTACTCCTGTTACAGCCCATACCTGGGGGAGAGCTGTTTCATAACATCTCTCCCAGTAAGAAGGGACATTTGCCTTGGGATCAGCCCCAGGACTCTCCCTGACACTCTTGTCATCACATACGGCATCTGTATATCCCAGCATCCAGGAGCTGGCCAAATACAGCCTAGCCACAGTCTCCTTCCCAGCAGTATTCTACAAAGTCATCTCCAGTAGTTCCTGGATGAAAAAACCAGATGTACCATGTAAGCTAGTCTCATGTCAGGGCACTCTAATGCTCTTCCCCTCATATAGACAAACCTGGCATGGGCCAGAGAGCCTCAGATGGTTCTCTCATTTTGCCCTCTTGCTGTACTGGATCAGAGGCTTCAGCTCTCACTCCCAGGACTTGGCTTAGTTGTGCTGTCAGCCATGCTCGTTTGATAGCTTTGGGCATAACTCTGTGTGCTGTTCCTGCCTGTGTCCATGCCACAGCTTCTCCATCTGGAAAGGGCTTCCTTTCTTTCCTAATATAAAGCCAAAGCCATTGTCCTCTGCCTCCAGGGCACATAGCAGAGCTCTAGCTGCTGCTTTGGTTTGTCTGGGTTTTGGGAGGAGGATCTTGTGGAGAGCGTGTGTCATTTGCCTGGGCAGGTGCCCTCCATACTGCATTGTAACTGCCTTAACCCAATAAAACACTAGTGTAACTGGAAGTTTCGGTACCTTTGTGGTGAATGTACCCCCTTCCATAAGCCTTTTGTCACCTGTAGCCCTCATATCACTTTCCCTGTAAAAAATTATCATCATCCACCTGGACACCCACAAGAAGTCTTTATTATTACTTGCGTTTTCCTTGCAGCTGGGAAAGAAATCAAAGGCTGCTGTAAGCACTTCCAGCAGATGAATTCTGAAAATATGGTCCCAGCTATGCCAGGCAGACATGCAGTAGAGTGTTGCTCCATCTGCTCAAAGGTGCTGGAGAGCACGGGAGGCACCCAGCACAGGGTGGAGGAGCTATGGATCGAGTGAATCAACCTGTGGACAGGTTGCCACTCAAGGAATTCTCATTAAGCTGCTTCTTAACAGAGATCACCAGTCCAGTTGCTTTATATAACAATTGCCAGAAAGGAAGAAATGAAAGATCTTTTAAAGGATGAGTAGGTCTGTTTCAAGACCTGACCTTGGTCACAGGGGTCAGTTTGATCTTACTTGAATTTGCACCTGTTCTTCATGGAGCACTCCCCAAGATGATTCAGAATACAGGTAAGAACAGGAGGTGTGGCAGAAGACTAAGCAGCATTTTGGTGTCCACACAGCTATAAGGGATGGGGAAAATTCTGTGTCTAAACATACAGTGCTTTCTTTACTAACTAAGATTTGAACTATGCGATCACAGAACTGACAGCAACCTCCTGAAATATAACCTGCTGTGAACCAAAAAAAAAAAAAAAAGGCAGCACACAAAACCCTCACACAATTACAAAAACTCGACTCCAAACCAAAACAATCTCTGTCTCCCCCTCTCTCAAGGGCTGCTTGAGCTCCATGTCCAGTTTTACTCTGGCAATACAAACACAGGCGACCCCATAGAAAATTCCAAGGAACAGAAACAATCAAAGGTGCAAGCAGTTGATGCCCCTCCACCCTCCCCGGCAAGCCAGAGAGACTGCTAAGGATGCCCCCAAGACACACACACCTCCCTCGTTATTTACAGCAGAATAATCTGCATTCTCCTTTTTCAAGTGCTCAATGTCTCCTACTAACCTCAATTTTCTACAACACTTCCCTCTTGTTTTGTTTTCTCTGACTCCACAACTGGCTGGGAGAGGAGAGGTGAGCTGTGACGCTGTGCTCTGCATTCTACAGGGATTCATTTGCATACTGATATTCACATTAGAAGAGCCTTTGGATAATGCAGAAACCTCCTCTCCTGCAGAGAAGAGAAGGGAGCTCGGAGACAGGCACCAGTTGCTCTGGCAGAAGGGCCGGGCAGATGTGCAGGTGCAGCACGGGGCCCTGCAGTCTGTGCTCACCTCCACCCTGCTCCTCCAGGCAGCTGGATTGGGATAGCTCAGACCCCCTGTGCTGGAAGACATTTGTAAACGAGCCAGTGGAGAGAGCTGAGGAGACTTAAGACCCTTTGGAGACGAAGGAGAGTTGGCAACACACACTGGTAAGATCGGCTCCCCCCGCAAGGTACAAGGCAGCCATCCAAGTACTGCCTGTCTAGACACATTTACAGCACGCCTGAGAAATGGACTGAAAAGCACCATTTATCCCCTGCATCCACCATCTCCCGGCTCACAGAGCCATAGGCTCTGGCTCAGCTGCAGGAACCCAGACGAATGAGCCACTGAGCCCACATATCCCACAGTTAGCTATCCTACATGTACCTGGGGCTCCTCATCTGTGACACATGTGCCACATGCTGCATGTGTTAAACTTCAGGTCTAGGAGGAAGAACACAGGTTACCCAAGTTACTAAAATCCTAAATGGTACCAGGCACCAAACTGAAGCCATCCAGAGTTTAAACCAAAAGCTCTTATGTTGAGTTTTACACTGTAAAGTATAAACAGAGAAGAAACCATAAAAGACTCTACCTTATCAGAGGCAGCAACAGGCACAACAGGCACCAGATCCTGCAGGAATCTTTAAGCAGAAGAGCACAAACGTCCATGGGGCAGAAGATAAAAAAATCTTTCACGAGAAAAAGCTGACTCCTGGGAAGGCAAGGGAATTATGGAGGAGGTGGGTTTCACCTGCTAGCACAGCCCAATGCTCTGCAGGTGACACTGCTCAGTGAATATTCTCCAGGTACCTTGCAGCAGCTGTTGGACATGTTGTTTTAACAATCCCAGCTGCAGCCAGATATTAAAATCCACATTTGCCAGACTACAAGGACAAAGCAAAGCCTTGCAGAAAAATCTCACTTCTCTGGGTAACCTTCCTTAGGCCTCTTAGGGGATGGGCTGGCCTGGCCAGATACTCAGCTGAGCTCAGCTGGACCCCACTGCAGGGCCAACACAGGGATCTTCCCCCTTGGGAAGAGGAGGGGGTACACCTGGAGTCTGCCTCTCTGAGGGGGATTGGAGTGACTTGGGGTTCTCTGTTCCTAGCTGGGGCCAGCACAGCCCTGCTCAGCTTGGCAGCTCCTCTGGAAGACAGAGCTTGGCTGCAGCTTATTGCTGTTACTGATGTGATGTTTTCTGAAGAACATCTAATCAATGCCAGCATTTCAAGGAAGGATCAACAGCCTGCAGGCTGCTGATATGGTGACACTCAGACAACTACAAATAGGAATTGTGGACAACCCAGAGGACACTGGTAGCAATCTGATTAGTTTCAGCTAAGTGTGTGTGATGGTTTGGTCACACACCAAAACTGTACTTCTTCAAAGTCAGCATCAGCTGCTATGTAGCTCTTGCTGAATGACATTGAACAGGATGTAGAAGATGTATCCCAGACCAATGCTGCCTTTCAATCTCAAAAGCCACTGATCCAGTTATGCTCTGTTACTCTCCAAATAGTCAATCTCAGCTCAAGACATAGCAGTGACCTTTCTTGTTATGCCTTCCTGGCATCACTCATGCCACCTTTCCTTGGTTTCTTCCTGCCTCAAGTGTTGGATCAGGAGCCCACCAGCTCTGATGCCAACCGCACCTTTCTACAACAGGGATACACTTTCTCCCCGGCCCAGGCCAGGAATTCTCCTGAGCTTCCTTCATGATTCTGTATACACATCAGTGAAACTCCTCCTGCCAGACACTGGCCTCATCTTATCCCTGAGTGCCTCTGGAAATGTGAGGGAAACAAAACCCCTAGGGCCAAAGAAAAAAACAAACATAATTAAAAATTAATTTCAGTATAATGATTTAAGCACCTCAGTAAGACAAGCATCAGGCTCTTGTATGTTTGGTGATGTGGGGAAGACCTTTTTTGTTTCCTGCCCTGGGGACTCCTGTCAGTTTTACCCCATAGCTGGGAGCATGGCAAATTGAAGAGCCCAAATAAAGACCACTTTTCAGCAGACAGAAACACAAATACCGAGGGAGTCAATTTCTTTCTGACAGCCTATGTCATGGCAGAAGGGCTGTGGTGCAGGTGGACTGTTCACCTAGCTATGCCTCAGCTGAGGCAGCAGCACTTCTGTCTCTCTGTGGGGGTCAGGTCAAGGGACGTGAGCAGATGGTTGATGCTACAGGACTCCCTTGAATATTTGTGATGGCACTGGCTGTGGGCAGCAGGGGAGCCAGGTACCAGGGTTGAGTCCAGCACTCAGTACCCCCATCAGCCTCAGGTCTGCAGGCTACCAGCATTACTCTGTGGCCTTTTGCCTTCGTGAGCAGGAGCATGGCAGCCATTGCTAAAGTCCCTGAACCACAACGGAGCACTTCTTCCTCCTTAAGATGTGTGCAAAACAAGGGATGGAAAAAGGCACGTGCCAGTGGCTTCTGCAACTTGATGCTGGCAGTGCTACCCATGGACATACTGCACAGCTCCCACTCCTTTTTTCGCTGGCCTTGCCAAATCCTAATCATCCTGTTTGCCTGTGTTCCTTCCTCCCAGACGCTCCATCTCCTGTTCCCTTTCTTGAAGAGGCTGCGTCTCTTTAAACTCTTCAGCTGCCTGCCAGTCTGTTCTCTCTCATCCCAGTTCCCTCAGCTTTGTCTGAGGAAAGCATCTGGCTTGTCTAAGGGCTGATTTCTTCAGCTGTTTTTCAGCACATAGTACCACTGAAGTTGACATTACTTTGTAGATGGTTCCATTTTAGTCCAGGAAGGGCAGTATAAAAAGCTCAAGACAGATTTGTAGACTCTGCTGACTTCCTGCAAGATGCTGGATACATCAATACCTCCCCTGATTACCTCATCAAAAGGCAAACCAGATGTTCTCCTGTGGAAGAAAGGAGCAGTGAGCACAGAGCATTGCTACAAAGGCACCTTCTTGTCGTGTTGCAACACATCCACCAGCTCAAGAGCACAAGGTATCACACGCAGGAATGGGTCCAGGAACTCTGGCCAAGGACTTTGAAACCACTCCTTTCTTTGTGAAAGTCTCTGCTGGGCCATTACATATAAGGGCTGCAGTTTTTAGGTCTTTTCTTGATCAGCAACCTGCAAATCAATCGACTCTGCATGTACAGGCAGTAAGATACACCCCATCCTGCAGAGCCTCTGGGATGAACCACAGCCATTGCCTTTCCCAGTGCATTGGCCACTCCCTTGGGCCAGGAAATGCTTTACACCATAGCAGGATAGGGAAGACAGAAGGCTGGTTAATCCTGAGCTGTCTGGCAGATCCAAAGCCTTTATTTATAATTTCTTTATCTTTGGTCCTCACTAAACAGATGCCTAGATTTTCAGGCTTCAGAAGTTTGAAATAATCCTGGTTAACCAGATAACTCCTTCTTATCCAAAACTGCTTCCCAAAGCGCTCTTGCAAGATGTTCAGACACACAAATAGCTGTGAACAGAGCAGGTTTTCTCCAAAGATTTTGTAATGATGGGGAGTAAGCAAGGCCAGGAGCTGGAGGAGCTGTGTCAGAAGCATCACAGAGCATCCCACTCTGTTGCACCTTCACCTGACCAATGTAATTAAATTATACAGATGACAGATGTAGACTTAACCAGGCAGTTCATCATCACGTCATTGTGAGGCAGGAAAGGTGTTGCTTTTCCAAGTCAGTATGTCCCCAGGGAGAAGACTGTGTACTCTGACAGACACCATTCATGTTGGCACCATCAACAGGGAAGCAAGAACATTTTGCTGCATCATTTTTGTGCCAGCACCAACTTTGCCAGTCTAGATCCAGCTTCTCACAGGGATATAAATTCATTGTCTTTTTGTTTGAAAAGTCCTGTCATGCCTACAGAACGTGCATAAGAAAGGATGGTAACATGCTTGAACATCTTTAATAGTCTGAAGGAGTGCTGCATTACTAGAAAAAAGATGAGGTCCCTAGTGAATTACGTAGACCACTCCAGAGTACCACAAATAAAACCATTAAACTGGCCTGCACCATCATCGATTTCATGTATGCCTTCCACATCACAGAGGAAACATCTCTGAAATTACTGAGAGGTTTAAACATTTTATTGGAGCCTTTTGTCTGCCAACTCAGGTTATGAATCAAAAAACAACAGGGTTCAGGATAAAAAAAAAAAGCTACTCAATGCTTAAAAGCACCTCTGAAACACACCTGGAACTGATTTTTCTATGCATAAAAATCCAACGATCTGAAAGCCCTCTGGACCTTAGAGATGTAGAAATAAATTGAACCCCCTGCTGGAACACCTCCAGTCTCGGGCAGCTCCTGCGATCCTGCGGAGCCACAGAGGAGCAGACCCAGAAACTGTCAGCCCAGGCTGGAGACACTGCGTGTGTCTGGGACACCGTGTCCTAGTGACTTACAGCATGGGCTGGATGAACAGCAGGAGGGGGGCGGGAAATTACAAACCTGAAGGGAAGGAAAAAACGTTTTTGTGATAAACCAATCTGATTTTTTTCCTTAATGCATTTCAAAGCATACCTGCGAAACTGCTAAAGAGTCTGCAACATTAAAATAGGTCTGAAAGGAGGAAGTTACTGAGCAGAATACTGATGAAGTGGTCAGAAAGGCACAGGACTTACCATGAGGCCCTGCCAGTTATTCTCACCAGCGTGAAAGGTTTTTCTTTATTAAGGGGAAGATTACACTAAAAGTTGCTAAGGAAAAGATATTCAAGGGTCTAATGTTTTTGTAACACACCATCTCTTTTGTATTCTGCTCTGCTCTTTTATATTCTGCCCTTTGGGGATGGATGGCAGCCAAGGATGTTTTCTGCAGTCTTCTGTGCTTAGTGAAGTTAATTTAGCACAGACATTTTTCCACTCCTTATTAATTTCAATTTTCACTTCTCCATGGAAAGTTTAGCTTTCTTCATGCAGTTTTGAACCCCATATTAGGGCAAGAATTCTGTTTTTGAAAGAAATTAGATCTCTGCCTGGAAATAAATAAAAAACTTTCTAAGTTAGCATGAAAAATGTTGCTGATTTTTTACAATGTGAACTAAGAGCACTGACACATTGAGAAGTTGTATAAATACAACACATTAAGATGGTTTCAGGGTTAGTGATGTTTTTAACTGTGTTTGTTAGATACTAAATGATGTAGCTGGTCAAATTCTGCCCAGTAGAAAATGGTTTCCTTTGTGCAGCTGTGGTACACACGTGCACACACATAAAAGCTAAGCAGAGAACTGTAACAGGAAAGCCTAATGGGTATGACTGGGAAAAAATGTAACACAGCAGTATGGAAGGACTGGAAAGCCAAAGAAGAGAAGGGTTATTGAGAATAGCATGTTATTGGCACTTAGCTTAGCAGGCCACTAAGATCCCAGAACGGCTAAGTTTATCTCTTTGGGATACCCAGGCTGGGAGATAAAGAAAAATTAATAAATCCTAATGATTCACAGAGGCGGGGCAGGATGGGGAGACTGACTGATCACAAGTAGCTCCCAAAAGGTACAAAACAGCACTTCCAAAACTAGCAGTAAGGTTACCAAGCTAAAAGTATGCAGGAAATGCAAGCAGGACACAACCACCAGCACCCCTTGATCTCTGTGTCATCCCAGAGAATCACTGACTGACCTCTTGGACTCAACCATCTTGGTGCCTGGCTGCTGGGCTGACTCGGGCATTTCAGTGAGTGTGTGGATATAGGAGTGCCAGTGAATGAGAATATTCAAAACCTGACCCCTCCCAAAAGATTTTGCACAGGCAGTTGCAACATTGCAGAAACAGGCACTGCAGAAACAAGCATTGCAAGGTCCCATGCACTACCACTGCATTCCTCTTGAAAGAAGCATAAACCATTTTTGTTTCATTACAATTCCTGCTCCTTAAGTTAAGCAGACTTTCTATACTCAGGACACCATCTCCAAGTTTCCAAGTGCTGCATCAATTTTAACAACCACAAGGTACTACTTGGGAGTGAGGACAATAATCCTGTATTTTATGTCGTTTCTGTGGCTGAATCATTCTCTGTAATCCCTGTTTGAAGACAACAGTAGAGCAGTATTTGCACCATTTCTTTAGGAACCTGTGGAACAGAAATGTAGTTAGTGCAACACAGTGAATAAGGCTGGAATGGTAAAAAGGACTGTGACAACCTTGTGTAGCTGCCCAAAAAGGCAAACTAAAAAACTAAAACCCCTTATACTTTATGGTAAAGTCATGCTGATGGGAGATATTAAAATCTTAAAGCATTGCAGAAATTGTGAAGAGTAAGCTACAGATTAATCCTTACTGGCTTTAAGGCCATTAAGTGTAGTATTTTTTCAGGCTTAATGAAGGTATTAAGAGTTCTTATAGGGAGAGGGACAGGCAGCTGTCTTCAACACTTCCAAGTCTATTATGACATTCTTACTATGAATCAAATTACTTGGAACCCTGCTCCATGACAGGATCCTACTCCTAGACAATGTCCTCCATCAGGCTGCTAGGTCAAGTTTTCAGGAGACATCTTCTTGATTTCAAGCTCTCAGGTACACCACCTCTGTCACACATTGAGGAGCCAGTGTAACAAATAATAAATTTCTTTTATTGTTGCTTTGTAATATAAAATGATTAAATCCATGATTCCACAGTAAGGGGCAGTAAAAAAACCCAGCTGAATAAGAGGAATGTGACATAACTAACTCATATTTTAAAATAAGGAGCCATGAGAATGTTTTCTAAAAGCCCTTTCCTATGACACATCCTTTCCACAGCTCCACCTCACAGGGACATTTGTGTAGCCTGCTCTGTGACCAGGGTGGCTGGAAAGAATGGTACAGACATTGTCAGCCATGTGCTAACACGGGAGTGAAATCTGGAAAAGGCACACACAGAGTTAAAAAAATCTTCTATAGCAGGACATGGATTAAACACTTCCTTTTCTCTCTGGCTCTATGGTCATTGAATGGGACTCCTGAGGCAGAGGTGTTCAAGGCCAGGCTGAGGTTGGAGGGCTTCTTCCAGGCCCAGAGAACATTCTGCACTGCAGGTGGCCTGAGAGAGGAGTACCCACGTAGTCCCTGGTGCCACTGGACACAGCAGCACTTGCAGTCAGTTCTTTCCAAGGACACAGATGCTGGCAATGGCTACAAGGACGGTGCGTTAGACTGAGGTGGGATTTCTCACCAAGGAGATACATGATGAGACACTAGGATACCACTAGGTTTTTCTAGAAAAATAATTACTATTGGGTATGGAACAAGAGTCCCAAGCAGCTGCTGAGCCTCCAGGCAGCTGGATTAATTTTAAGTATATGCCCTGCTTTATCCTCAACCACAAGTTCAATAACTCTGTCTTTGCACATGGGAAACCAACAGCAAGTATCTGAAAACAAAGTTATCCATACTGGTCTTACTGGTGAACTGTCCAGGCTCTTCCATCCACCAAGAAGGCACTGAGCCAATTAACCAAAAGAGACGTTTGAACAAGATCGTCCTTCCCCACCAGGAAGTGAGATCTTCTTCAAGCATCTCCTCCAGGTCCCTCCAGGAAGGATAAAAGGCATTTTACTACTGACAGGTCCAGGTGATACAGTTCCACTGGATGAGGATGCAGCCTGCAACCTCCTCTGTCCTCTCTGAACTCACTGGCTCAGCGGCGCATTTGCCGGGCCTTGCAGCGCCTGCCTGAAGACGAGCTTCTTGAGTTGGTCCAGTTTACTGTCCCTTAAGGCATCCCGAATGGCACTGAAGAAACCAAAGTAGTGCTGGAAGTTGTGCATCATGAGCAGGACGCCGGCCAGCAGCTCGTTGGTCACCAGGAGGTGATGGACGTAGGCACGAGTGTGCCTCTGGCAGCAGTAACAGCTGCATCCTTCCAGCAAAGGACCAAAATCATCGTGGTATCTAAGGAAGAAGCAGTGTTGGGTAACATCAGAAGTAAGACACATTCAAGCAATAAAGAGTACACAGTTACCACCTGGCCTTTTGAAGGGACCTGAGCATTGAAGTCCTGAGGTTCTTAATCCAGATTTGGTGACAACTCAGCCCAGCACCACTGGCACAAAGGACTTCAAATATTGGAGACGGTTTGGGTTGGAAGGGACCTTAAAGATCACGTGTCTCCCACACCCTGCCATGGTGTGGGACCATGGCTGCTGAAAGCCCCAGGCCCCCTCATGCCAGAACTCACTTCAGAGCCAAAAGGCCACACATTTACGTCAGAGTAACTCTGACTACAGCACAGCTAACAGCAGAGAGAGGCTTTATCTGTGCCTGCCCTGGCAGAAAAGCTGCAGTGCAAGACAGCTATCACACAGTTTATGTAGGAGAAAGCCACCAAAACCACAGATTTACTAATCCCACTATTCACAAAACAAAAAAGTATTCCCCTCTTCTGTGAGATGCACCATTTCACAAAGTGGAGAGAGCAGAACAACACAATTGTCTACTCAAGACAGCCTGGAAGTACCTGTGGCAAAGAGAAGGAAGGACAGGTGGTAACAATGGCCAAAGTTTTTGTGAAGTATCCAGAAATGGCAGAACTGCTCTGCAGCTACCCAAACTGAGTCAGAGAGTAGAAGGTCTCCATAGTTTAAATAAAATCTAGTATCTCAAGATGACCCAAGATAGATGTGGAAGACCAAAGTGATTCCCAGACCACCTTTGTGAACCTATAGTCTTTCAGCTGAGACATAATTATGACCACAGAATGTTTGCTGGATAAATGATCAGAAAACCCCTGGCTCTAGGTCAGGCAAAAGACAGCGCTATCTTTCAGAGATAGGCTGTTGCCTGATAACAAGCTAGAATGCTCGTCCAACACTCTCCACTCAATGTCCAAAGTACTCTCTTCAACAAGCTTCATGTTTTATGAAGTCTCTCATCCAGCTGCTGATAAATGCAGAGGACAAAAGCATCACATTTAGTGATACAGCTGCAGGAACCCTCCTCACAAACTCACATACTTTTTGTCTTTCAGAAATATCTCAAATGGTGTCATTTCTGGGTCAGCTTTGGAGACTTCGTCCTGGTCTTCTTGAGCACCATTCTTCTCCAGGTCCTGGGCCCCATTTTGTGTTAAAACTGCTCAAATTAAAAAGACAACAGCCTTAGAACAGAAAGCAAGGGCAGAGCAAGGGTAGCAACCTTAGAATAGGTATTTCTGCTATTCTCTTGCCAACTGAAAACTCCTGCCACAAGTTTCCACCTCTTTCTTCTAGAAAGCCATAATACTTTAATTACCATCGGTTAGTTAACACAAATACACTTTTAGATGATTAAAACAGCAAGAGACAAGTGAAAACTAATCAACTAAAACGAATCAAAAGTTAGAGCTGAAACAACAGTATAACTTTTTGCTGCTCTACTGAGTTGAATTCTTTATAAAACATCAGAAGTATTTTGTCTGAACTGCATGCTGAATAGAATGCAATCACCTGAACAAATGGATTTTATTGAGATTTTGTTAGAGTTGACAGGCAACTCATCTGCATTCAATCATTTTACTTTCCATGCTGTGATCAGACTCAGGGATTTAGATGCCTCTTGTTTTTTTTTAAAAAAACCCTGGAATCAAAAGAGGCTGGTAGCACTAATTCAGAAGAGGTAGGTTCCACATCTGCCTTTTCGGCAGCTATTTGAAAAATAAAGAACCTTCCCATAATTTTGTAGGTTTGCATTTTTAAGTTTGTTCTGAAGGAGAATGAGATGTATCTGGAAATATCAATATTACTGTCTGCATAATCCATGCCTACTGTGTTTCAAACAGACACAGGACAAAACTACTGCCATTACCCAGAGCCTTATAATTTAAGAATAAAGTGAGACAAGATAAAGAACAACAAACAAAGAGAAGGGTTAAAAAAAAGGCAGCAAGCACAAAGAAACAAGATGTTCTGTTCTATTCAGCTGGCTCTGAATTATCCAGGCACGAAAAGCCACTAGGTTCTACCCAAGAGAAAAAATGTAAAATGTTTCCCTGTATTAAAAACATTTAATAGGCCAAAACAAAACAGCTGCTTGAAACACATTTGATAGGTGCTTTAATGGGTGATACACATTTCCATCTCACAGTGTAATGGGTTATGAACAGAGCATTTTGGTTTTGATACAAACCTATGAATGCAAGGACAGAGAGGAAAACTGCCCAAATAAATGGGAAACTTCTGACAGCTAGAAAAAAGAACTTCAAAAATATATTATTACAACAGACGCATATTCAGTTAATTCTAGAGATCACTTAATAGGTCCAGCCTTCACTGCTAATGGTAACAGAAAATTTGCCAGTGGTGTCAAACTAAAACCCCTCTGTGCAGGAGGTGTTTAAGAAATATTTAATCATCGTCTTTTGGCTAATGAGACATTCAGAGGCCTCAGGTTTTACTCAACAGATTTCACACCAAAGTACCCCACCTTCAAAAGCAACACTTGGTAGTAGAATCCCAGTTTTTCCAGTGGTCACTGTACTTATTTCAGGAACAAAGCCCTCAAATACAGATTCCTCCCAAGTATGAATTATGCTTGCCACAATGTAAAACGTAAAAACTATAACGAGCATCAAGAAGCCTACCTGTGGCTTCAGGGTCTGGATGGCAGTCATAACTGAAAACCAAGGCACAGCCTCGCTCCGTTACTTGGAAGGGAAAGAAGCTCTCAAAAATGTCCACTCCCCTTTCAATGCACTCGAGCACCTCATCTGGTCTGCCTACACCATGAATGATTCTGCAGGAGACACACAGGAAGACAAATCTACAACAGTCTGAGTGGAAGCAAGCAAGTACCTGAAGGAAAGGACCTCCAGGTCATGTGCAGCACATGTAGCTTATCTCTGGAACTGCTAACTGGAAGGTCACGGGGCACAACAGTCATCACTCAGAATTCCATGTGCTTCCACTTCCCCACCTCCAACCTATCCAGTATATAGCAGGATTTCATTTCTTGCCATATGGAAGACAGCAATAATCCCTCATTTACTGCAGAAAAACCCCTTTCTGTTCATTGTGTTTGAAGTGATTTGTACGTGATTTCTTTCACATACATATAAATACAATTAGATTCAAAACATCCGTGCCATAGAACAGATATTTTCCTTAATCATGTTTGTGCCCCCGTGAACTACCAATTCCCAGACACATGGACCCTTTTGCTTGTCAGCTGTTTAGAAGACAGTCTAAAAAGAGTCTCAACAGAGACAGCAGTAGATGGCTGGTCAAAGATACGAGTCCTTCAGGTGACAGACACATCATACTGCACTTGGAAAACTGCCTGGGGGAGAATGCACTAATGAGAAGCATCATTAGAAAGAGAAAACCTCCTTGCTTTAGTCTTCCCTTCTCTTTACACTCTACTTGCTCAAATGATTTACCCAAAAACGTGGGCTGTAACATCTCCTGAGACATGGCATTAAGAGCCAGGAAGAGCCTGGCTGGATTGCCATCAATGGTAATAGAGATCCTGCTGGCAGCCAAATTTAGTTGGCAGCTTCGCCGAGGGTGGGTGAAGTGAAAGGGAGTAGAGCAGTGCCTGCTCTCCTGCAGGTGCATGGCTGGGCTGAAAGCAGTAGAAGTTAATGTAGGGCAATGAGCTAAACAGATAATTAGGAAAATACACAGCGGCTGATAAATAAAGTCACAAGGTGCCATTTTTAGTCACTTTCCTAAGTACTCCAATTAAATTGATGAGCACAGAATAAGGATAGGAGAAGTTTACAGCATGAGTGTTTTATGTTTCAGGTTCCCATGACAGGGAGAAAATGATATGCAAAACTCACAACAGTAGCTGTGCATATATGATCAAAGCTTTGTTGAAACTCATCGCTGCACAGGTAAGGACAAAAATTTGTTCTTGCAAGGGTTCCCATGCTATTGGAAAGGAAAACAAATTTTATCAAGAGACTTCAGCACCTTTAGGTACATGAAAGGACTCTTTATAAAAAGAGTACACTCATAAGATCATTTTACCATCACACAAAAAGCAGCCACTTCTTGAGTGAAGCACAGAAAGTGTTTGTCTTCTGGAGAATTTCATATTGGGGTAGAACAGGGCTGAAAAACAACTTTTCCAGCCAGAATGGCAAGGGTGATTCGGGACCAAGGATTGCCTGAAATTCACTTGAGGTACTTCCAAGACCCCCTGGGGCTAACCAGCTCTCTTCCTATCAAGAGGTCAGAAACACTTGTCTTAACAAGACAAGCAAACTATTTGATAGATGAGGCAGATGCACTGGTAGCCACTGAGGTTAGCTGAGCAGATTGGACTCTAATGCTCCCAGGGGATCTTTTAAGTGGCTCAACCAGACAGGATGGCAACAACACAGCAAGCCTTCTAATTGTCAGGAAAATTCAAACCCCAGGCACCACTAAGCAAGAACAAGCTGCAACACCAGGCACAGTGCTTTTGCATTTAATTTCATTTTAAACACCATTAGGTCAGAGCAATGCTCTGCTAGCAGAGGGAAGCAGGAACACAGTGGGGCCTCAGACATTCTCTTCAGGAAATCATGAAAAAAGTAACCATATTATTTCTGTTGCAGTTGCTCTGGTAAGAGCAATCCAGCAAGCTCAACCCAATTAAGAAACCCCTACACTTCTGAACCACTAGAAAATATTAGCTTTTTCAAGCTTTTTTTTCAAGACACTTTTTCAAGAAGTCTTTAGTTACTGTTAGTCAGTTGTAAGGATCAAGAAAGCTGCCACTCCTGTCCAGTCCCTGGCACGGGTCTGATGGGCAAAATTAACAACTCAGATATGCAGTAAGCCCCACGCTGTCCAAGAATACCACTGTTGTGGGCCAGGCTGCACCACCCCAGGCAGTGCACAAACTCAGTGCCTCAGGTATGATGACAGAGCTGGCTACCAAGATCGTGTAGCAAGCACTGGCTGGTTCTGCCAGCACCCCTCTGTGCCATCCTCCAGTTCAGACCAGAGAGAACTGGGAACATGACAGTTTTACTGAGAAGAAGTCCTTGCAAAATATCTAGATAATAACATTCTTGTTTAAGCAGAACTTCAAGTAAACCATGGCCTCCAAGATCAAATGCAAGTAACTCTGACATATCCTACCTGTAAGTCTTCCTAAAAATGTAAAGATGACAAATGTGGAGAGTACTCAAACCCACAGCATGAGCAAAGCCTGGTGCCAGTTGCAGCTAAAAACTGAAACAAGTGATGAAGACTGCAGCCTGACAGTGGAAAAATTTATGCAGCCTGGCACACAGAGCTGTGCAATACAGCAATTACTTCCTACAGGGAAACTGCACAGCAGCCTGTAGATGTTCCTCGTAATAGGACAGATGGATTTCTTGGGATGTTGCCCACACAACTTACCTTGGTTTATCCTCTGGCAGCTCTGCTGTGACAGAAGCTATCAGTTTCAACTTGGTCTCCTTGGCCATGGCACTTCCCTGGAAGCCATCTAGCAGAAAGCCACCCACAGGCCGCTTGGCAGTCTCCCTGGCTGATCTGAGCCTCTCTTCCAAGATATCTCCACCTTCAATTGCCCCAAACATTACACTTCCTTGTAGTTCCTGTCCCAGGAGAAAGCTACAAGTGTTAGAGCATGCTCTGCCAAAGACATGAAAGACATCTCACAGCCCAGACTTCAGATGCTTGCTACTTAAGCCCCACAGTCCCAGGAACTTGCCAGAACCACGGGATTTCATCTCATGTAAGACTACTCCCCACACAACACTGTGAAGTCCATGTGTAAGAAAGGGGACTAGTAGAGGTAAGATTCTGCTCCTTGCCTTGACACTGACTCACTGAGAATTTTGATGCCACTCTTCCCACCTCCCTGCAGAAGGCAATAACCACACACCATCTTCGTACACAGCTCTTTATGGATGCGGTCTCAGCAATACATGTGTTGGTGCAAAATACAAAATAGGTGCCATTATCCTGGCTGTCAGACACCAGATCTCACACGGAATTGCCTTTCAGGAGATACAAATATCAGCTCCTGTCACCGGTTTTCCTTTGTAGTGCAGACTCAGATAGTATGTCTCCTTTCACCAAAAGAGAGGGAAGTTTCAAAGTTGCTGGAAGAAATGAAGGATAGCACTGACTAATTCTATCAAATCCTCCCTGACTTGGAACCAAGGGGACTTCGGAGCAAAAAGATGGGTTTTCTCAATCTGAGTAAGAAGATCCCACTTTGCCCATGCATCTAATAATATGGTAAGTGAAAGAAATGCATCACAGTCCAAAAGCAGAAAGAAAACCCCTAAAAAGTAGTTCTCCTCAGCTGGTAAAGATGAGGGGTGATCCTGGCACAGAAGACAATTTATTAAAGGAAGGAAGGAAAACTCACTGTGCTACTGGTTATACTTCGGTCTGGACTGTAAGTTGGGCATTCTCTGATACACACATGTGACACAATTTCCTACTAAATCACATCCTGGGGCTGGTCCAGGATGCAGCACAGACCAAGTTGCAGCGCTATTGCCTCAGTACTTTGGGGACCTTACCGGAGTTTTTTCTTGAAGCTGAAGGCATATATCCAAGAAGGAAAGTGACCTATCCACAGACTTCTTGGCTCTTTTTCTACCAGCTTCCCCAGAAATGGTGTCTCCATCAGAGATGCACTGGAACCAGTCTGGCTGGATGGCCCGCTGGATGTCCATGAACTTGGAAGCTGTCACTTCCATGCGCCCTGAGCTTCCCCACAGTGAGACCGTCTGTACAGGAAGAATAGGGATGAACATCAGTTGCAAAGGACAGCAGATCTTAAGGGTGAAAGGAGAGAAGGAATTGGTCTGGTGAAACACCTGATACTGGAATGATATCTCATTAGATAAGCTGTCCTGGGGCATGGCTCAGATAATCAGCTGCACTTGGCACAATGAGTGAAAGGAGCTACATGACTGAATTGGAATTTCTAAGATACTCTGGTGAAACCATCCCACTCAACCCTGACTTCTCCACGTTAGAAAATGTGAGATAGAGCAGCTGGCCTCTCATCACACACAATTTAGTGGCAGAATTGGAAATAAAAAAAAAAAGCTTGAATTCCCACCAAACTTATGTTGTCACAGAAGTAAGCAAAAGCTTGTAAAAAGCAGCAAAGGCTGCAATGGCAAATCCAGCTCGCTAGTTTCCTGTACAAAATGCAAACACAAGAAACTATTTCCTCTTCTGAGCACTTAACTCATACCACACATGTGAATGCATGTATATATATAAACCATGCAGACTGGGAAGAATACAAGAGCTTGTTTAGCACTCAATCTTAGAACCCCATGTTATTTTAGGTCCCAAATCCAGCAAATCTAGAAGGCAGCGAAATACCCAAACCGAGCCAGTGTAAGAAATGGCACGTGCTCCCTGTCTCTTCACATCCTTCCCATCCTGCCAGCACATATGGGACCCCATCTTCCATTGTTACTCCGTGATACCCTCAAAAGAATTTAAAGCAAGACAAAAGCACATGGACAGAGAGGTTATCTTACCTGAACACCTCCAGGCTAGCAGATGCCACCATTCAAGTCACTAAACATTCAGATTCCCAAAATGTTCACATTTTAGCCTATTTTGCAGAATAATCTGTAATTAACCCCTGAGTGCTGCTCAGCCATTGCTTTTGTTGTATTACTGTTAAGCTTGTGACACTGCTGCTCCAAAACTTTAAATTGGTATTCAAGGAGGTTAAGTATAGGGCTCGAGCCCTTTGGAAGTCAGCTCTTTTCATCTGCAATTCTGTTCATGTTTTTTTAAATGAGAAAAGGTTTTCAGCCATCAGAAACAGCATATAGCTTGGAGTCTCATGGGCACTTTTTGGGGCCTGAGGGTTTAAACACATTCTCCTAGCCTATGCCAGACAGACAGATTAAGCAATGCAGTTCTCATGCATACTAATTTGCAAATTGAATTTCATCAGCCGATGCAAAAAATATGAGCCGAACAATTTTTTTTTTTGGGTCTGATCCCCACAAAGACCCAGAAGGATTGCACAAGTATACCATGTGCCTGTTGTCCGTCTGTCCATCCAGCCCTCCCTCCTGATTACTTCTGGCCTTATCAGCCAATTTCACCAAATTTGAATAAAAACAGAAGTCTCCAAAGTAATAACATCTTTTGCAAATTTCCAACTAAAAGAAAGAGCAACTCCAAAGAGAGGAGATCCAAAATTTGTATCTGCAGAATAACTGAAACACAGCAGTTGTATGTTGCTCTGCAGCAGCATGTTGTTCAGACAGTACCTGCTGCCTCTTACTGTGAGAGCATCAGGGAACAGCTGGTGAAGGCAGGCAGAGAAAAGTTAGAGCTGTCTGAGCCAAAGGGCAGAGTGTAATCACATCTAGTTACCTTCATTCTGTTCTCGAGAGGAAAAAAGCTGCTTTAATAAATAAAATAGCCATGCAGCTTAGAGAACTGAGCATTATCCTCTGATTATTTAAACTTCCATTGTTACTGGCTTTCTGGCATGGAGCTTTCTGTCCCATTGCTTTCAAAAAGCTTTCGTAAGTATTTGTCAGCACAGATCCAGCTGCAGAAGGCCTTAAAACAAGGTGACAAGTATCTTCACCAGCTTATTTAAAAAACCCAAAAAAGTCTGCATCAAACTTCCAACACCCAGGTTTAGATTGCTGCTATCACCTCAAAGCTGCACAGTGGTGGGACAAGCTTCAGGTAATCCCTTCCCTGCAGAGAGACAGGACTCAGCCTGGATCCCAGCAGCAAGGAATATACACTGATAGCTGTATGGCAGTAGTTATCCTCTGTCACTCAGTGACCTTCCACCAAATGTGGGCCATCCCCAAACAGGCCTTAGGACTGACTGTATCTGAGCAGGTGCCAGGAGTGGCCGCTCCAGCACAAAGCTGTGTCAGGCAGCAGGCAGTGTGTGAATTGCACAGGGACTGTGTGTGCCTGTGGGGTGGAACGGGGAAATGTCTGCAGCACTATGCACTCCTGGATTGCCGAGTCACCCTCTTGCAAAAATTCTGAAGTCCTTCCCCTTTGTGGGCTGTAGCAGGCTGTAAATACACACACAGGGGTTCAGATGTACTGCTTATCAGTGGCATCACCATAAGCTTGTACAGCACATATGCCAAAACACAGGTATCTTCTTTTACTGCCATTTTAACCACTACAGCATGGTAGGCCAGAGCTCTCCTTTCTACCTGAATTGCCCCTTAACTGCTCAGGAACCGCTCAGGGCACATACTGCCAAGTAAGAACATGTACAGCTTTATTTAGTTGGAGGTATGAGCATGTAAATGATAATCCTCTTTGTGCAAAGATTTATTCTGCTAATCTTGTGGCTGTCTGAGCACACCAACACGGATGAAGGGAGGGCTGGCAGATTTCTTTTGGGAACTTTAGGTGGACCCTTTCAAGCCTTTACAGCCACTATACCTTGTTAGTGCTGTAGCCAGATGGGCAGGGAGTGACTGGGTCATGAAGGGAGCAGTAGAGCACAGCATCTGGCATACCTGAAAACAGAGAGACAGACACAGAGGAGAGTTTCATGAACCAAAGCAAAGCTAACGCAAAGATGTGGCTCGTAGATCCGCAGAAGGGAACAAGGTATTGTCCCCCACACAAGTACATCCATGCTGACAAAGAAAATATTGTTCATCTATCTCTCAGCACCAAAGAAGGCAGACTGCTTCCACAGTTTTACTAACTGCCTGGAGGAGAGTGCAGCAGCAGGACAAATCAGGAAATAATACCCTTTGGTTCTGCAGCCTACATAGCTGTTTTGGGATTTATTTATGTTTCTTCTGGTTTAATACTCCACCTATTAAAATTTTCCAGACCCAACAGTTGACTCACTTGACCACTCAACTGATAACTGATACACTGGAGACACCTGACATTTGACACAATCCAAACTGAGCAACAACCCCAAGCCTAGAACTTTTAAGAAAGGACAAAGTAGAATCACTGAATGGTTTGGGTTGGAAGGGGCCTTAGAGATCATGTCCCACGGGCACGGACACCTCCCACTAGACCACATTGCTCAAAGTCCCATCCAACCTGGCCTTGAACATTTCCAGGGATGGGGCATCCACAACTTTTTGGGCAATTTGTTTGAGCACTCACCACCCTCACAGAAAAGAACAGTGAGAGATACATTATCAACTACACAAATGAGAAATTTATCATCCCTGCCAGACTGGAGGTTTCAGATGACACAAAGCTAGACAGTATGTCTCAGTGACATAGAGCCTTCTCTTCAGAGATAGTCACTGAAACTGGTAAAGCCTCCAGGAAGTTTCAGACAAGACATTTTTCAATTTTTCTCGAGGGAGTAAACTGCTCCAAAGCAGTTAAAGTTTATTGAAATTTGGGTGCAAACTTCCTTTGGAAAGCCAAACCATAATTTTTTTATATAAGGAAATGCATGTCCCAAATTTTTATGAGCTTTTTAAAAAAATAAAACAAAAAAAACAAGCGTTGGCAACTCAAATCTTTTTTTCTTGCACAATGTGCTAGATTCCATATATGCAAAAAACTGTCTGTAATTTATAGAAACCACAGACACGTCATCACTTTGTAGCCTGATTGAAGGATTTTTGGCCACACTAGCAACAACATACTATTTAAAGTCTTCCCTAGTGGCACTTTGAGTGAGAAAATCCCTAAATGTGCAAAGCCTACATCTTTCTGCCTACTGTACTGCCTGAACAGTAGTTCTAGTGGGACCCACCTGGATTATCTCTCAGATACACAAGCAAACACTTGTACTTTACCTATAAATTTTGCAGCTCCTTCTTTATACTCTTCCAGAACATCATGGATTTCTGCCCTGCAATCCAGATATAGAAACACATTAACTTAGCAGACAAATGTCTAAAGAGATTGGTGGTTTCATAACTAAGGCTTCTGTTTCCATACTTATGCATTGTCTGACACTGAACTGGTATTTGCCATCAAGCTGTGAGGGACAGATGGAATGAAATGCCAGAGTCACAGAGCTCAAGAATCACAGCTCACAACCCAAGGCATTCATAATTCTGTGGCAAAAACGTAAAGCTTTTACCTGCACTGACCAGTGACCACTGACTTGATGGAGAGCACAAAGCTAGACTGTGACTTTTTGTGTAGCATCACCAGTCTGTTCAACATCATTCAAGAACTGCACAAGCTTTATCATGTTAATCTTTCCTTTCAGTTGTCACTTACCTAACTAGTTTTGAGACTGCTGCTCCAGTCTTACCTGAAATGTTTTCAGGCATGGGGTATCTACCACCTCTCTGGGCAACCTGGTNACATCTTTCTGCCTACTGTACTGCCTGAACAGTAGTTCTAGTGGGACCCACCTGGATTATCTCTCAGATACACAAGCAAACACTTGTACTTTACCTATAAATTTTGCAGCTCCTTCTTTATACTCTTCCAGAACATCATGGATTTCTGCCCTGCAATCCAGATATAGAAACACATTAACTTAGCAGACAAATGTCTAAAGAGATTGGTGGTTTCATAACTAAGGCTTCTGTTTCCATACTTATGCATTGTCTGACACTGAACTGGTATTTGCCATCAAGCTGTGAGGGACAGATGGAATGAAATGCCAGAGTCACAGAGCTCAAGAATCACAGCTCACAACCCAAGGCATTCATAATTCTGTGGCAAAAACGTAAAGCTTTTACCTGCACTGACCAGTGACCACTGACTTGATGGAGAGCACAAAGCTAGACTGTGACTTTTTGTGTAGCATCACCAGTCTGTTCAACATCATTCAAGAACTGCACAAGCTTTATCATGTTAATCTTTCCTTTCAGTTGTCACTTACCTAACTAGTTTTGAGACTGCTGCTCCAGTCTTACCTGAAATGTTTTCAGGCATGGGGTATCTACCACCTCTCTGGGCAACCTGGTCCAGTGTTTCACCACCCTCATTACAAGAGATACCCTCTTATAGTTTAAACCCATTACCTCCTATTTATCACAACAGGCTCTGTTAAAAATCTGTCACCATCTTTCTTATAAATCCTCTTTAGGTACCAGAAAGCTGGTAAAAGCCTCTCCCTGGAGCCTTCTCTTCTCCAGGCTAAACACCCCCAATCTCTCTGTCTGCTGTTACAGGAAAGATGCTGCAGCCCTCTGAGCATCTTTGTGGCGCTCCAAAGGACTTGGTCCAACAAGCCCACATCTTTCTTATGTCGGGGGCTCCAGAGCTGGATGCAGCACACTCGGAGCGGTGTCAGTAGAGCAGAGCAGAGGGGCAGAATCACCTCCCTCGCCCTGCTGCCCACCTCAGGAAGATGACTGAAGTCACCGCGATGGGTTTGGCCTAAACACTAAAAATCACGCACCTCTCCAGCTCCCTTCCCCTCACCTTTCCTGCCCCGCCCCTGCACCTCCCTTGGATGGGTAAGCAGGGGCCCCCCGGCCCGGGCGCGGTACTCACAGGGCGGGCAGGGCGAGCTGCGCCACGCCGGGCACGCCGCGCACCTCCCGCAGCGTGTCGTGGGTGAGGTGCGGCGCCGCGCCGGTCCGCGTGTACAGCAGGCAGCCGGGCAGCGCCAGCGCG